>JAXRKP010000502.1:125000-127500 GCA_037039925.1 Doris montereyensis
GAGAGAGAGAGAGAGAGAGAGAGAGAGAGAGAGAGAGAGAGAGAGAGAGAGAGAGAGAGAGAGAGACAGAGAAAGAGAGAGACAGAGACAGAGACAGAGATAGAGACAGAGACAGAGACAGAGACAGACAGAGACAGAGACAGAGACAGAGAGTCAGTGAGACAGAGACATAGAGACAGAGAGTCAGAGAAAGAGACGAACAGACAGACAGACAGAGATCTGACCTGCGTGTAGCATCTTTATGTCTCAACCAATGAGACTCACGTTTTCTGTAAAGTTTACACACGGCCTAATTTGACGTTTAGCACGATGGACTGTTTTGGGTTTTTTTTTTTACGAGCATTTAAATACATGACATTGTACTTATTCAAATTTTGCATTGTTTCGCTGACAATTGCAACAACAAAAAAAAGAGTTAAATCTCTTTTAAAGCCATGGGAGACTCTTAGTCTCAAAATGTAATTCTTAACGCATCAGGAAGACGGAAACGGAAATGATAAATATTGAATGAAGCCCCATAGGAACAAAGGATGGTGGCTTCGGTGGCCAAGTGATTAGGCTGCCGGACTGGGGATTCGTCAGTTCCCTGTTCAAGTCCTAGCAAAGCTAGGTCCGACGCTGTCTTCCTTACGACAAAAAACACTTAACAACACGCATTATCCCACTCAACCCAGGTGCAAATGGGTACTTGTACTAGCTTGTAAGGAGTAATAACCTGCGTAAACAAGTGTCCTGTCCAGGAGGTGGTTCTTATCACCTGTTCCGCTTCACGCTATTGAAATCGGGATACGCTCCGGCTCTGTGGGCCGCAACGGCCTTGAAGTTGAAAGATCATTAGATCTATTTACTTGTAGGAACAAAGACGAGACAAAAACAAAGGAATGAATAGAAATTTTAAAAACCCTACAAAACGTTGTTGTCGCAAACTGAATCGAACATACGGCCTCCGCGTTGGCACTCATCGTCTCGCCATAAAAGTCAGCGCACTGTAAACAGTCTCCACTACGTTCCTTCTACGGCGGGGGCTTGGTAGTGCAGAGGCAAAGTGTAGGTCTTTAAGAGAAGGGACGTGGGTTCAAACTCCGCCGACGTTTGAACATTTTTTTCGATTTCTTTTTCGAATCAAATCTACACACACCCCCCCCCAATCTCCTCCTCCCTCCCCTCCCTGGTCAAGGTAGGTGTTTCGACACCTACTCCCATCGGAGACGGACGATAAAAACGGAGGTCCCGTGTGCAGATCACAACACTATGTGCATGTTAAGGATCCCTTCGCTGTTTACAAAGTCTGTTTGGGCAAAAAAATAAAAAATTCTATTTAAGAATCAAACAAAGCTGAGATTATCTTAATTGTGGATGTGGGTAAATCAAATCAAATATTCCAAAAAAACCTTCTACGACACCATTCGTCTTCGATTTTGGTACTAATAGGCATGGACTAGGAACTCTCTGACATTTTTAGACTAGGAACTTAATGACATTTTTAGACTAGGAACTCTATGACATTTTTAGATTAGGAACTCTCCCACATTTTTAGACTAGGAACTCTCCCACATTTTTAGACTAGAAACTCTATTTTTGACATTTTTAGACTAGGAACTGACATTTTTAGATGAACATTTTTAGACTAGAACTCGGACATTTTTGACTAGAATTTTTAGACTAGGAACTCTTCCACATTTTTAGACTTGGAACTCTATGACATTTTTAGACTAGGAACTCTTCCTGACATTTTTTTTAGACACTTTAGGAACTCTCCACATTTTTAGACTAGGAACTCTTCCACATTTTTAGACTAGGAACTCTTCCACATTTTTAGACTAGGAACTCTATGACATTTTTAGACTAGGAACTCTTCCACATTTTTAGACTAGGAACTCTATGACATTTTTAGACTAGGAACTCATTCCACATTTTTAGACTAGGAACTCTTCCACATTTTTAGACTAGGAACTCCACATTTTTAGACCAGGGAACTCTGTGACATTTTTAGACTAGGAACTCTTGACATTTTTGACATTTTTAGACTAGGAACTCTTCCACATTTTTAGACTAGGAACTCTATGACATTTTTAGACTAGGAACTCTTATTTTTAGACATTTTTAGACTAGGAACTCTATGACATTTTTAGACTAGAACTCTTCCTAGGAACATTTTTAGACTAGGAACTCTATGACATTTTTAGACTAGGAACTCTTATGACATTTTTAGACTAGGAACTCTCTGACATTTTTAGACTAGGAACTCTCTGATAAGAACTTTCTAGGAACATTTTTTAGGACATTTTTAGGAACTCTATGACATTTTTAGACTAGGAACTCTCTGATATTTTTAGACTAGGAACTCTATCATTTTTAGACTAGGATGATTTTTAGACTAGGAACTCTCTGACATTTTAGACTAGGAACATTTTTAGACTAGGAACTCTAGATGACATTTTTAGACTAGGAACTCTCTGACATTTTTAGACTAGGAACTCTATGACATTTTTAGACTAGG
>JAXRKP010000502.1:135000-142500 GCA_037039925.1 Doris montereyensis
CTCTCTCTCTCTCTCTCTCTCTCTCTCTCTCTCTCTCTCTCTCTCTCTCTCTCTCTCTCTCTCTCTCTCTCTCTCTCTCTCTCTCTCTCTGTAACAATAATATATAGCATTTTCATTTATAAACATAAAAACCCAACAGCACATTGTGTTGTTAAAATTGCTTGAGCACACACATTAAGAAAGTTTAATGAAAGGAAAGAAGAAAAGGAGCAGAAGAAGAAAAAAAGTGATAAGAAAGAAAAAAAAATACATTAATAATCTATATAGTATTTTTTATTATTATTTATATATAGTATATTATTTTATTCTTCTGCTCCTTTTTCCTGTGGTAGAGAGGATACGATAAGTGCCTAGTCCTATGGGAAACGGATGATAATCTAGGAGGTCCCATGTTCTTATGCGCATATAAAAGAACCCTTCGGTAGCTGGAAATCGAAAAGAGCAGGCCATTCCGGCAACCACTCTGGCAAAATTGAATTCCTACAAAAAAAAAACGCAAAAAATGGAAGAAAAGAACCAAAAACATTATTGTTATTAAAAATACCTTTTACATCTCTTGTACTCAGGCTTATTACTCAATGACCATAGGAACAAAAACGAGACAAATACAAGGAACAGACAGGAACACATTTTTATTGGTAACCATGGGGGAGGCGTGGGTGCGGGACACAGAGGTCATGGTTTGAATCCCCATGATGGTCAAGATTTTGTTTCTGTCTATTCCTTGTATGTGTCTCGTCTTTGTTCCTATGGGGCATTTCTTTTCTTTTCTTTATCAGTTCCCATTCTACCTTTCGGTGTATGGGTTCAGATGCCCGAGATAATCTTTCTCCAGGATGCTCTGTCCTGGCATTTTCTGTTTCCTTCCAAAAAAGTTAAATTTTTATGTTTCAATGCCTCTTTTATATCTTCTTCCCACTTTATCCGAAGTCTGCCTTTTGGTCTTTTACCTTGGGCTTTAGCACTATATATGGGGCATTAATAATATTTAATGTCATTATCCTTCACTTTTGACTTGCCCTTGCCTCACTGGCCAGTTCGTTACTCTGAATTAAAGTAGAAGAGGTAAAGATCAGAGGGGAAACATTTTTTCAGGCGTAGCTGTGACAGCAAACTGTTAAGATCGCCAACATTAACGTATATGACCATTTTGTTGTCTCATAAAAACAAATTTTTAAAAAAATCATAGGCCCTATATATTAAAGTAACTCTCAATACGATTTTAAGATGGTGTCCAAATATTTGGAAGAAAGAAACGAAAAGAAAAAAAAAGTATAAAAAACATGCGTCAGCCGGGAATCGAACCCGGATCGACTGCTTGGAAGGCAACCATGCTAACCGTTACACCACCGACGCGCCTTTCAAACGGGGAATCGTTTACTATATAGATTTTCTGAAAATTTCATATTCTTTTTTTAACGGTAGTTAGTTGAGCACGATGATTTACTCAGGGTTAATCTTATCCAACAATTTAACTTTGGATATTCTATTTTTATATTGTTAAGAGTCATGCACTATATAAATATCATTCGGCTGTCTTTGATAACAGAGGTTGACTGGCGTATCATAAACGTTGGATTCGTATTATTCTTGCTCTGATAGATTTGGACGTAGCGACAAGGATGACTTGCGAGACAGACCATTTATTTCATTCAACTTCTTATAGAAAATAGCGAATGATGTTACATGTACCGCAAATCCGGGAGGCTCAAGTAAGCGTTTCCGTATTCCGCGAACGAATCATTTTAGAAGAAGCCTAGATCTAGAATCTAGATATAAAAATATGCAGAAGTGTTTTAACCTCTGCGAGCGAGGCATCCAAAAATAGTGTTAATGATAACCTCGTCTGCGGGACATCGAAGCATACTTCCATGTTCCGATTTTGCGGTAGACTGGTAGATATAGATATACCCATTTCGTTTGCCTTCTCTTTAACAATTCACATAATTTTTTCTGTCTGTTTATCGAAAATTAAATATATTTATCGGGGACTCGGTAGTCTTGAGGTAAGGTTTTTCGAGCAAAATCTACCCCCCCCCCCCCCCCCATTTCCCCCGACCCCAAGTCAAAATTATAAAAATAAAGTAATTTCCCCCCTCCCCATTCTCTCTCTCTCTCTCTCTCTCTCTCTCTCTCTCTCTCTCTCTCTCTCTCTCTCTTTCTCTCTCTCTCACACTCTCCCCCCTCTCCCCTCTCTCTCTCTCTTCATCTTTCACACATAGACATTCACATAAACACACACACACACACACACACACATACACACACCTGCCTTGAAACTTTTCCAAGCGCTCACTGATATACTGGTAACTTTTCATCATTATCAACTACCTTCGTTAACTCTGACTTGACATTCCACTTGCCATATCGACACTGTAAAGTAAGAACTTGTGACATGATATGCATTTAAAAGACTGACCTTGATAAACAGAACCATTGAAAGGAAAAGACGTTAAGGTGCTTCACTCTTTCAAAACATATTAGGTCTACAATGTCTAAAAGTTATTCCGATGCTTTTGTTCTTTTACTAAAAACAGAGAGGCCTATATGATCAAGGCTCTCTGCTATTAATCATTAATAACGAAACGAAATATGTGGGGTCTCGGTTCGCGCTGATTTTTCCGTTTCATTACAGTGCGATTTCTTCCCAAAGCAAAACACATGATTGAAATTGAAAGAAAGAAAGGCGGTTAAGAAAAGAACAAGGACAATCCCGCCCCCTCCCCCTAAAAACCCCACCAAAATAACCCCAGTACAAACAAAAGAAAAAACCAACAACTATAATAAAGAAACACAAACAAAGCAACACATGCATACACTTGTTTAAATCTAAATCTACAGCTATGATATAATATTTTTACACACGCTGAAATCCCGCTCAATGAGCAGGTTGTTATCATATCAATATATGACCATGTAGGCATAAAAAAAGCTGACACTGACATCCCACTCAATAAGCAAGTCATTACTCTAATTCGAGCCCTCTCTCGGCCAAACAATATTTAGTAGATCTAGAGTAGCTCTAGATATATCCCTAGATCTAGATGTAGAGCAAGATCTAAGAGGAAAGTTCTAGAGATTGACCTGCTGAGAAAAAAGAGAAAAGAGATAAGCTAGATTTAGGTTAGAACTTCAGCATTATCTGTTCAGCGGTGGACTGGGGACAATGGCCATGGATGGGTCAACGGCGGTCGAATTTTCGGACTTTGTGGGTTGCCGAAAAGTGTGGGGTTCGGCAGCAATCGCAAATGAACGGTGTAAAACATCGTTTCAAGAAAGAAACTGTTTTTCAAATAAAAAATATGTCTAAAACATGCACAGGTAATACACAAAATTGGTGTTAAAATTTGAGCATTATCTGTTCAGCTGTTTGAGAGCCTATTCTGACTGGATGAAAACACAATGTCACAAAGTATGCAATATATATTATATATATATATATATATATATATATATATATATATATATATATATATATATATATAGATATATATATATATATATAGGCCTATATATATATTTATATATATATATATGTAGATCTTATTGTCGGTAATGTATATATTTTGTAAGATGCGATTCGGTAGCACTAGACGGATGTCAATCTGCTCGACTCCGAGAGATCCAGGCATATCGATATTGATATAGAAATATCGGGAATGATTCAGGCCGTGAAGCGATTTGGTTCAAGAATATGAACCATACACCATGGCTTAAAAAAAGGAATCCAATAGACATGTCGTCAGCGAAACAATACAAGAACTAACTCCTTAGTTGGTCATCACAACAACAAAAAGTGTCATCGTTCCAGGGGTCAATGGCACGTCTGTAGGCTATGTATAATCTTTACAGAAGATGAGAACTTAGTCGATTGAGAAATACAGACGCCGGGTCGGATCGCTGTTTTGGCTTCTTTGTAGCCTATTTATACAAGTAGATTAGACTATTAATGTATAGTGGTAGTAGTAATAGTAGTAATACTAGTAATAGTAATAATAGTTGTAATAGTAGTAATAGTAGTAGCAGTGCATGTAGTAATAGTAGCAGTAGTAGTAGTAGTAGTAGTAGTAGTAGTAGTAGTAGTAGACGTAGTAGTAGTAGTAGTAATAGTAGTAGTAGTAGTAGTAGTAGTAGTAGTAGTAGTAGTAGTAGTACATAGTAGTAGTAATAGTAGTAGTATAGTAGTTATAGTAGTAGTATGTAGTAGTAGCAGTAGTAGTAGTAGTAGTAGTAGTAGTAGTAGTAGTAGTAGTAGTAGTAGTAGTAGTAGTAGTAGTAGTAGTAGTAGTAGTAGTAGAGGAGGAGGAGGAGGAGGAGAAAGAGTAGCGGGAGGAATAACAACAGCAGCATCAGCAATAACGGCTGAGTGCCGGGGATGTTTTGGTGGCTAGTTTAGTAGTCGTAAATTGAAAGAGAGAGAGAGAGAGGGGGGGGGAGAGAGAGAGAGAGAGAGAGAGAGAGAGAGAGAGAGAGAGAGAGAGAGAGAGAGAGAGAGAGAGAGAGAGAGAGAGAGAGAGAGAGAGATAGAGAGAGAGAGTAAGAGAGAGAGAGAGAGAGAGAGAGAGAGAGAGAGAGAGAGAGAGAGAGAGAGAGAGAGAGAGAGAGAGAGAGAAGAGAGAGAGAGAGAGAGAGAGAGAGAGAGAGAGAGAGAGAGAGAGAGAGAGAGAGAGAGAGAGAGAGAGAGAGAGAGAGAGAGAGAGAGAGAGAGAGAGAGAGAGAGAGAGAGAGAGAGAGAGAGAGAGAGAGATACAGACAGGCAGATAGACAGATAGACAGACAGTCAGAGAAGCTCCTTTCCAAAGACCCAGCATGACTTCTGATTGTTGGAATTTGAAAGATGTCCAATCGTGTATGAAAGGCAGACCTACGTACCCACACTTATAACGGATATCTATACGTTATAGCTGCTTCCTCAACGATATGGGGATGCATTGATAACACCTAAGTGTCAATTGACGTCAACTTAAGTCTTCATGCCAATAAATCCCATTCGAATGCCAGATTGAAACAATGTCAGTGAAACTGATATCGTTATCTTTGTCTCTTGACATTTGAAACGTGTTACTGTTGAGTTATCTTCGTGTTGATTGCGATGATTATAATCAGTATCTTTAAATCAAAATGCAGTGCCGTGATTGTTGCTAAATACAGTTCAGTCGACAACGGGGGGAAATTCACGCCGTTAAAACATTCTACGCACTGTTGTTAAACTGTAATTCATGTATTGCTATAAACAAAACCGCACTGTTAAAATGCACTCTATGCTTTCATCAAAATAAACGCACTGTTAAAATGCACTCTATGTTTTCATCAAAATAAACGCACTGTTAAAATGCACTCTGTTTTCATCAAAATAAACGCACTGTTAAAATGCACTCTATGTTTTTATCAAAATAAATGCACTGTTAAAATGCACTCTATGTTTTCATCAAAATAAACGCACTGTTAAAATGTATGCTATATTTTCATCAAAATAAACGCACTGTTAAAATGTATGCTATGTTTTTATCAAAATAAACGCACTGCTAAAATGCACTCTATGTTTTCATCAAAATAAACGCACTGTTAAAATGCACTCTGTTTTCATCAAAATAAACGCACTGCTAAAATGCGCTCTATGTTTTCATCAAAATAAACACGCTATTAAAATGCACTCTATGTTTTCATCAAAATAAACGCACTGTTAAAATGCTATATTTTCATCAAAATAAACGCACTGTTAAAATGTATGCTATATTTTCCTCAAAATAAACGCACTGTTAAAATGCACTCTATGTTTTCATCAAAATAAACGCACTGTTAAAATGCACTCTATGTTTTCATCAAAATAAACGCGCTGTTAAAATATACTCTATGTTTTCATCAAAATAAACGCACTGTTAAAATGCACTCTATGTTTTCATCAAAATAAACGCACTGTTAAAATGTACTCTATGTTTTCATCAAAATAAACTGTTAAAATGCTATGTTTTCATCAAAATAAACGCACTGTTAAAATTGCACTCTAAATGTTTTTATATCAAACAAAAGCACTGTTAAAATGCACCCTATATTTTTATCAAATGCACTCTGTATTTTCATCAAAATAAACGCACTGTTAAAATGCACTGTATGTTTTCATCAAAATGAACGCACTGTTAAAATGTACGCTAAGTTTTCATCAAAATAAACGTGCTGTTTAAATGCACTCTATCTTTTCATCAAAATAAACGCACTGTTAAAATGTACGCTATGTTTTCATCAAAATAAACGCACTGTTAAAATGCACTCTATGTTTTCATCAAAATAAATGCGCTGTTAAAATGCACTCTATGTTTTCATCAAAATAAACACGGTATTAAAATGCACTCTATGTTTTTATCAAAATAAATGCCCTGTTAAAATGCACTTTATGTTTTCATCAAAATAAACGCACTGTTAAAATGCACTCTGTTGCATCAAAATAAACGCATTGTTAAAATGCACTCTGTTTTCATCAAAATCAACGCACTGCCAAAATGCGCTCTATGTTTTCATCAAAATAAACGCGCTATTAAAATGCACTCTATGTTTTCATCAAAATAAACGCACTGTTAAAATGTATGCTATATTTTCATCAAAATAAACGCACTGTTAAAATGTATGCTATATTTTCCTCAAAATAAACGCACCGCTAAAATGCACTCTATGTTTTCATCAAAATAAACGCACTGTTAAAATGCACTCTATGTTTTCATCAAAATAAACGCACTGTTAAAATGTACTCTATGTTTTCATCAAAATAAACGCGCTGCTAAATTGCACTCTATGTTTTTATCAAAACAAAAGCACTGTTAAAATGCACCCTATATTTTTATCAAATGCACTCTGTATTTTCATCAAAATAAACGCACTGTTAAAATGCACTGTATGTTTTCATCAAAATGAACGCACTGTTAAAATGTACGCTAAGTTTTCATCAAAATAAACGCACTTCTAAAATGCAAGCTATGTTTTCATCAAAATAAACGCACTGTTAAAATGTACTCTATGTTTTTATCAAAATAAACGCACTGTTAAAATGCACTCTATGTTTTCATCAAAATAAACACGCCGTTAAAATGCACTCTATGTTTTTATCAAAATAAATGCCCTGTTAAAATGCACTTTATGTTTTCATCAAAATAAACACACTGTTAAAATGCACTCTATATTTTCATCAAAATAAACGCACTGTTAAAATGCACTCTGTTTTCATCAAAATAAAGGCACTGCTAAAATGCGCACTCTATGTTTTCATCAAAATAAACACGCTATTAAAATGCACTCTATGTTTTCATCAAAATAAACGCACTGTTAAAATGTATGCTATATTTTCATCAAAATAAACGCACTGTTAAAATGTATGCTATATTTTCATCAAAATGAACGCACTGTTAAAATGTACTCTATGTTTTCATCAAAATAAACGCACTGTTAAAATAAACACGTATTATGCTATGTTTTCATCAAAATAAACGCACTGTTAAAATGTACTCTGTG
>JAXRKP010000502.1:147500-170000 GCA_037039925.1 Doris montereyensis
CCATTGGCTGTGTACACTAAGATCCATTGGCTGTGTACACTAAAGATCCATTGGCTGTGTACACTAGAGATCCATTGGCTGTGTACACTAGAGATCCATTGGCTGTGTACACTAAAGATCCATTGGCTGTGTACACTAGAGATCCATTGGCTGTGTACACTAAAGATCCATTGGCTGTGTACACTAAAGATCCATTGGCTGTGTACACTAGAGATCCATTGGCTGTGTACACTAGAGATCCATTGGCTGTACACTAAAGATCCATGGCTGTGTACGCTAAAGATCCATTGGCTGTGTACGCTAAAGATCCATTGGCTGTGTACACTAAAGATCCATTGGCACACACTAAAGATCCATTGGCTGTGTACACTAAAGATCCATTGGCTGTGTACACTAAAGATCCATTGGCTGTGTACGCTAAAGATCCATTGGCTGTGTACACTAAAGATCCATTGGCTGTGTACACTAAAGATCCATTGGCTGTGTACCTTAAAGATCCATTGGCTGTGTACTCTAAAGATCCATTGGCTGTGTACTAAAGATCCATTGGCTGTGTACACTAAAGATCCATTGGCTGTGTACACTAAGATCCCTGGCTGTGTAAACTAAGATCCATTGGCTGTGTACACTGCTGAAAGATCCATTGGCTGTGTACACTAAAGATCCATTGGCTGTGTACACTAAAGATCCATTGGCTGTGTACACTAGATCCATTGGCTGTGTACACTAGAGATCCATTGGCTGTGTACACTAAAGATCCATTGGCTGTGTACGCTAAAGATCCATTGGCTGTGTACACTAGAGATCCATTGGCTGTACACTAAAGATCCATTGGCTGTGTACACTAAAGATCCATTGGCTGTGTACACTAAAGATCCATTGGCAAAAACTAAATATCCCCTGGCTGTGTACCTTAAAGATCCATTGGCTGTGTACACTAAAGATCCATTGGCTGTGTACACTAGAGATCCATTGGCTGTGTACACTAAAGATCCATTGGCTGTGTACACTAGAGACCATTGGCTGTGTACACTAAAGATCCATTGGCTGTGTACACTAAAGATCCATTGGCTGTGTACACTAAAGATCCATTGGCTGTGTACACTAGAGATCCATTGGCTGTGTACACTAAAGATCCATTGGCTGTGTACACTAGAGATCCATTGGCTGTGTACACTAGAGATCCATTGGCTGTGTACACTAAAGATCCATTGGCTGTGTACACTAGAGATCCATTGGCTGTGTACACTAGAGATCCATTGCTGTGTACACTAAAGATCCATTGGCTGTGTACACTAAAGATCCATTGGCTGTGTACCTTAAAGATCCATTGGCTGTGTACCTTAAAGATCCATTGGCTGTGTACACTAAAGATCCATTGGCTGTGTACCTTAAAGATCCATTGGCTGTGTACAGGCAGTCCGGGGAAAATGTTTAAAAACACCCTACCAAAAACGCCGAGATTACCATAGTTGTGGATGTGGGTAAATCATAAAAAAACCCCGAGATCACCGTAGTTGTGGATGTGGGTAAATCATCAAAAACCCCGAGATCACCATAGTTGTGGATGTGGGTAAATCAAATCAATCAAACAAAAAAAACAAGCCTCCTGTATGTTGTTGGTAGCTAGGTATAATAACAATAAAAGAGAGATTTTTATAACAATGTTTTAAAATCATAAAATAGTGAAATAAAGTTTTTTTTTTAAATCGCAAATTTGTCAGACTCGGCAGGTTTTCGATAGCATGGAAGTCAAATTTGACTTTTAAGAAGCGTTCCGATGATTAATTGAGATGAGACGTTTTGCGATAGTATGTCCTACCCGAGGCTACAGGTAGAGGAAGATCTCGTCAGACTGTTAGTCCGAAAAGCCCAACTAACAGGCTTGTGTACTAACTGCTCCCCCGAGAGTTGAGAAGGACTTTGAAAATGGCCTGCTGGGGGATAACAATGATGTACAGTCAGTGAGCCTGCATTATTTATGGGGATACGAACTACAACTCCATTGTTATTTTTTTTATTTTTTTTATTTTATTATCTTTTACCACGCTGTAATCTCTGAAAAAATATAGATCTATAAAGTTTTAGGCTGAGGGAACTGAAATTAATGTGCCGATGCAGAAATAGTTTAAGGCCCCCTTCCCCTCTATATCAAATTCGAGGTTTTGCCTATTTCGACCTCAGTACTGAAACACTTTACACATGCCCCCCACGCCCCACCCCAAGATATAATGCACACCCACCCCACCTCACCCCCACAACATCACATACCCCGTGAGCATCGGAGCGAGCAATGCACATCAAAGGAACGAACTGTCAGTCAAGGACGTTGTAATTATAAATAGAATTCCTGTCGCTATTTACCCGAGTTAGTTAACAGGGTTGGTCGCATGCTCTCTTTTCATGGCGAGGCTATTGGTGCCGACGTGAAGGGAGACTCGATGGTCCAGAGGTAAGGTGTGGGCCTCTCAACCCAAAGAAGGTCGTGGTACAAGTCCCACCGACTGTTGAAAACTCTTTTTCTCGAGGGGTTTTTTTCGAGTAAAATATACCCCCCTCCCCGCCCCTGGTCCAGATAGGTGGATCGACACCTAGTTACATCGTAGATGGTCGATAAATAGGAGGTCCGTGTGCAAATCACAACACTCTGTACACTTTAATGATCCCGTGGCTCTTTGTTTACAGGGTAATGCGGGCAAAATTAAAAATCCTACAAAAAAACAAAAACAAACGAAACACCCCGAGATCACCTTGTTGTGGATGTGGGTCCAAATCAAATCAAATCTAATCAAATCAAATCAAATCAAACCGAATCAAATCAAATCAAATCTAATTAAATCAAATCAAATCAAATCAAATCAAATCAAATCAAATCAAACAAAAAAGCAGACTTGGAGGTAGCAGGTTGTATTCTGTCGGATTGCCAAATGATTACTGTCTGTTTGTTCTTGGACGTCTGGTCTTTGTTCCTATGAGGCGTCGATATTTGATTTCATGTCCTTATCCGTCCCAATATGGTGTATGTCCTTATCCGTCCCATTATGGTGTACGTGTATCTGTCCCATTATGGTGAATGTCCTTATCCGTCCCATTGTGTACGTGTATCCGTCCCATTATCCTGTATGTCCTTATCCGTCCCATTATGGTGTATGTCCTTATCCGTCCCATTATGGTGTACGTCCTTATCCGTCCCATTATAGTTTGTGTCCTTATCCGTCCCATTATGGTGTATTTCATTATCCGCCCCATTATGGTGTATGTCCTTATCCGTCCCATTATGGTGTATGTCCTTATCCGTCCCATTATGGTGTATGTCCTTATCCGTCCCATTATGGTGTATGTCCTTATCCGTCCCATTATGTGTATGTCCTTATCCGTCCCATTATAGTGTATGTCCTTATCCGTCCCATTATAGTCTGTCCTTATCCGTCCCATTATGGTGTATGTCCTTATCCGTCCCATTATGGTGTATGTCCTTATCCGTCCCATTATGGTGTATGTATGTCCTTATCCGTCATCCGCCCCATTATGGTGTATGTCCTTATCCGTCCCATTATGGTGTATGTCCTTATCCGTCCCATTATGGTGTATGTCCTTATCCGTCCCATTATGGTGTATGTCCTTATCCGTCCCATTATGGTGTATGTCCTTATCCGTCCCATTATGGTGTATGTCCTTATCTGTCCCATTATGGTGTATGTCCTTATCCGTCCCATTATGGTGTATGTCCTTATCCGTCCCATTATGGTGTATGTCCTTATCCGTCCCATTATGGTCATCCTTATCCGTCCCATTATGGTGTATGCCCTTATCCATCAAATTATGGTGCATGTCCTTATCCGTCCCATTATGGTGTATGTCCTTATCCGTCCCATTATGGTGTATGTCCTTATCCGTCCCATTATGGTGTATGTCCTTATCCGTCCCATTATGGTTGTCCTTATCCATCCCATTATGGTGTATGTCATTATCCATCCCATTATGGTGTACGTCCTTATCCGTCCCATTATGGTGTATGTCCTTATCCGTCCCATTATGGTATATGCCCTTATCCGTCCCATTATGGTGTATGTCCTTATCCGTCCCATTATGGTGTATGTCCTTATGCTGTATGTCCTTATCCGTCCCATTATGGTGTATGTCCTTATCCGTCCCATTATGGTGTATGTCTTATCCGTCCCATTGTGGTGTATGTCCTTATCCGTCCCATTATGGTGTATGTCCTTATTCATCAATCATTATGGTGTATGCCCTTATCCATCAAATTATATGTCGTTATTCGTCAAATTATGGTGTATGTCCTTATTTGTCAAATTATGGTGTATGTCCTTATTTGTCAAATTATGGTGCATGTATTCTTGTCCCTTGTATGAACCATAGTGTTGTGATCACGACAACACTGGTTCAATTATACAGAGGTGTTGTAAAGCTGGCTTGTAATCACGACAACATTGGTGGGTCATGGGGTGGGTTTTTCACAACGTGGTACTCTAAGGAAAGGTACTTCACTCTACTTCCTCACTTGTCTCAAATATGAAAGAGTACCCAGCTATAAGTAGACAAATACCTTGTCAGGGTGTTAGTACGTCATAGTACGAGGTCCCGGGTTCAAATCCCAGCAAAACTAAGTCCGACGTTGTGTTTCTTAGGTACAGACACTTGACACGCATTTTCACTCGCCACTCAAGCCAGGTACAAATGGTACAAGGTATTAGCTCATGTTCAGGGGTGATTATTGGACACAACCGGGACAAGATCCGGCTCTATGGGCCGTAACGGCCTCGACTGAACTTAACATTTACATTCACACCTAAAGTGATATCAGCGATATTGGTACAAATATGCTGGGGGTTTTTTAAATAATAAATTTTGCACAGACTTCCTGCCTTGTAAACGACAAAGGGATCTTTAACATGCTCAGTGTGTTGTAACAGTACACGAGACCTCCTTCTCTTATAGCCCGTCTCCGATGTGACTAGGGTGTCGAGACACTTACGAAGATCAGGGGGTGGGGTGGGGAGCGAGGGGGGTTACTCGAAATTATTTTAGGGAATTTTATTTTCAACCTGTCGGGCACGAACAAATTCTCCACGAACCCACGACCTTTTGGTTGAGAGGCCGACACCTGGCCTGTGAGCCACCAAATCCCCTAGGATGTCAGCAAAGCGCCTTCAAACCTCTTACGGCCCATAGAGCCGGAGCTTATCCCGACTTCTAGAGCGTGAAGCGAAACAAGTGACAATAATCACCTCCTGGACAGGACGCTAATCCGACGCAGAATTTTACTCCCAAGCTGGTGCTTGTACCAATTTTGCACCTGGGTCGATTTTGGGGGGGGTATGTGTATTAAGTGTCTTTTCCCAAGGAACACAACGCGGGGCCGGGCTTTGCCAGGATTCGAACTTGAATCTCGTGATCCCCAGTCCTGAAGCCTAACCACTTTAGGATATGGGTTGACATCAAATCAAATAACCTACCACAATTACAGAGTTAAGTGCAACTTTTCTTACGACTCAGCAAAGTTTGGTGTAGGCTACTGGCTACCACTCTCTGTACTCAAACAGCTTGAACCCAAGGGAACAATTCAGTGCTTCAATGGAAGGTAATTGAAGAAGCTATTCAAGCGACCCAATGACATACATCATCATTCGTGACACTAAGATTTGTAGGCTACTAATGTGTTTGATAGTGATAGTAGTAGTAGTAGTAGTAGTAGTAGTAGTAGTAGTAGTAGCAGCAGCAGTAGTAGTAGCAGTAGCAGTAGTAGTAGCATCTTGTTTTGACCGTTGTGGTGGTTACTGACTGTATTTGCGTACCCTCCCTCTCTCTCTCTCTCTCTCTCTCTCTCTCTCTCTCTCTCTCTCTCTCTCTCTCTCTCTCTCTATCCTATCCCTCCCTCCCTCCCCTCTCTCTCTATCTCTCCCTCCCTCCCCCTTCTCTATCTCTCCCTCCCTCCCTCCTCCCTCCCTCTCTCTCTTTATCTCTCCCTCCCTCCCTCTCTCTCTCTCTCTTTCTCTATCCCTCCCTCTCCTCCCTCCTCTCCCCTCTCTCTCTATCTCTCCCTCCCTCCCTCCCCTCTCTCTCTCTATCTCTCCCTCCCTCCCTCCCCCTCTCCTCTCTCTCCTCCCTCCCTCCCTCTCCCCCTCTCTCTCTCTCTCTCTCCATCTAACCACTCCGTGGGCCTGGTTGTTTTCTTCCTGTCCCCCATCGACCTTGTTGAAAACGACACGCGTGAGAGAGTGCGACCCCTGACCTCGCCGTGTCCTCGCTCATTGGTGAAAAACTGGTGCACTTCAACGGTTGACCGAGTTTACACGGAGAGAGAGAGAGAGAGAGAGAGAGAGAGAGAGAGAGGGTGATGGGGATGGAGGCGGGGTTTGGGGCAGTTAACGCAGCGGGGTAATATAATTTAAACGGCAGATTATCTACTGTTTTTATTCCTTCCAAAGAGAACGACGTACGTGAAAATGAAAGATTTCAAAGATGTGTAGGCCAGCAACATTACGCTTGAGGTCTTCAGTATGGCAGATGACGCTGAATTTTGCATAATAACTCACCCCTTCCCCTCTCCTTGCGCTCCCCTCCTCCCCCCCCCCCCCCCCGACAATGCTACTACTAATAATAAAAATCAAGGACGCGTAGTTAGCTCGGTTGGTAGCACGCTTTCTTTTTTTATAGAGTGGCGATGGGGGCGACGCAGAGGTCGCGGGTTCGATCCCCATGGTGGCCAGGATTATTTTAATTTTGTCTATGCCTTGCATTTGTCTCGTTGTTCCTCTTGGGCTTTCACATTATCTTGTGTCATTACCTTCACTCCCGACATGCCCCTTGCCTCACTGTTTGTCTTTATCTATAGTAGTAGTAGTAGTAGTAGTAGTAGTAGTTGTTGTAGTAGTAGTAGTAGTAGTAGTAGTAGTAGTAGTAGTAGTAGTAGTAGTAGTAGTAGTAGTAGTAGTAGTAGTAGTAGTAGAAGTAGTAGTAGTAGTAGTAGCAATAGCAGTAATAAGTAGCAGCAGCAGAAGTAGCAGTAGCAGTAGTAGTAGTAGTAGTAATAGTAGTAATACTACTACTACCAGCAGTAAGGTAGTAGTAGTAGTAGTAATAATAGTAGTAGTAGTAGTAGTAATAGTAGTAGTAGTAATATTATTAGCATAGTAGTAGTAGTAGTAGTAGTAGTAAGGGTAGTAGTAGGGTAGTAGTAGTAGTAGCATAGTAGTAGTAGTAGTAGTAGTAGTAGTAGTAGTAGTAGTAGTAGTAGTAGTAGTAGTAGTAGTAGTAGTAGTAATAGTAGTAATAGTAGTAATAGTAGTACTATTAGTAGTAGTAGTAGTACTAGTAATAGTAGTTGTTGAATTGATTTTGCCCATATCCACCACTAAGGTGATCTCGGGGTTTTAAGTAGGATTTTTAACTTTGGCCTGACTGCCTTGTAAACAGCCAAGGGAACTTTGACGTGCACAGAATGTCGTGATGCGTTCACATTGCGGCCTTCTTCTTCATGGTCCGTCTCCCCTGTGGGACTTGGTGCCGATCAACCTGCCAGGACCAGGGGGGGTGGGGGGAGGGGGTTTGATGGAAGAGGATGAGTTCTACTCTAAAAAAAAGATTCAATGTATAATATTCAACCAACCTGTCTAGCACGAACACACGACTTTTATGAGGAGACGCCATTTTCCATTTTCCATTTTCCATTTTCCATTTTCCATCTGGACAACCCAGTCCCGCAATCCTTGAGGGGAAGTTCCATGGAAGTTTACCCTGTCCCTCAGATGCGGTGATCTCAGGGCGAATTAAGAGGAAACAGCAAGGTGACGGGTAAGATAAGAAGTGGAAAAAATGAGCCAGAAAGTTTAGTAAGACCTACCAGTAGCGCCCGCGAAGCTCTTCCCCATGGGAAAACACTTAACCGTAACAAGTTAACGCCTTGCATTTCCACAATCGACCCACATGCAGACGAGTACTGCTAGTGTAACACACACACACACACACACACACACACACACACACATACACACACACAGAAAAGGCGGGGGACTTGGTAGTCCAGAGGCAAGGTTTCAGCCTCTCAACCCAAAGGCCCCGCCAACAGTTGAAAACTATTTTCCCGATTATTTTTTTTCCGAGCAAAACCCCAAAATCCCAATTCAACAAGGCGTATAAAAACACCCCCCCCCAACTACCACTCGAAAAATTTTTCCCAAAACTTCCACAAAAAGTCGTAAATACACTTATTATAATTTCTTTTAAAAACCCACGTGTTAAAAATGTATTAACACTCAGCACTCTAGACATGGGAAAGAGTGAAACAAGAAAGGAGCAGAAACCAAACAGAAGCGACCGCCAGCCACCCATCTAATTAAGTTTCATTGCAAATTTCCCTGTGCCCCATTTGTGGTGATCTTAGGGTGAATAAAGAGGAAACAGCAAGAAAAGAAAAAGGGATGTGTGATGGAGTGGAGAGAAGAAGTGGGACCTACCAGTAGCACCCACACCAACCGCCCACCCCACGTAATTAAAGTAAGAGGAATAGGAAAGACAAGAGGAAACAGTAAAAGAAAAGACAAGAGGAAACAACAAAAGGAAAGACAAGAGGAAACAGCAAAAGAAAAGACATGAGGAAACAGCAAAAGGAAAGACAAGAGGAAACAGCAAAAGAAAAGACATGAGGAAACAGCAACAGGAAAGACAAGAGCAAACAGCAACATAAAAGACAAGAGGAAACAACAAAAGGAAAGACAAGAGAAAACAGCAAAAGAAAAGACATGAGGAAACAGCAACATGAAAGACAAGAGGAAACAGCAACAGGAAAGAGAAGAGGAAACAGTTAAAGGGAAAATAATAATTGTTTGCTCGTTGGCTTGATTCTGGTTTCAATTTACCCCATCCACCATAATATGATATGCAATGATCTCAGTGTAAATCAACGAGAACCAGTAAAAGAATAAAGAAGTGGGGGCTGACACAACCACCCCGCCCTCACAAATCCCCCAGAATAGACTGAAAGTTGTCTCACAACTTGTGGTCTTCTACAGGAAGGTCGTGTTCGTTTCAATCGAAAAATCCCCCCCCCCCCCGTTTACCACATGTGGTGATCTCAGGGTGAATCAAGAAGAAGCAGCAAGATGTAAGATGAAAGAGAAGTAAAAAAGAAAAAAAGTGAAAGTTGAAAGGAAAGCAGTAGGATCTACCAGCAGTGCCCGCCAACCAGCCACTCTATGGGAATCAAGAGTGTGACATGAAATGAAAAAGAATTTACACTGCAGATCCTAAAGTAAATATGTCATGAACATTAGAAAGTGAATACGTCATGAACATTAGAAAGTGAAAACGTCATGAACATTAGAAAGTGAATACGTCATGAACATTAGAAAGTGAATACGTCATGAACATTAGAAAGTGAAAACGCTCATGAACATTAGAAAGTGAATACGTAAGTGAGCATTAGAAAGTGAATACATCATAAACATTAGAAAGTGAATACGCCATGAACATTAGAAAGTGAATACGTCTGTGAACATTAGAAAGTGAATACGTGTCAACATTAGAAAGTGAATACGAACATTAGAGTGAATACGTCGTGAACATTAGAAAGTGTCAACATTAGAAAGTGAATACATCATGAACATTAGAAAGTGAATACATCATGAACATTAGAAAGTGAATACGTCGTGAACATTAGAAAGTGAATACATCTTGAACATTAGAAAGTGAATACGCCGTGAACATTAGAAAGTGAATACGTCAGTGAACATTAGAAAGTGAATAGGTCATGAACATTAGAAAGTGAATACTGCGTGAACATTAGAAAGTGAATACATCGTGAACATTAGAAAGTGAATACATCGTGAACATTAGAAAGTGAATACGTCGTGAACATTAGAAAGTGAATACGTCGTGAACATTAGAAAGTGAATACGTCATGAACATTAGAAAGTGAATACGTCGTGAACATTAGAAAGTGAATACGTCATGAACATTAGAAAGTGAATACATTAAGTGAATACGTCGTGAACATTAGAAAGTGAATACACGTCATGAACATTAGAAAGTGAATACGCACGATGAACATTAGAAAGTGAATACGTGTGAACATTAGAAAGTGAATACGTCATGGAACATTAGAAAGTGAATACGCTACGAACATTAGAAAGTGAATATCGTCATAAACATTAGAAAGTGAATACGTCGGAACATTAGAAAGTGAATGAAATAGTGCGTCATGAACATTAGAAAATGAATACGTCATGAACATTAGAAAGTGAATACGTCGTGAACATTAGAAAGTGAATACGCTCATGAACATTAGAAAGTGAATACGTCATGAACATTAGAAAGTGAATACGCGATGAACATTAGAAAGTAAATACGTGATGAACATTAGAAAGTGAATACGCTGAACATTAGAAAGTGAATACGTCATGAACATTAGAAAGTGAATACGTCATGAACATTAGAAAGTGAATACGTCATGAACATTAGAAAAGAAAACAACTGGAGACAAACCTTCATGAACCTGCCAGGGCTTTTAAGCCACAACTCTTCGGTTGAGAGGCCGACACCTCGACTCTGGACTACCGAGTCCCCCAAAGTTGTGAGAAAGACGATTTCAAAACAACACGGTATTGAACAGCCAAAAGTTGTAATCTCATTTTCCCGCCCTGGCAGGTTGAAAATTTTTTCTCAATTTGTCACTTAACCCCCCCCCCCCTTCCCTCTCACCCCTCCTTCCCCCAACACCCACCATCCAGGTAGGTGGATCAACATCTAGTCCCATCGGAGACAGACGATATAAAAGGAGATCCTGTGCCCAAATCACAACATTCAGTGCACATTAGAGATCCCTTCCCTGGCTGTTTACTGCGCACTCAGGCGAAATGTTTTAATAAAATCTTACCAAAAGCCTTTGAGTTCATCTTAGGTGTCGATGTTTGATAAAAAAAAAAAAATTTAAAAAAAAATCAAAATCTCAAAAACTTCAAATTTGGATATACAGCATTGTTGTTCCATACCAGCAAAATGAAAACGTATTCTTTGTCATGGAAGATTTCATAAAATAAAAAAATAATGTAACCTGTGCCGGAATGAACTCAAAGGAAAGAACGCCCCCCCCCCCTTTCCCTTGGCAAAATAAATGAAATCATGGCATCAAAGTTTATACAAAGATAATAATAATCAAAGAAAACAAAACAATTGGCTTCTTATGGTTACTTTGTATTGGAAGGAATATCAAACATAAACAATTGACAGGGATTTGAAAATACATTGCAGGAACGATCAAATTAACAATAACAATAATAATAATAATAATAATACATGACATAATAGTAATAATAATAATAATAATAATAATAATAATAATAATAATAATAATAATAATAATAATAATACATGTAATAATAATAATAATAATAATAATAACAATAATAATAATAATAATAATAATAATAATAATAATAATGTAATAATAATAATAATAATAATAATAATAACAATAATAATAATAATAATAATAATAATAATAATAGTAATAATAATAATAATAATAATAATAATAATAATAATAATAATAATAATAGTAATAACAATAATGATAATAATAATGATAATACATGTAATAATAATAATAGTAATAATAATAATAATAATGATAATAATAACAATAATAATAATAATAATAATAATAATAATAATAATAATAATAATAATAATAATAATAATAATAATAATAATAATAATGATAATAATAATGATAATACATGTAATAATAATGATAATAATAGTAACAATAACGATGACAGTGTTATGGGCCTCACTAAGTAACCAATACAGACAGTTGTTTTTTTTGGTGAGAGAACGCTTGACACAAAATCATAATTCAATCCTTGGAAGAAAAAACAACTGATCACCTACGATAGACGATGCTTTTGTTGGTTGTTTGTTGTTGTTTGTGTTCCATTGAAATTGACCACACCCGCCGCCTGGGCAGATGATCTCAGGATGAATTTACTGAAACAGCCAAATGAAAGACATGGATGGAAAAAGAACATAGGCTAAGTAGGGTCTGCCAATAGTGGTGCTTATCACCAACTGACAATGCAGGGGGCTAGAGAGCAAAGTAGATCACGCACCCTAGACGAAATTTCTAAGAGACTTCAATGGACTTTGAAAGAACCTGTTTTCTGAATAATCAAATACCTTACATTCCCCTGGGAATATGTTTTCTAACATGTAAAAAAAAAAACAACCCAAAAAACAATAACAAAAACAAAAAACAAAACAACCTCAGATTATCTACTCTTAGAGTTCTTGAGTTGATAACTAAAAGTAATTTCTCATTTATGATCTACCCCCCCCCCCCCCCTCTGCACCCCCCTCCCCGAAAAATAAAATTTAAAAAATAAAAATCAGAAATCTTGTTAATTGAAATCAGACAAGTTTTATCCCTCACAGAACACTAAATGAACGATCTAGAAAGTCATAACTCCAAAAAACTTCTGCTTTCCTTTCTTTTCTTTTCTTTTTCTTTTGATGGGTTTTTGTTTTTGTTTCATTTCGTTCAAATTGACTTTGTCCATCACAACATGTGGTGTTCTCAGGGTGGGTGAATTTAGAGGAGACAGCGAGAGATGAAAGATTTAAGTGAGAGAGAGAGGAAAGATTTAGTCACACCCGCAGTGCTCACTGCCAATCTTTCTGGCAGAGTTGTCACTTTTGTGTGTTATACTTATCATTGTGACTTCACCCGTTTGTGTCCATCGCAAGGGCCAACTGGTTCACCGGTTCGGCTGTAAACACTCAACAAGCAAAAATGATCAGTAATTTTATATCTTGTCACAATTGTCAGTGAAAGCAATCACAATGAAAGCAATCACAATGAAAAGCAATCACAGTGAAAGCAATCACAATGAAAGCAATCACAATGAAAGCAATCACAGTGAAAGCAATCACAATGAAAGCAATCACAATGAAAGCAATCACAGTGAAAGCAATCACAGTGAAAGCAATCACAATGAAAGCAATCACAATGAAAGCAATCACAAATCAATGTACGTGACTCAAGAAGAAGAAATACATAAAAACAATATAAACAAACTAATGCTACAGTATGAACACAAAGTAGCTTGAACATAATATCGACGCCAAAGTCGCAAACCGTGTAAATCGAATTTTGATGTTTTGAGAAAATCAAAGAAACGATGCTGTGCATTTTCTATTCTATTTTCACAGACATACACGGTTTGCAAATGTCAAAAACAAAACCCAATAGGGATACACGGATTGCTCATAAGGTTATTATACGTGATTTTATGGGTTCTGTGCCACAGAATCCTAACTAAATGAAGCATACAGGCTTCCTAATGTTAAAAAGCGAAACAAAAGGTGTTACTAATTTTAGACTTACACGGTTTACGACTTTCGTCGTCGATATAAATATATATATTGTTTTTTACAAATAAACATATTACAAATTCAAAAGCTCAACATTAAGATTTTTCATTGGAATTTATCGTGTCCACCATATGCGGTGATCTCAGCACATCAATAAGAAAGGCTAAATGTGTAGATTATCTAAAGGCAATACCCTGCTGAAAGCTGCTAGCGTGTATAAGCAAAAGGCCACGTAACAAAAAGGTCAGCAGACATATAATACAAACTCAGGAATAGCGCTGACGACTTCAAAAAGCAGAAATAAATAAATAAATAATACGTTCATTTTAAATCATAATCAGATTAATGAGCTGCGGTTAAATTTAAAGTCATGGACACCGACAGTGTATAGTAATACTCAAGATTTGATTGGTTATTATAGAATAGTGGGAAGAAAGGAAGGAAGCGATGGAATGTAAGTAGATGTGTGTATATACACAGACACACACACACACACACACACACACACACATACAGACATATACATATATATATATATATATATCAATGGTGTCCCAACTCTTTCTGTGTGAGTGTGCGGGAGGTAATTTTTTTTGCAAAAATTAGAAAAACCCAACAGTGTACTTGTAAAAGGTTGTCGTAGCTGCTAGGAAATCTGCAAGTACATGGTACATGCTGTTTAATATTCCATTAGATTATGCACAATTCATAAAATCTCTTCCAATTGTAATTAATCAATTAAAATAAAGATTTTTTAAAAACTGATTTATAGGCTGTATCACTCACACAAGTACAGGCTCACCGACTGTACATCATTTATACCCCCAGTACGTCATTTCATTCAAAGTCCTTCTCCACTCCCGAAAGGAGCATACAGTACACAAGCCTGTCAGATTTTCGTGCAAACATTCTGACAAGATCTTTTTCTACCTATAGCTGGGTACTCATTCACACCTGTCAAGTGAGGAAAGTAGAGTGAAGTACCTTTCCTAAGAGTACAAAGTTACAAAAAATGCAATCATTCAAAAATAGATGCCTGAGGAGAATTGTCAAAATATTTTGGCCCAAAGTTATCTCAAACACTAATCTATGGGAAAGAGCTGGACAAATATCAGCTGAAAAAGATTTAAGACGAAAGAAATGGAGGTGGTTAGGCCACACGCTTAGAAAGGACCCCAACACAATAACAAGACAGAGTCTAACATGGAACCCATAGGGTGAAAGATTGAGGGGTCGGCCAAGGGCTACATGGAGAAGAGAACTGGAGGGAGAGATGAAGAAGACGGGGCAAACATGCAAATCTATGGAGAGGTTGACCCAGGAGAGAAGTAATTGGAGATTGCTTGATGGCCTATGCTTCCCAGTCAGCTAAAAAGGCAGAAGAAGAAGCAGAAGGAGGAGGAGGAGGAGGAGGAGGAGGAGGAGGAGGAGGAGGAGGAGGAGGAGGAGAAGAAGAAGAAGAAGAAGAAGAAGAAGAAGAAAAAAGAAGAAAAAGAAGAAAAAGAAGAAGAAGAAGAAGAAGAAGAAGAAGAAGAAGAAGAAGAAGAAGAAGAAGAAGAAGAAAAAGAAGAAAAAGAAGAAAAGAAGAAAAAGAAGAAAAAGAAGAAGAAGAAGAAGAAGAAGAAGAAGAAGAAGAAGAAGAAGAAGAAGAAGAAGAAGAAGAAGAAGAAGAAGAAGAAGAAGAAGAAGAAGAAGAAGAAGAAGAAGAAGATGATGATTTGGACCAATTAAATTGTTTGTTTTACTATTATTCTACGACCTTTCTTGAGGACACAGAATAGCGTGTGAACTTTATACTTTTGGCACAAAACAGAGTGCCTGCATACTTTTGGCGCTTGCACGATGGTCAGAGTCGGACACTGATTATAGACAAACATATTGGTATTTTGTACATATAAATATAAAAAGTAGTTTCTTCAAGGCCACATGGTCTATAGAGCCGGAGCAAACCCGGTGTCTGTAGCACGAAATGGAACAGGTGACAATAATCACCTCCTGGCCAGGATAATAGTCCCATTACAGCTTTTTACCTGAAGCCAGCGCTAGTACCCATTTATCACCTGGGTAGAGTGGGGAAAATGTGTTACGTGTCTTCCCAGGGAACACAAGGTTGGGCCTAGCTTTGCCAGGATTCTCGAACCCGGACCTCATGATCCCCAGTCCAGCAGCCTAACCGCCGGCCACCGACGCTACTTAAATCTAAAAGAAGTAAACTTTTAGTTTTATTCAAATAAAACTCACACACACACACACACACACACACACACACACAGCGAAAAGCAAATCAATAAAACTAGAAAACGGTATCTTTCCTATTTGATAAAAAAGCAAATCAATAAAACTAGAAAACGGTATCTTTTCTATTGATAAAAAGCAAGCAATGAAATGATAAAATCTGCTCAAACTCAAATCACACATCATCAACTCCCGTCTCTCTCCTCCAATAAAATTATTTTGCTGGTTTTTTTTATCACGGTTTGTTGTAAGACAACTTTTTGTTCCGTGACTTCCACGCCCAGGAATATCGTGAATGTGTTCAAACAAACATTTTTTTGTGTTTGTTGGTCAGAGTCGGAGTATCAACATTATTCGTAATGGAAATACCGCCTCTCTGATGAAATACTTGATTAGAAGACTGGAATTTTGTTTCTGGTTTCAATTTCAAATCGTCGTCCAACATGAACAAAATCTGCAAAAAGGAAAAATAAAAACAACGCAATGACAATAAGAGATTTTGATTTGATTTACCCATCACAATTTATATCAAAGATGATACTGGGGGTAGGATTTTAAACATTCTTTATTTTGCCCTGACTGCCATGTAAACGGCCAAGGGATCTTTAACATGCACAGAGTGTTGTGATCTGCACACAGGATTTCCTTTTACCGTCCGTCTCCGATGGGACTAGGTATCAAACCGTCTATCTGGACCAGGGGGGTTATAGATTTACTCCAAAAACAACCTTAAGAACATTTTTCGACCGCCAGCAAGGCTTGGAACCGACGACCATGGCAATAAGAAGAATGTTTGGAGAAACGAAAAAGGTGAAAGGTTAAAAAGGACAACGGTTAAGATTTGATAAAACAACATAAGATAAGACATACAGGTATTTTATTTATTTTTTTTTTTATTATTCTTTGACAGCCAGAAGTGTCTAAGGACAAAAATTAAGTCACTGAAAAAACACAAATACCAGGCAGTTTCATGGATAGTAACCTATGAACACACATCGTTAATGAATGAAAAAGCTACATGAAAAATATATTAGTGGGTATTTGCTTTATCTTGAGGACTATAATTAGTATCTATCTATCCATCCATCCATCCCTATCTTCATTCATCCATCCATCCATCTATCTATCTATCTATCTATCTATCTATCTATCTATCTATCTATCTATCTATCTACCTATCTATCAATCAATCCATCCATCCATCTATCTATCTATCTATCTATCTATCCATCTATCTTTCTATCTATCTATCTACCTATATATCTATCTATCTATCCATCTATCTATCTATCTATCTATCCATCAATCTCATATCTATCTATCTATCTATCCATCAATCTCATATCCATCTATCTATCTATTTATCTATCTATCTATCTATCTATCTATCTATCTATCTATCTATCTATCTACCTACCTATCTATCTATCCATCAATCTCATATCCATCTATCTATCTATTTATTTATTTATCGACTTACCTACATACCTAACTACCTACTTACATATCTACCTATCTGTCTATATATCTACCTATCTGTCTATATATCTACCTATCTGTCTATATATCTACCTATCTGTCTATATATCTACCTATCTGTATATATATCTACCTATCTGTCTATATATCTACCTATCTGTCTATATATCTACCTATCTGTCTATATATCTACCTATCTGTCTATATATCTATCTGTGTATAAATTTAATGGAAATTCAACTTCCTTTGTTAGAAAAAAAAAAATTACATTTTTTGTACTCACCATGAAAGACAAAAATAAACTAACAGCTGACAGGAAGTGCCAAATGTCGTGTGCATCGTAAAATGACAATACAATACAGTCTCGGTTTCCCTCACGTGATCCTGCTGGTGTGTTCTGTAAATAAAAGAGATAGACAGATAGATAGATAGATAGATAGAGAGCGAGCGAGAGAGAGAGAGAGAGAGAGAGAGAGAGAGAGAGAGAGAGAGAGAGAGAGAGAGAGAGAGAGAGAGAGAGAGAGAGAGAGAGATAGAGAGGTAGATATGTATATATATATATATATATAGAGAGAGAGAGAGAGAGAGAGAGAGAGAGAGAGAGAGAGAGAGAGAGAGAGAGAGAGAGAGAGAGAGAGAGAGATAGAGAGAGATAGAGAGAGGGAGGGAGGGAGGGAGGGAGGGAGGGAGAGAGCGAGGGAGAGAGAGAGAGAGAGAGAGAGAGAGAGAGAGAGAGAGAGAGAGAGGGAGGAGGGAGGGAGGGAGGGAGGGAGGGAGGGAGGGAGGGAGGGAGAGAGAGAGAGAGGGAGAGAGGGAGAGGGGGAGGGAGAGAGAGAGAGAGAGAGAGAGAGAGAGAGAGAGAGAGAGAGAGAGAGAGAGAGAGAGAGAGACAGAGAGAGACAGAGACAGAGACAGAGACAGAGACAGAGACAGAGACAGAGACAGAGACAGAGACAGAGACAGAGACAGAGACAGAGAGGAGATAAAAACAATTCACTTAAGCGGCAAGGTTAATATAGGTCTTATCTAGTAAGATGCAAAAGAAAAAAAAAAGTGTTCTATATCCGTAACTATATCGGTAGTGAAAGTCACAAACCGTGCAAGTCCAGTTTTGGATGTTTTGAGATAATCAGAGAAAAAGATGCTGCGCATTTTAATCTATTTTCAGAAACACGGGGATGTGCAAGTGTCAAAAACTAGGCCTGATTTGGATACGCAGATTATAGTTTTATTACATCGGATTTTATTGGTTCTTGTGCCAGCGGAATTTAACTAGAGTAAGCATAGGGCTTTTAATGTAAAAAAAGAAGAAAAAGAAAAACGCTTGAATTGTTACTAATTTAAGATTTACACTTTCACGGTCAACATGTGTCTATTGTTTATTATTGCAAAAAACAATATACTAAAGTAGAGAGGAAAACACTGACATCATCGTTGCCAACGACACTCAACCACGACTTGCAAAAACTACACAAAGTCACAAAATATACTAACACCCAGCCTCAGGAACACCGAGACCCAAATGGGGAAGATATACATACATACCAGCACAACAAACCTTCACTGCTCCTACAGGATGAAATGACATTCAATAATATTGAAGCCCCATAAGAACAAAGACGAGACAAATACAAGGAATAGGTATAAAAAAACAATCTGGCGACCATAAGAATCAAACCGCGACCCCTGGTTCGGCACCCATTGCCTGCCCATTGCGATGAAAAGAAAGCGTACACTTCTGGTCTATTCCTAATATTTGTCTCGTCTTTTTTCCTATGGGGCTATAATATTCAATGTCATCTACTTCACTAGTCGACATGCCCCTTGTCTCACAATGTCATTTACTTCACTTTCGACATCCCCTCTTGTCTCACAATGTCATTTACTTGTCGACATGCCCCCTTGTCTCACAATGTCATTTACTTCACTTTCGACATGCCCCTTGTCTCACAATGTCATTTCATTTCCTTCACTTTCGACATGCCCCCCTTGTCTCACAATGTCATCTACTTCACTTTGACATGCCCCTGATATTATTCAATGTCATTATTCATCCCTTTGAATGTCATCTCACAATGTCCTTTCCTTCCTTTCGACACGCCCCCTTGTCTCACAATGTCATTTACTTCCCTTTCGACATGCCTTTGTCTCACAATGTCATCTACTTCACTTTCGACATGCCCCCTTGTCTCATTCAATGTCCCTTTGACCTTTTATTCAATGTCATCACAATGTCATTTTCACTTTTACATGCCCCCCCTTGTCTCACAATGTCATTTCAATGTCATTATTCATCACTTTTCCTTCACTTTCGACATGCCCCTTGTCTCACAATGTCCTTTCCTTCCCTTTCGACATGCCCCTTGTCTCACAATGTCCTTTCCTTCCCTTTCGACATGCCCCTTGTCTCACAATGTCCTTTCCTTCCCTTTCGACATATCCCTTGTCTCACAATGTCATCTACTTCACTTTCGACATGCCCCCTTGTCTCACAATGTCATTTCCTTCACTTTCAACATTTCTTCCCCCCCTCCCCATTGTCTCACAATGTCATTTCCTTCCCTTTCGACATGCCCCTTGCCTCACTGTTTGTCTGTTCAGGATGGAGGTGAAAAACTTCCTTCAGCCGGTATTTCTAAATGTTTTTTTCTTCTTTTTTTCAGATCTGACTTAAAAAGCTGCCAAAATATTCAACCCACAGATAGCCACCCGACAGTGGCAGCAGTGTATAAATGAAGAAGAACAACAACAAAAAAAGTAAAACCCTTACCGACCACGTAGTCAGATGCTGGAAGAAAAAGTACAATGACCCGCCCAGGTTAGACCCGATATCAAAATGAGGGCCACAACAAAGTAGCTGAGGCGTTCCTTCGAGAATATCTGTGAAAATAAAGGAAACGAATGGTAGGGATGGTAACAATTATAATAATAATAATAATAATAATAATAATAATAATAATAATAATAATAATAATAATAATAATAATACTGATAATAATAATAATAATAATAATAATAATAATAATAATAATAATAATAATAATAATAATAATACAAATAATAATAATAATAATAATAATAATAATAATAATAATAATAATAATAATAATAATAATACAAATAATAATAATAATAATAATAATAATAATAATAATAATAATAATAATAATAATAATAATAATACAAATAATAATAATAATAATAATAATAATAATAATAATAATACAAATAATAATAATAATAATAATAATAATAATAATAATAATAATAATAATAATAATAATAATAATAATAATAATAATAATAATAACAATAGTAACAATATTAACACCATACATCCAACTGAGAGTTTATGCACTACACATAGAGATGAAAAGTCGCAATTATTCTAGGCAAGAGATGGATCAGACAGCTCTGGCAACAATTGGAAACAAATGCAAGAGATAGATTAGAAAGCTTTGGCAACAATTGGAAACAAATGCAAGAGATAGATTAGAAAGCTTTGGCAACAATTGGAAACAAATGCAAGAGATAGATCAGACAGCTTTGGCAACAATTGGAAACAAATGCAAGAGATAGATTAGAAAGCTTTGGCAACAATTGGAAACAAATGCAAGAGATAGATTAGAAAAGCTTTGGCAACAATTGGAAACAATTGCAAGAGATAGATCAGACAGCTCTGGCAACAATTGGAAACAAATGCAAGAGATGGATCAGACAGCTTTGGCAACAATTGGAAACAATTGCAAGAGATAGATCAGACAGCTTTGGCAACAATTGGAAACAATTGCAAGAGATAGATCAGACAGCTTTGGCAACAATTGGAAACAATTGCAAGAGATAGATCAGACAGCTTTGGCAACAATTGGAAACAAATGCAAGAGATGGATCAGACAGCTTTGGCAACAATTGGAAACAATTGCAAGAGATAGATCAGACAGCTTTGGCAACAATTGGAAACAATTGCAAGAGATAGATCAGACAGCTTTGGCAACAATTGGAAACAATTGCAAGAGATAGATCAGACAGCTTTGGCAACAATTGGAAACAAATGCAAGAGATGGATCAGACAGCTTTGGCAACAATTGGAAACAATTGCAAGAGATAGATCAGACAGCTTTGGCAACAATTGGAAACAAATGCAAGAGATGGATCAGACAGCTTTGGCAACAATTGAAACAAATGCAAGAGATAGATCAGACAGCTCTGGCAACAATTGGAAACAATTGCAAGAGATAGATCAGACAGCTTTGGCAACAATTGAAACAATTGCAAGAGATAGATCAGACAGCTTTGGCAACAATTGGAAACAAATGCAAGAGATGGATCAGACAGCTTTGGCAACAATTGGAAACAAATGCAAGAGATAGATCAGACAGTTTCTTTGCAACAATTGGAAACAATTGCAAGAGATAGATCAGACAGCTCTGGAGGGTTACTTCTGCCCATGACCTAAGCCCCTAGTCAAGGGACGATGGATGATATAATATCATGTTATACACGACACATGGCATCGGCGTTCTAGCAATTAGCTGCCACACTTCAGATTGTGAGGTCACTGGGTTTGAATCCTCAAATCGCGGCAATGCTAAGCCCGCCACTGAGCTCCTTGAGAGAGAGTAAACAGATAAAGTTCCTTCAAGGCCCTTAAGGCCCATAGAGCCGAAGCTTATCCCGGTTTCTATAGCGTGAAGCGGAACAAGTGACAATAATCATCTCCTGGCCAGGACGCTAGCCTGACGCAGGTTTTTACCCCCAGCTAGTGCTTGTACCCATTTGCACCTGGGTAGAGTGGGGAAAGTGTTAATTGTCTTTCCCAAGGAACACAATGTCGGACCTGGTTTAGCTAGGATTCGAACTCGAGACCTCGTGATCCCCAGTCCGGCAGCCTAACTGCTCGGCCACCGATGCCACATAATAATGGGAGAAAGCAGTTCTGTTACATGTAGCTGCACTGATTGTTAAAGTGGCCATGTTGATGAAATAAGGGGAATATGGAACATTCCATTCTATTGACAAATTAAATGCACAGTTTGTACAAATGGGTCGTTTTTATCACAGGATGGACTGTATTTAGAAATATCATCTTAGGTCATGGCATAATTTACCGACACAAATAAGTTCTTTTGCTTACATGACCTCTTCCTCTCGACTTAAGCAGCCGAGTTGACGTTAAAGTATGCTTCTTTTTACATCGGAGACGGACGAGCAAAAGGGAGGTACTGGGTTCAAATCAGAATCCTGGCAATGCCAAGTCTGTGCAGATCAAATCACAACATTCTGTACACGTTAAGGATCCTTTAGCTGTTTACGAGGCACTGGGTTCAAATCCCCGAATCCTGGCAATGCTAAGTCCGTGCAGATCAAATCACAACATTCTGTACACGTTAAGGATCC
>JAXRKP010000502.1:175000-180000 GCA_037039925.1 Doris montereyensis
TCCCGTTAAAGTAGAGCTTGTACCCATCATTGCAACCCTCCCGTTAAAGTGGGGAAAAAAAACGCCATCATTGCAACCTCCGTTCAAGCGGGAAAAACGCCATCATTCCAACCTCCGTTCAAGGAAAACGCCATCATTCCAACCCTCCCGTTCAAGTGGAAACGCTATCATTGCAGCCCTCCGTTCAAGCGGAAAACCATCATTCCAACCCTCCGTTCAAGCTGGGAAAAACGCCATCATTGTAACCCTCCGTTCAGCGGGAAAAACGCCATCATTCCAACCCCCTCCGTTCAAGCGGGAAAAAACGCCATCATTCCAACCCTCACGTTCAAGCGGGAAAACACCATCATTGCAACCCTCCGTTGCCGGGAAAAACGCCATCATTCCAACCCTCCGTTCAAGCGGGAAACGCCATCATTGCAACCCTCCATTCCACGTGGAAAAAACCGTCATCATTGCAACCCTCCTCATCATTCAAGCGCGGGAAAAGGAATTACACTGCAGTAGGCCGATAACTAAGGAACGGACCCAAGATCCCATGAAGAAGAAAATATAGATATCGACTTGGTTTAATGTCAGTACAGCTATAAGATCAGTGCGGCTGGTCAGTTCTCTTTGATATGTCTGTTACAAAATTCTCTTTTTTCAATAAAAAATTCTCTTTATTTCAATAAAAGTTGTCATTTCAATAACAATTTTTTTAAAAGTTGTTTGTTCTATACAATAACTAACTGAAGAACATGTGAATCAAGGCGTGGTCACATTTTGTCTTATAGTGGATGGTGGTTGATTTGCTGTTAAATGTTGCTAAACTAATGTCACAGGGGACGTGTTGATGTCATAAGGGAAACTTGGGACATTGCATCACATCAACCAGTCAAAACACACAAAATTGCTTGCTAGGTTTTTTAACCATCTCAACGTGGCCCCTGAAAACTTAAAATTACTCATCCAAGCGCACCGTCCACATAGATCATTACGCTCTGAAACATCAATTCACCTGAAAAGAACCATTCCAAACTTTATCTCAATTCTCCCTGGCCGATCTCCCTCTGCTCCGGCCGTCTGGAAGTCTCCGAGTCCCCCAGACTAGAACCAGCCACATCTCAGCATTTTTAGGAGAAGATTCAAAAAATCAGAACTTTTTACAATAGCGTATTATATCGGATAAGTTCAGATCAAGGAAATATCTGTGATCCTACCAGTACTGGGGGCTACAGTTTATATCGGAGCATGTGGACGTATGTGTGCATGTATGTACGTTTGTATGTGTGTGTCTTTGAGATTTACGTTGTACTTTTTAACTATATGTGCATAGTGAAGCGCCTTTCAGCATTCTTGTAATGCTAAAACTCAGGAAAAGACCAAAAGGTAAACCTCGGAGAAAGTGGGAAGAAGATATAAAAGAGGCATTAACGCAAAGAATTTTAACTTTCACGGAAGGAAACAGAAAATGTCAGGACAGGGCAGCTGAAAGATCATTCCGGGCATCCAAACCCATACAATCGAAGGTGCAGAATGCAAGCTGATAAAGAAAGAAAGAAAGAAAGTAATGAAGACTGGCAGTCTATAAATCCCTTATTATTATTATTATTATTATTATTATTATTATTATTATTATTATTATTATTATTATTATTATTATTATTATTATTATTATTATTATTATTATTATTATGATTATTATTATTATTATTATCAGCATCATTATCATTATCATCATCATCATCATCATCATCATCATCGTCATCATCGTCATCGTCATCATCATCATCATCATCATTATGATTATTATTATTATTATTATTATTATTATTATTATTATTATTATTATTATTATTATTATTATCATCATTATTATTACTACCATTATTATACAAATAGGTCATTTTTACTACAAGAAGGGACTATTTTTAGATATCTTCTTACGTCATTGGATGATCTATCAACATGAATAGGTTCCGTTTATACATAACATCTACTTCTGGTCCTTAGGCAGCCCAGACTGATGTTACAGCAACTCTAAATGAAAGGAGAGAAGCCAGACCTACCGGTAGAGCCTGCCAACTGCCCACAGACTTGACACAGATCAATGACTATTGTCTTGCTGTTTTCCTCTTAATTCGCCCTGAGATCACCACATATGGTGGACAGGGTTAACTTCAATCAATCAATCAATCAATCAATCAATCAATCAATCAATCAATCAATCCATCGAACGTGTCATACGTACCTATCCTCCACCGCCCTAGAAAGTAGATCTGCGCAGTGATGATGAAACTGAAGAGCATATGTATCAATGCGTAAAAAATCCACAGCACGTTGGTGCCGTAAACCTGGAAACAGAAAGGGAGGAAATGAAAAGGAACACAGCGGTGATTTTGAGTCGTTGTATTTTATTTATCCACCCTTCACTCATGCAGCAGTTCATGTCACGACCCATAAGTTTGTCTCCAACTACTATAGCAAAGTCTTCTATAGTTTTTTGCAACCGTCTTCAACACGACACGCGTGCCGCGGTGCATAACGTGGGTCGTGGGCGGTGGATGAGGTCGTGGGTTCGGAATCCTACCGAAGCTAAGTCCAACATTGTGTTCCTTTTGTGGAAAGATAATTAACACATTTCCCCCCCCCCCCCCCCAAAAAAAAAACAAACAAACAAACTGTGGCAGACTAGCATCAAATGGGAAGAAGGTGAAGGAGATTATTATCATGTCACCTTTTCCGTTTCAGGCAATAGAAGTCGGGATGATTTATCTCGGCCTTTGATGGACTTTTGAGCAAACTACTCACAGGGCTCACTCACACAGCCTTGGGAGATTTTAATCTTCTTTGTTGTGAGGGAGTTACAATTAATGGCCAGAGCCGAGCCTGAACGTTATCGCAGTTTCTATAACACAATGCCTCTTGGACAGGTGCAGTCTCTGTCTCCTGTCTCAGGTTTTGCACATTAAATCAAATTCTGATTCACCCATTTGCAAGGGAACCTGATGGTCCAGAGGCAAAGTGTCAGTCCCTCTCATCCAAAGGTTTGTGGGTTGAACAATTTTCTCCAGTTTTTTTACGAGATCACCACCATGGTGAACTTTTTTGTTTATTTGATTGTTTGTTTGTTTCATTGCAATTCACCTTGTCCACCATATCCCGTGATCTCAGGGCAAATTCTTTTTTGGGTTTTTTGTCAACAACAATAATAATTAGTAACAAATCTTTGTTGTCCATTCAATGCAATCTTTTTCTATGACTTAGTGCTTGGGAAATCAAAAACATGATGGGATATACATATTGACACTGAAAATTGGAAATTGGAAATTGGGTTACTGCAATAGATATAATATATAACGTCAAAATTACACATTTATAATACATTCTATTCATAATGCTCTGTTAGATGCAAATACACATGGATATAAGGAAGAAGTGGTGGTCAGACATGGTGGTGGTGGTCAGAGGTGGTGGTCAAAGGAGGTGGTGGTGGTCAGAGATGGTGGTCCAGAGGGAGGTGGTGGTGGTGGTCAGAGGTGGTGCTTCTAAAAGGAGGAATCAGCTTATGGTGGTGGTGGTCAGTGGTGGTGGTCAAAGGTGGTGGTGGTGGTCAGAGGTGGTGGTGGTGGTCAAGTGGTGGTCAGAAGTGGTGGTGGTGGTCAAGGTGGTGGTCTAAAGAGGTGGTGGTCAGAAGTGGTGGTCAAGTGGTGGTGGTGGTCAGAGGTGGTGGTCAGAGGTGGTGGTCAGTGGTCAAAGGTGGTGGTCAGAGGTGGTGGCTTGGTGGTCAGAGGCAAGTGGTGGTGGTCCAGAGGTGGTGGTCAGAAGTGGTGGTGGTGGTCAAGTGGTGGTCAGAGGAGGTGGTGGTGGTCAGAGGTGGTGGTCAGAGGTGGTAGTGGTGGTCATAGTTGGTGGTCAGAGGTGGTGGTGGTGGTCAGAGATGTGGTGGTGGTCAGAGGTGGTGGTCAGAAGTGGTGGTGGTGGTCCGACATGGTTAGCTTGGTTGGTATCAATGGTGGTGGTCAGAGGTGGAGGTAGTGGTGGTCATAGTTATTGGTGGTCAGAGGTGGTGGTCAGTGGTGGTCAGAGGTGGTGGTCAGCTTGGTGGTCAGCTTTCTCGTGTGGTGGTCAGAGGTGGTGGTCAGAGGTGGTGGTCAAGGTGGTGGAGTGGTGGTCCAGAGGTGGTGGTCATAATTAGTGGTGGTCAGAGGTGGTGGTGGTGGTCAGATGTGGTGGTCATTAGGTGGTGGTCAGAGGTGGTGGTGGTGGTGGTCAGAGGTGGTGGTCAGAGGTGGTGGTCAGAAGTGGTGGTCAAAGGTGGTGGTCAGAGGTGGTGGTCAGAGGTGGTGGTGGTGGTCAAGGTGGTGGTGGTGGTCAGAAGTCGTCTTGTCTTTCATCATATGGTGCTGGTCAGAGGTGGTGGTGAAGTGGTGGTCAGAGGTGGTGGTCAGAAGTGGTGGTCAGAGGTCGTGGTCAGAGGTGGTGGTCAGAGGTGGTGGTCAGAGGAAGGTGGTGTGGTGGTCATAGGTGGTGGTGGTGGTCAGAGGAGGTGGTGGTCAGAGGTGGTGGTCAGAGGTGGTGGTCAGAAGTGTTGGTCAGAGGAAAACAACAACAGCAGGACAAAAGATGTGGGGGAAAAACAAGCAGAACGCCACCAGTAACAACACCAACCATCCACTCCCCATGATGGACAGACACTCACTTCAAAGAAACAAACAAACAAAAAAACAAACAAACAAACAAAACAAACCAAACAAAGCGACTCACACACCACAAACAGCCACCAAAATGATGAGAGCCATGGAGAAGTAGGCAATGCGCCCTGGCATTGACGTCGGGGTGTCGGGTCTGGTAAATTTTCAGCATGCACAAACAGGCAATGATGTACATGAAGGACGTGTCTGTGGGATGAGAGAGAGGCAAGAGGGGGGAAAAAAGTCATATTTTTCTCAAGGTCGTACATCCCAAAAGACGTATCTGTGGCACGAGAGGCAAACTGGGGGAAAAAAGATTATGTT
>JAXRKP010000502.1:185000-200000 GCA_037039925.1 Doris montereyensis
ACATAGGTTAAGTTTTTCAATTCATTAATTTTCTTTCTTTCATATTTCTATCTTTTAAAATCAGACGTGGATCAATTTGTGATTGAATCAATGAGACAAGGTATGGCTTACTTACCAGGTGTACAATTTGTACATCTTTGTCTGTTTAGACTGGCGTTTGTGGGATAGGTCACTGACGAACAGAGCGGTCTGAGAGTAGAAGAAGAACAACAACAACAAGAATAACAACAACATTATTATTATTATATTGAAAGTCAAATTCTTTTTCAAGGCTGTCAAGGCCCATAGACCTACAAACAACCGAGGTTTTTATAAATGATTAGTAAGGACATGGAATAATAATATCAAAGCCCTGTAGGAACAAATACAAGACAAACTTTGCCTATTGAACAGCTCGTCCACGAATGTTCTTGTTGCTTATGCCACCAACCTAAACGACTTTAACCCTTTCATGTTTACATTAATCGGCGGCCATCTTGCTCTGTACGTTCAACTTCCTCTCCACTGTGGCAACCCGGTTTGTTTACATTTTTCTGACTTCCTGCCAGTTATCCTCATTCCACACCACAGGCCTCTTGAAAAAATCCAAAATATATTTTGCCCAAACAAAATTTCAAACGAGACTCTTCTCCGAAAATGCAAAATAGACCACATGCAAGACATCCTGCTTAAAAGAAGATGGAGGTGGATAGGGCAAGTTTTAAGAAAAGAAGAAGGGAGCATCACCAAGACTGCCCTACATTTCACCCCTGAAGGGAAAAGGAGACGTGGCAAGCCAAAGACAACTTGGAGAAGAACAGCAGAGAATGAGACGAAAATTACCCAAACACTGACTGAGAAGATGGCACTGAAAACCCGTATAACTGGCCAGCTATCGTCACACAACGCCATACATGGTGACATGCTCTATGGACACGCCCCCTCGCAGAGTTGGCCTAGCGTTGAGTGATGTAAGAAGGGGAGGTCAAATGTGAGCGTGAATTTGTAAACATGCGCACAAGTATAGGAATAAAACAAAAAACTGGTCATTTTGACGTCTGTTTTCATAATAGTTCACATCTAAACCTAGATTTACAATCCTCTTTACATTAGTAACAATGCCAGAGACTGTCGAAAGAGTAAGGGGCTGTTACAAGAAGGGCAACCCGTCTAAAGTGTCTTTTTTGTCTTATTTTCTTTTGATTTCTTTGTTCGCATTTTCTCGAAATGTAGTTTTTTCCCACTAAATTTATATCTCCTCCGTCATTTACCAACCGATTTGTATAATATTTGGCTCACAGCAACCGATTTGTATAATATTTGGCTCACAGGTTCCTTTCGTCAATGTTCATAGAATAACATCAGGTTCTTTTGATATCTTGTAAACTTTTTGAGAAAATTTTTTTTTTTTTTAAATGCCATTTTTGCATATTTAATGATATGATTATGTTATTTTAAAAATTAATTCTAAAAAATAACTATCCAAAATATCTTTAAAAAACCTGACGTCACTCTTTAGATATTGAATGGAAAAAACGATCTGCACAGGTTGAGTGATTTTATTCAGAACTAAGAGAAGAGATAAATTTTGAAATTGGGTCAAAATCCAAGATTTGGCAATTAAGGGCGCTACAAACTTTTCAATGATATAGGATGACTATATTTTGACATTTACTCATCTATTTTCTAACATCAAAAACCCAAACTCAAAAGCAACCCTCAACGTGTTCAGGATTTCCCAAGCAACACAATGGCAGGCTTAGCTTTGATGGGATTCGAACCCGTGATCTCATGATCTTTAGTACGGCAGTTTACTAACTCACCTATCAACGTCACTGTTTAACTGTTGCCAGGTCAAATGAAAAAAAAAAGTTTTTACCAGGTTCTGATGACCTCCTTCTCTTTGAACAGCGTCTCCCAGGGAAATCGATGTTGCTTTCGTCAGACACGGAGGCGGGATCTGGGGAGCTGTAAGGTCCTTGTGGTGGCTGTTGATGAAAACAACTATTTAAAAACTCGATACCTGAAAGTTACTGAGCCCATCACGTGGCCTGTGAGTTTAGGTTAGCGACAGAGAATTCCCATCTATTTTGAAACGGTAACAATTTGCCCCCGTGTGCAGATCGCAACACTTTGTGCACGTTAACCATCCCTTGGCTGTTTACCAGACAGTTTAGGAAAATTAAAAATCCTACCAAAAAGCCCCCAGAGATCTACACAAAAATACTTTAGATAACTTATCAAACTGCCAGGGCTTGGAACACCATGACCTTTTGGTTGAGAATTCCTTGCCTCCGGAAAAAACACTACTGCAGAGGAAGAACCTCGATGAGCAAGGAGAAAAAAGGCCATGAGCAACATGGAACGAAATATTGAACACGGAACTTGAAGAGGAAGCGGCATGGTCTGGAAAAAAATCTCAAGAAATTGGCAAAAGTGTACGTGAAAGAATGAAAAATGTTTATTTGTTGTGGCCTACAACGATGAGGATGACAGTCGGCAATGATGAATTCGTTGCATCGAAATTTATCAAGTGTGTTACTAATTCCATAACAAACGCTTTTAATAATAATAATAATAATAATAATAATAATAATAATAATAATAATAATAATAATAATAATAAGGATAATAATAATAAAAATAATAATAATAAAAATAATGATAATAATAATAATAATAATAATAAAAATAATAGTAATAATAATAATAATAATAATAATAATAATAATAATAATAATAATAATAATAATAATAATAATAATAATAATAATAATAATAATAATAATAATAAAATTAATAATAATAGTAATAATAATAATAATAATAATAATAATAAAAATAATAATATAATAATAATAATAATAATAATAATAATAATAATAATAATAATAATAATAATAATAATAAAAATAATAATAATAATAATAATAAAAATAACAATCATAACCCAAATAAAGATGATGATGATGATGATGATGATGATGGTGATGATGATGATGATGATGATGATAATAATAATAAAAATAATATAATAATAATTATAATAATAATAATAATAATAATAAATAATAATAATAATAATAATAATAATAATAATAATAATAATAATAATAGTAATAATAATAATAATGATAAAACATTTATAGAGCTGTTAAGGGGCTAAAAGATGCTCTAGGAGCTCTGCAATATATTATACAGTACACATTATGTATAATTAGATTAGCATTGATAAGAATTATAGTTAAAAACTAGGATACACATTAAAACCTCCTGTGCATTAAAACCATAAGCTAGAATTGTATATATAACAAGTGGAAGGATTGAAATAAAAAATTTGGTCACAGAACTAATAAATTGATTTCGAAATTACGTAAGCTACACGACACACCAATCAGCATCGGATTCAGAGCGTGGATTAAGTAAACAACATCTGGCCCCCCATCCCTCAATAAACTCTATATCCCTTCTGTGGCCTTTTATAAACCAACAACAACAACAGCAACACTAAAAGTCTATTGTATAGACACTTTACTAACAGTCTATTGTATACACTTACTAAAGTTACTAAACTTTCTAACAGTCTATTGTATAGACACTTTACTAACAGTCTATTGTATAGACACTTTACTAATTGTAAGTCTATTGTATAGACACTTTACTAACAGTCTATTGTATAGACACTTTACTAAAAGTCTATTGTATAGACACTTTACTAAAAGTCAGTTTGTGATAGACACTTTACTAAAAGTCTATTGTATAGACACTTTACTAACAGTCTATTGTATAGACACTTTACTAAAAGTCTATTGTATAGACACTTTACTAAAAGTCTATTGTATAGACACTTTCTAAGTCTATTGTATAGACACTTTACTAAAAGTCTATTGTATAGACACTTTACTAAAAGTCTATTGTATAGACACTTTACTAAAAGTCTATTGTATAGATACTTTATAAAAGTCTATTGTATAGACACTTTACTAAAAAGTCTATTGTATAGACACTTTACTAAAAGTCTATTGTATAGACACTTTACTAAAAGTCTATTGTATAGACACTTTACTAAAAGTCTAGTGGACTTTATAGAGTGGACTTTATTATTTATGCCTTCGACAAATGACTTTGTTACACAGTTTCTTGTCCATGAGTTGAAAGAGAAAATTTTCATAATGTATGCAGGAAAATAAGAATAAGATTTATAAAAAAAGAAGAAAGAGATAAAGATGGATCTATAGTCCATATCCCGCACAAATGCAGGCTCACCGACTGTGCATCATTTATCCCACGGCAGACCATTTCATTCAAAATCCGCTCAACTTCCAGGGGGCATTTCGTACAGCAGCCTGTTAGGGCGCTACATACTAACACTCTGACAAGATCTTTCTCTACCAATAGCTGGGTACTCGTTCACACCTGAGTCAAGTGAGAAGGTAAGTAAAGCCTATTCCCTAAGAGTACAACGTCATGAAAAGAACACCCCGGGTTTTGAACCAATGTCTTCATGATTACAAACCCACATTACCACCATTTTGCTGCAAGCGAAAAATGAGAGAAATAAATCAATAAATGTGTATTGACACATCAAACTTACCATCGTCATCTGGCAACGTGCCGTAGCTAGCACGAGGGTTCTGACCTGGCAGGAGACTGTCTTCAGACCCGTCTGTGAAATTATTTCATGAGTAAAAGATGAAACTATTCAATCGGAGAAAAGTCCTCTTTAACTAATTAATATTGGAGGTCATACTGATATGTTCTTGTTTGGTTTTTTCATAGCTGATCTCATTTAATTTTTGATAAACTGAAGGTATAAACTGGAAAGGAAACTTTAATAAAGTTTTGTGTAATAATAATAATAATGTTAATAATATTTATAAAATACATTTTTTATAAGCGCTCAACATTAATACTAGATTAACCTCTCAGTGCTTTACAGTGACATGTCATAGTACATACAACACATAAAGAATGTCAATGAAATAAACCATGATTTGAATATAAAAACAGTAAAAAATTGTGTAGTGTAAACGGGATATGAAATAATTTGAATAAAACTACAAAGAGTGTTTAGTACAAAATATAAATAACTATACAACTTTAAAATATTTAAAACTTACAAAATACACTATGGCTTTCAGTTTATATACAAAATATATATATATATATTTATATAGATATATTTATTAAGCATGCCTATCTCTGTGAATAGTTAAGATATTTATAAGATTACAAAATACACTATTTTTTCAGTATTATATATATATATATATATATATATTTATATATATATAAAACAAGCCAAAATGCAATCCGACCCTAGTGTCTTAATTCCTCTCAACCGATTAGGTTCAAATCTTCTGCAAAGGTTACAAAAGACATATTTATAGATGTGCCTTTTGACCATTACATACAACAATAAAAAAAACTAATTATTTTGGTGATGACTAATTTATTAATTAATTTTTTGCATTGTTTCCCTGACAAGTTATTTTTTTGTTTTTAAAACTATTAAGTTCTTATAAACCAAAAGTTTCTCAACACAAAAACAGGGCTAAGGTTTCCTTCTCGATGTTAGTAAAGGGTTTTAGAAATCAAAAGCTAAATTTAGAACACAATGCTATCAAACAAAAATGTCAAATTTAGAATACCGTGCTGTCTAGAATAAAACCATAGATTTACAAAGAATACAATGGCAGTAATGTATTTGTTATTCAACCAAAGGGCACAAAGAAGTTTAAACAAGAGTTAAATTTAGAAAGTGAAAGGTTAACCTGGGCAATCTCAAGGGTTACAGCTGTGTGTGTATTTATATATAAATGTTTTCTGTCTGTCTATGAATGAAAAGCAACACAGAGTGATCTCAAACAACATTTCAAGTTTAAGGCGGTGTAGGCGTTTAAAGTAATTATTTGATTTGACCAAAGGCGGTATAGAGGTTTAAAGTAATTATTTGATTTTGACCAAAGATGATATAGAGGTTTAAAGTAATTATTTGATTTGACCGAAGACGGTGTAGACGTTTAAAATAATTATTTGATTTGACCAAAGATGGTATAGTAATTATTTGATTTAACGGTGTAGACGTTAAATAATTATTTGATTTGACCAAAGGCGGTATAGAGGTTTAAAGTAATTATTTGATTTGACCAAAGATGATATAAGGTTTAAAGTAATTATTTGATTTGACCGAAGGCCGGTGTGACGTTTAAAATAATTATTTGATTTGACCAAAGATGGTATAGAGGTTTAAAGTAATCATTTGATTTGACCAAAACGATATAGACATTTAAAGTAATTATTTGATTTGACCAAATAGACATTTAAAGTATTATTTGATTTGACCAAAGACTTTAAAGTAATTATTTGATTTGACCAAAGACGGTATAGACATTTAAAGTAATTATTTGATTTGACCAAAGATGATATAAAGGTTTAAAGTAATTATTTGATTTGACCAAGACGGTGTAGACGTTTAAAATAATTATTTGATTTTAACAAAGATGGTATAGAGTTTAAAGTAATTATTTGATTTGACCAAAGATGGTATAGAGATTTAAAGTAATCATTTGATTTGACCAAAACGATATAGACATTTAAAGTAATTATTTTGTTTGACCAAAACGGTATAGACATTTAAAGTAATTATTTGCTTTGACCAAAGATGGTATAGACATTTAAAGTAATTATTTGATTTGACCAAAGACGGTATAGACATTTAAAGTAATTATTTGATTTGACCAAAGATGGTATAGACATTTAAAGTAATTATTTGATTTGACCAAAGACATTTTAATTACTTGGTTTGACCAAAGACGGTTTAGGCGTTTAAAGTAATTATTTGATTTGACCGAAGACGGTATAGACGTTTTAAATAATTTATTTGATTTGACCAAAGATATAAAAAAATTATCAAAATCTAAACAAAGATATCATGTAAAAAACAGGAGAATAGATTCCTTTCCTTTCCTTTCCTTTGTTTTGTTTTCATTTTCTTTTTAAAACTTAATTGTAGTACTATGGGCCTTATAGGAAAAGAATAAAAACTTTGAAATGCCATCACCAAATCGAAAGTGCAGGTGCATTGATTAACCGGGGGAGGGGGGGGGAAGAAATTGGTAAACTTTTGCAAAGACAACAACCAACACCAAAGGGGATTGTTTGATTGATTGACATTCACCCTTTCCAGCATATGCAGTGATCTCAGGGTGAATTAAGAAAGAAGAAACAGCAAGATGAAAGATAAATGAAAGAGTGAAGGGAAAGAAGTAGGACCTACCCTCACCCCCTCCCCCTTCCCTACTCAAAAGAGATAGATGTTTGAAAGCTTTTCTCAGCAATAGTGTAAAAATATAAAAATATTACAATGAGTTGAATACATCGAGATACAGAATATACATAACATTATTAGTAGTCTTGATACAATGACAACATAAATCAAAATTCAGCCAATACTTGTAGATTTCACACTTATTTGTTTGTTTGTTCCCGTTGAAATTTACCCTGTCCACCACGTGCGGTTTTCTCATGGTAAATTAGGTGAAAGAAAAGAAGTAGGACTCATCAGCTCAACCCGCCGACCGCACACAGATTTCATACGACCAGTAACAACAACAACAACAACAACAACAACAACAACCCCAGCTTACAGATTAAAAAGTCAAGTTAGGAAAATGAACATAGGTCAGAGGCCAGAGGCCAAGTTGCTTTTTTTTTTAACCATTATAGTAAACTTTTATTTTGATTGTGTCATTGTTTCAACCTTACTATTATCTTTTATTGATACCATTCACATTATCATATGATACCATTAACCTTGTATTGCCTTATGCTATGACATCTTAAGTGTTTTTATTTTTTCGAAAGCATTGTAGGCCTACAATGTTCCCTTGTGTGTTACGAATTTTTTATGTAAGTCTAATATACGTACAATTTATACAACGTATTATCATCGTATTGGCATCGTAAAGTGTATAGTTTGTTTTTTGCTTGATTGAAATTTCCCTCGTCAGCCGTTGCCGTTATCTTAGGGTCAACTAACAGGAAGCGGCAACATGAAACATATGTGCAAGAAGAAAAAAAGGAAAGAAATAGGACCTACCAGCAGCCCCCGTAACCGCCCGCAAAGCTCATAGAGCTCCAGATAATGTTGGATATGTGTTATGTAAATAATATCTTACTGTTATCATTATTGTTATTAAACGAAGTTACAGAAAATAAATATAGACTACAGGATAAGGGTTAAAGAAACCAAGATACAGAAAATAAACATAGCCTGCAGGCCAAGTGTAAAACAAATCAAGATACAGGAAATAAACATAGCCTGCAGGCCAAGGGTAAAACAAATCAAGATACAGGAAATAAACATAGCCTGCAGGCCAAGGGTTAAAGAAACCAAGATACAGAAAATAAACATAGCCTGCAGGCCAAGGGTTAAAGAAACCAAGATACAGAAAATAAACATAGCCTGCAGGCCAAAGGGTAAAACAAATCTAGATACAGGAAATAAACATAGCCTGCAGGCCAAGGGTTAAAGAAACCAAGATACAGAAAATAAACATAGCCTGCAGGCCAAAGGTTAAAGAAACCATGATACAGAAAATAAACATAGCCTGCAGGCCAAGGGTAAAACAAACCAAGATACAGAAAATAAACATAGCCTGCAGACCTAGGGTTAAAGAAACCAAGATACAGAAAATAAACATAGCCTGCAGGCCAAGGGTTAAAGAAACCATGATACAGAAAATAAACATAGCCTGCAGGCCAAGGGTAAAACAAACCAAGATACAGAAAATAAACATAGCCTGCAGACCAAGGGTTAAAGAAACCAAGATACAGAAAATAAACATAGCCTGCAGACATAGGGTTAAACAAACCAAGATACTGTTAAATAAGCAGAGCCCAAAGACAACGGGCTACAGAAATCAAAATACAGAAAATAAACAGCGCCCAAAGACAACGGGCTACAGAAATCAAAATACAGAAAATAAACAGCGCCCAAAGACAATGGGCTACAGAAATCAAAATACAGAAAATAAACAGCGCCCAAAAGACAATGGGCTACAGAAATCAAATACAGAAAATAAACAGCGCCCAAAGACAATGGGCTACAGAAATCAAAATACAGAAAATAAACAGCGCCCAAAGACAACGGGCTACAGAAATCAAAATACAGAAAATAAACAGAGCCCAAAGACAATGGGCTACAGAAATCAAAATACAGAAAATAAACAGCGCCCAAAGACAATGGGCTACAGAAATCAAAATACAGAAAATAAACAGCGCCCCAAAGACAATGGGCTACAGAAATCAAGATACAGAAAATAAACAGCCCAAAGACAACGGGCTACAGAAATCAAGATACAGAAAATAAACAGCGCCCAAAGACAACGGGCTACAGAAATCAAGATACAGAAAATAAACAGAGCCCAAAGACAATGGGCTACAGAAATCAAGATACAGAAAATAAACAGCGCCCAAAGACAATGGAGCTACAGAAATCAAGATACAGAAAATAAACAGCGCCCAAAGACAACGGCTACAGAAATCAAGATACAGAAAATAAACAGAGCCCAAAGACAATGGGCTACAGAAATCAAGATACAGAAAATAAACAGCGCCCAAAAGACAACGGGCTACAGAAATCAAAATACAGAAAATAAACAGCGCCCAAAGACAATGGGCTACGGAAATCAAGATACAGAAAATAAACAGCGCCCAAAGACAACGGGCTACAGAAATCAAGATACAGAAAATAAACAGCCTCAGAAATCAAGATACAGAAAATAAACAGCCCAAGACAATGGGCTACAGAAATCAAGATACAGAAAATAAACAGCGCCCAAAGACAACGGGCTACAGAAATCAAGATACAGAAAATAAACAGCGCCCAAAGACAACGGGCTACAGAAATCAGAATACAGAAAATAAGAAAATAAACACAGAAATCAAAGACAAGAAATAAACAAATACAGAAATCAAGATACAGAGAAAATAAACAGCGCCCAAAGACAACGGGCTACAGAAATCAAGATACAGAAAATAAACAGCGCCCAAAGACAACGGGCTACAGAAATCAAGATACAGAAAATAAACAGCCAAAGACAACGGGCTACAGAAATCAAATCAGAAAATAAACAGCGCCCAAAGACAACGGGCTACAGAAATCAAGATACAGAAAATAAACGCCCAAAGACAACGGGCTACAGAAATCAAAATACAGAAAATAAACAGCGCCCAAAGACAATGGGCTACAGAAATCAAGATACAGAAAATAAACAGCGCCCAAAGACAATGGGCTACAGAAATCAAGATACAGAAAATAAACAGCGCCCAAAGACAACGGGCTACAGAAATCAGAATACAGAAAATAAACAGCGCCCAAAGACAACGGGCTACAGAAATCAAAATAGAGAAAATAAACAGCGCCCAAAGAAGGGCTACAGAAATCAAGATACAGAAAATAAACAGCGCCCAAAGACAACGGGCTACAGAAATCAAGAAAGAAAATAAACAACAAAGACAACGGGCTACAGAAATCAAGATACAGAAAATAAACAGCGCCCAAAGACAACGGGCTACAGAAATCAAGATACAGAAAATAAACAGCGCCCAAAGACAACGGGCTACAGAAATCAAGATACAGAAAATAAACAGCGCCCAAAGACAACGGCTACAGAAATCAAGATACAGAAATCAAGAGACTAAAAACACTTAAAAACCCAATGGCGGTGAGGTAAAAAGAAATAATTTTAAAACCCAGAAAATTCCAACGCAAAAAAATAACACAGACAAAAAACCCAACCCATTTACCGCTACAGCAAAAACAAACAACGCGAAAATAAATGAAATCATTTACACCACATAATTATGAAATACCAAATGTGATCGAAACTCATGGTTAAACGGAAAGAAAGGAAAGAAACAAACAAAAAAAGGAAATCATGTGAACACCAAAGATAAAAAACCACAGCCAGAATCAAAGAGGAACGGAAAGAACGACATCGTGAAAACAACAGCAAAAAACAAGATGGAAACAAGAAAGACCCGAGACCTGAGCGTTGAATCAAACCGCTGTACTCTCGCTGTCTGCTTCCGTAACATTCGGAGGACGGCCCACACTTTCTCCAAAAGACAAGATGTCTGTTTGTCAGCGGGCCGATGGGGGTGGGGGGAGGATGAAAAGGAAACGCTTTGCGTAAATCATCGTTACTGTTAAACCATATCAACACTACGTTGAAACATTCACACACAAGGAAACGTTAAAAACACGAAGATCTTTGTTTCATTTAAATTTACCCCATCCACCATAATTCTCGGGGTGAACTAACGAGTAACAGCGACATGAATGAGAAGTGAAAGTGAAAGAGTGAAAGGAAAGAAGTGGGACCTACCAACAGCGCCCCCCCCCCCCACAATCGCCCACTAGGCCTGACCGTTACCCCTATCGATCGTACCAACGAACACAAGGCTATGAGGCGTTTTTATTCGATCTGCCCACGGTCTCGAGACCAGAAGAGACGAATCCCGTCTTGATACCAGCCTACGCTGTAACTAACAACCAACGACTTTGCCTTGACGAGATCAGACTGAGAGAAAAGGATGAGAGGCATTAGCCTAGCTAACTTTTGGTCCGCTGTCTCACCCCTCTCCTTCTATCACGGAGACAGTCACAGCAGTTTAGTTTACTACAGTCTCTCACTGGGTCTGTCTTCCGCTATCGCGACGCTTGAATCGGGAAAGAGGTCACTAAGTAGTTTTTGTTACAATGGAGAAAAAGAAGAAAAGCGTGCGTGTTAATAAATATATATCATATGATACGAATGAAAAGAAGAAGAAAGTATGAATGAATGAAAAAGTCAATTTTTTATTTAGACTGAACCACCAATGTGTCAACAATAGCAAAAAGTATAATCCTGTGAGTGAATGACATCAATTTACCGTAAGAATTCTGAACATTTGGTCGCCACATAAGTGCTCTCTCCTCTGGAATAACAAGGTCGTGCGGTAACGTATCAGGTGTGTCACTGGGGTCACCACGCTATTACGTTTTCTGGTCATTTTCTTTCGTTAAAAATTCTTTGTTGATTCACTTACGAATAAAAGTGTCCATGACATAATACTAATATAAGATGGGTGTCTATTGGGTGTCTATACAAGATAAACATTGGATTCTTATTCTTTTTCTTCCCCCCTCCTCCTCCTCCTCCTTCATTTTTATCTTTATCTTCTTTCTTTTCCAATTTGAAATAAAAAAATAGCTAATTCAAATACTGAGTATTGCTATTAGTGTGAATAATTTTGCGTTAAAGTAGAATTAATCAAATTTTGTTTTCTAAATCTTCAGCGTTACTACGTTGGTTTATTTCCGTGGGCGGTGTTGCTCCACAGTCTTACGGTAAAGCAAAAGTTCCTTCAAAGCCATTGTGGCCCATAGGGCCGTAGCTTATCCCCATTTCAACAGCATGAAGCGGAACAGGTGATTCCTGTTTTTACTAATTTATCAATTAGTTCTCCTGCTGTTAGTAGTGTTGGTGGCCGAGTGATTAGGCTGCCGGACTAGGGATCACGAAGCCCTGGATTCGAATCCAGGCAAAGCCAGGCCTGACATTGTGTTCCCTGTGAAAGACTCTTAACACGCATTTCCCCCACTTGACCCAGGTGACAAAACGGGTGCTACAAGCACTAGCTTGGAGTAAAAATACCTGCGTCAGACTAGCGTCCTGTCCAGGAGGTGATTATCATTACCACCTGTTTCATTTCGCACTATCAAAACTGAGATAAGCTCCGGCTCTATGGGCCGTAACGGCCTTGAAGGAACTTGACTCACTCTCATGCCGTTAAGAACACAAGTAGAAAACCAACTTATTTATCTCTGGTTCTCTGAAGAAGGACAACGATGATGATGATCATGATGATGATGATATTAATGATAATAGTAATTATCTCTCATTGACTATGATCATGGTGATGATGATGATAATAGTAATTATCTCTCATTGACTATGATCATGGTGATGATGATGATGATAATAGTAATTATCTCTCATTGATTATGATCATGGTGATAACAATTATGATAGTGGGGCGCCAACATGGTTGATAAATATACTGATAATGCTAGCAAAATTGATACACTATTGTTGATGACAATACTGATGATGACAATGATTGTGGCAACATTGAATGATAATAATAATAATAATAATAATAATAATAATAATAATAATAATAATAATAATAATAATAATAATAATAATAAAAATAAAATAATAATAATAATAATAATAATAATAATAATAATAATAATAATAATAATAATAATAATAATAATAATAATAATAAACAATAATAAATAATAATAATAATAATAGTAATAATAATAATAGTAGTAGTAATAATAATAATAATAATAGTACTCATAATACAATAATAATAATAATAATAATAATAATAATAATAATAATAATAATAATAATAATAATAATAATATTAAACAACAATAAGAATAATAATAATAATAAGAATGATAATAATTAAATAATGATTAAGGAAGGACGTCATCATAAAAATGATGAAAATGCATTTCTATTCATGATCCCATGATAAATTTATTCCAGCAATCCTGAGATGAAAAAAAGTGGAACAATGATGTGTTTGTGTATGTGTTTATGCATGTGTGTTTGTGGGCCTTTGAAAGGGAGAGGGTGTATGGGGATTGGTGTATCATTACCTCTTTTTCCCTCTCAGTCAGATCATCAAGGTCCTTGCTCCAACCACTGTGAGGAAATTACATACGAGAAACATCAATAAATCAAATGCTTAATTACTTACTAACACGTTTTAACAGGAAAACTAACAAAATGTATTAATATTTCAATAAAAATAAATAAATCAATAAATCAATAACAGGTACGTAAATTAATAAAGAAAGAAATAGGTGAATAAAATAAATAAATTAATAAGTGAATAAAATAAAGAAGAAATAAATAAATAAACAAATAATGAGTGAATAAAATAAATAAATAAATAAATAAACAAATATATAAGTGCATAAAATAAATAATAAACAAATAAATAAGTAATTAAGTAAATACATATACATCAATTTTTTAAAACATAAACAAAAACGAAAGTCGAAAAGTTGGCATACCCAATTTTTCGTGAGAATGGTTGGAATAGGACAAAAATACAGCTGTTTGTTTGATAATGGCTTCAGTAATGTCGTTGGTGAAAAGAAAAACAACAAACATCTAAAGTGAATTCCTAGCTAGTTTAAATAAGTTAAACAAAATGAAGAAATGAAAGAAAAAAAAAAATCACAGAGATTTTTGTTTCACTGAAATTTATCTCACTCCACCGTATGCGATGATCTAGGTCAATTATGCAAAACAAGTGAAAGAGTACAGGACAGAAGATGGAACTATCAATAGTATTCGTCAACTGCCCATACTTCTGCTACTGCTACTAGATGTGGCTACTACTACTACTACTACTACTACTCTACTACTACTACTACTACTACTACTACTACTACTACTTCTACTACTACTACTACTACTACTACTACTACTACTACTACTACATTGTACCACAGTAGCATTTTCACACGACAGTGAACCTATCATTCTTATAAATCTACATATATATATATACTTAACATTGACATTGATTACCTCCCTTGTTGTAATACTTTGGTTAAAGGTTGCTTGAATAAACTTGAGAAAATGCTCAAACTGTTGGTGGGGCTGAGAACCCACTACCTTTTGGGGAGAGGCCGACTCAGTGGCTGGACTACAAAGTCCCCCACCCCTGGCACACCAGTTGGTGGCATAACTAGGATTTGAGAGTCAAGTGTGAAACTCACCATTTCGTGTAGAGGAATCCGATCAGAGCTGAAGCAATATAAAAACCCAGAAACACAACCACCGCCATCACCGTGGCAATTACGTATTGTTTCTCTGGCAACAACAAAAATAAAATAAATTTAAAGCAAAAACATTGAACGTTTTTAAATTATTG
>JAXRKP010000502.1:205000-250000 GCA_037039925.1 Doris montereyensis
GACACAATGGTTACAGATAAATCAAATTCTATCTTTATGTTTTATGACACGATGGTTACAGATTATAAATCCAATTCTATCTTTATGTTTTAAGACACGATGGTTACAGATTATAAATCAAATTCTATCTTTATGTTTTAAGACACAATGGTTACAGATTATAAATCAAATTCTATCTTTATGTTTTAAGACACGATGGTTGCAGATTATAAATCAAATTCTATCTTTATGTTTTAAGACACGATGGTTACAGATTATAAATCAAATTCTATCTTTATGTTTTAAGACACAATGGTTACAGATTATAAATCAAATTCTATCTTTATGTTTTAAGACACGATGGTTACAGATTATAAATCAAATTCTATCTTTATGTTTTAAAACACGATGGTTACAGATTATAACTCCAATTCTATCTTTATGTTTTATGATTGACACAACGGTTATGGACTGTAAATGCATTTTTCTCTCTCTCTGTTATTAAAGAGGCAAGTTGTCGGCCTCTCAACCGAAAGGAAGTTTGAGCTCCGCCAATCATTGAAATCTGTCTCAAGCTTCTTCAAGCAAAGTCTGTGGATAAAAAAATCAAATCAAATCAGACCAAATCAAAATTCTGCGATATTAAACTGCAACAGGAAGTGGTGGCGAGTTTGACGGACTTTACCTGTAAATACATGGTGGCCTGGGTAGACATGGTTTGGTATTTGAATTGCGGTACTCAATGTTGTATTCGAGATCCATGACTGGGCACTGGAGAGTTGAATTGAATATAATTGAATAGACAACGTAGTTGAGTCGAGTTGAATTTAATTGAAAGGAATAGAGTTGAGTTGAGTTGAGTCGAGTTGAATTTAATTGAAAGGAATAGAGTTGAGTTGAGTTGTCAGTTGAATTTAATTGAAAGGAATAGAGTTGAGTTGAGTTGAGTTGAGTTGAGTTGAGTTGAGTTGAGTTGAGTTGAGTTGAATTGAATTGAAATGAATTGATTTGATTATCCACAAGGGGAAATTTGTGTTTGTTACAGTAAGTACATGCAACGTAGAATAAATATTAACTACAAATACTCTGACACATTTAATTGTACAGTATGAGTAATTCATTAACTTTAGCATAATTATAAAAAAATTATCATGGATCAACATAAACATGACAGTGACAACAACGATGACAGTCATAGATGTGATCATGATGGTTTTGATGAGGATGAATTTACAACGATGATGACAGTCATAGATGTGATCATGATGGTTTTGATGAGGATGAATTTACAACGATGATGACAGTCATGAGATGATGATCATAGATGTGATCATGATGGTTTTGATGAGGATGAATTTACAACGATGATGACAGTCATAGATGTGATCATGATGGTTTTGATGAGGATGAATTTACATGTGACATGATGGTTTTGATGAGGATGAATTTGATGACAGTCATAGATGTGATCATGATGGTTTTGATGAGGATGAATTTACAACGATGATGACAGTCATAGATGTGATCATGATGGTTTTGATGAGGATGAATTTACAACGATGATGACAGTCATAGATGTGATCATGATGGTTTTGATGAGGATGAATTTACAACGATGATGACAGTCATAGATGTGATCATGATGGTTTTGATGAGGATGAATTTACAACGATGATGACAGTCATAGATGTGATCATGATGGTTTTGATTAGGATAAATTTACAACGATGACAGTTATAGATGTGATAAATTAAGTCATAGATGTGATCATGATGGTTTTGATGAGGAAAAATTAAGTCATAGATGTGATCATGATGGTTTTGATGAAGATAAATTTACAACGATGATGACAGTCATAGATGTGATCATCACAGTCTTGATGAGGATGAATTTACAACGATGATGTTTGATGATGATGATAGTAATGATGATGGTGTTGGTGGTGATGATGATGTTGATGATGATGGCGATAATAGTGATAAGCATACATGGTGTAAATTAGAGCGAGCAAAAGGGAAAATCATAAGATGATGAAGAAGAGAGGGTCAGATAAAGAGATGGAGTGGGGGTGGGGTGTGGGGTGAGAGAGAGAGAGAGAGAGGGAGGAAGGGAGGGAGGGAGGGAGGGAGGGAGGGAGGGAGGGAGAGAGAGAGAGAGAGAGAGAGAGAGAGAGAGAGAGAGAGAGAGAGAGAGAGAGAGAGAGAAAGGATAAATCCTGTGACCCAGTTTTATGTGGAAAGCGTAAACCTGGTCAATCCCAATCAAGTGTAGTGCATCTTGATCTTCACAGCACCTCTTGATTTACAAGTGGGCTGTTGGCGGGAGTTTCTGGTAGGTCCTACTTCTTCCTTTCCGTTTTCACTTCTTTTTCATCTTGCCATTTCCTCTTCATTAAATCACCCTGAGATCACCGACAAGTACATTTCAACGCTGAAAGTTGATTTGCAGTATTAGAAATGCACTATGTAAATACATTTTTTCCCCAAAGAAACTGATCATTTGTCGGTGATCTCACTTCTCAAAGGCTCTTGGTGGTCCAGAGGTAAGGTGAGGGCATCTCAACCAGAGGGCTATGGGTTCAAGCCAAGGCTAGTTGAAAATTTTTCTCAAGTTTCTTTTCGAATAAAACCCATCCCCTTGGTCTAGGTAAGAGGATCAACACCTAATCGCATCGGAGGTGGACGACAAAAAGGAGGTCCCGTTTGCATACCACAAAAAACACACTGTGCACGTTTAAGATCCTTGGGTTGTTTACAAAGCAGTCCGGGCAAAATTTTCAAAATCCTACCACAACCCCTCTCTAGGTCACCATAGCTGTGCAAGTGGTTAAAATCAACGAAAATCAAAATCAACTCATTTCTCAAAAACGGAAATACGGAGATAAAACAGGACAACACTGAACGTGCCTATGACCTTGACTGACCTTGACACTTTGGACTGACACGGTCATGCAAATTTTGTCGTGAGAAGTGACTTTGAGTAGAATGGTGTCAACGCCTTCAGGAAATGTGTACATGAAATACACAGGCCTAGAGGTGGAGACAACCTCTTTCCTTGGTTTGTCATGTCTGTGTAAGAAATAAAACACGCCATTATTCTGTAGTCATATCAACTTCATTAGTAAAAAGTGAAAAACGACAATAGATGACAATTCCACCAATAAAAACAGAACAAACATGTGACGTTTCAGGTATAACCCTTCGCCAGACAACAAACGAGACATATCTAGAATCTAGATCTAAACACTAATGAAGGCATCACGAGACATATCTAGAATCTAGATCTAAACACTAATGAAGGCATCACGAGACATATCTAGAATCTAGATCTAAACACACTAATGAAGGCATCACGAGACATATCTAGAATCTAGATCTAAACACACTAATGAAGGCATCACGAGACATATCTAGAATCTAGATCTAAACACTAATGAAGGCATCAGAGACATATCTAGAATCTAGATCTAAACACTAATGAGGCATAGACATATCTAGAATCTAGATCTAAACACTAATGAAGGCATCATGAGACATATCTAGAATCTAGATCTAAACACTAAATGAAGGCATCACACAGTGTAATGTCAAAAGAAAAACAAAAAGGAGGAAGAAAAAAAAAGAGAAAAAAGACGGTGATAATATGAATGAATAGAAAGGAAAATGAAGAATACAGAGAACCGAGAATGGAAGGTTAAAATCTAGAAAAAATAAAATGAAATAAAATATACAAATAAGTGAGTAGAGCTAATATAAATAAAAGACGAGAGAGAAATGTGAGTATGGGAAACAAGAAGGGGAAAGAGAAGAAGACTAGCATTAGAGAAAAGAAATGATAGAGAAGGAATGAAAGGAAGTACCAACAAGGCAAACGTTTACAACAAAGATGTGAAATGTATACAAGCAATGGATTCAATTAGATCTAAGGGGGATACAAAAGTTTACAACAAAGGGTGAAATGTATACAAACGTATGGATTCAATTAGATCTAAGGGATACAGCAAACGACTTATCTGAAATAGCAATAAATCATTATTTAGCCCAGAGCAGATTGATGCCTTTGCAAAATAAATAAATCTTTGTGAAACTGTCTTAACATGCAAGTCCCTGTGACGTAATGTTTTGCAGGAAAAGCAACAACAAAAACGTAATAGATCATCAAATATGGCTGCAAACACTGTAATATGTTATGCTTCTTGTATTTCAATTTAATGACTATCTTAGTCTGTAGAATTTAGCAAATGGAAGGAAAAATCAGCTGTGCACAAACAAAGTAAATTCACTCCTTGACATACGAGGTTTGAGTTCCATCAGTAAAAGAAAAACGGAATTTCTGCGTTTAGATTATGGGTGTAACTGGAGCTTTTATTGGATCAAGGCGTTTAACATTCAATTTAATTCAAAATTTTGTTTATTGTCAGTAACATTATATGTTGTCAAAGCAAATAGAGACATGCAGATATTTTATAAAGAGAAATAACTTAATAAACCCTTAGTTATGGGCTTTTCACCGACATATCAATAGAAAATAAGCAAAGCGTTAACTAATATGGGATTAAGAATCTAGTTTGAAATAATCTAGTTATCAAAGAAATGTGATACACAATTATATAGAGCAAATGACACAATGACCACCTTTACCATTCCACATCGAAATAAGATTTTTCAATTGATGAAAATTTTATATAAAAATAATATTTATAAATACACGAAAAGAAGTGTGTATTTGATCATTTGAAGGTCAAATTTCATAGCTCATATTAATTATATTGTGGAAGAAGTAGCGTTTAGATAGTTTCACTAACGAAATACAAAATAATAATCATAAGTATATCCTCTATAGATACCAACAAGATTCATACATTTCATGACTTTGTGGCTCAACAACAACAACAACAACAACAACGAAAAAATGACCCTATGAAATGAGAACAACGACAAAATAAAAATCTTTCCCCAAATTCAGCTCCCATCCATACTTACTCCAATACGAAATCGTCAGCCGTTCTGCTGTCAAATTAAATCCGCTCTCCTGTGACATAGTGGACACGCCCATGAGATGAACTGCTCTGCTTGGAGCACAGATTTGCGCGATTTATCCAATGGGCATAGCGTCGACCATTGCCCTGCCACTGAGTATCTATGAACGATGGAAATAAAGAGATTTTCAAAAGCCGCTATCATAAAAAAATTCTTGACATTATGCGGTGTCGGTGGCCAAGTGGTTAAGGTTGCCGGAATGAGGATCATGAGGTCCCAGATTCCAATCCTGTAAGAAGCTAGGGCCCGATAGTTTGTACCTTGGGAAAGACATTTAACACGCATTTCCCCCCACCCAGGTGCAAATGGGTATTAGCACTAACCGTGTCAGGCTAAGTGTCCTGTCCAGGACATGATTATTATTATTATCATCTGAGCTTTACTAAAACCAGGATAAGCTCCGGCTCTTGGACTGTAGCGGCCTTCAAGATACTTTATTTTTTACTTTACTATGTTAAGTGCATTAAAAGATATCACAACCACATTGATTTTAAAAATAGCTGAAAAGGATGAAAACGTTGTCTTTTTCGTCAAAATCATGTGCATCCTTTGTAATTTGAGTTGATTTGGCCCACATCCACAACTAATGGGGTCGGCTGCCGGCGGTTAGGCTGCCAGACTGGGGATCATGAGGTCCCAGTACAAATCCCAGCAAAGCCAGGTTCAAGCGATAATCTTACCAACAAAAAAAAGATAAATTTCCCATATCAAAGAAACTTTTTACAAATAAATGGACACAGTTCATCCATAAAAAGATACTTTTTACAAATAAATGGAAAAATTTCACCCATCAAAAGATACCTTTTACAAATAAATGGACAAATTTCACCCATAAAAAGGATAATTTTAAAAACAATAATAGATAAATTTAACCCATCAACAAATTTCAACCATAAATCAATATATTTTCCCTCCCTAAAAGATCAAATTTTACACATCGAGCAAAACATTTTATGCATCAATCAATAAGATAATAATACATCCATCAATACATTTTTTTTTAACATGGAAACAATAAATTTCGCTCATTCAAAAGATAAATTTTACCCATCAATGATATAGAGAGGAATCTTCCACGACAGAATACTCTCTTGCTGTCTAGGCCACAAACATGACTGGATAGATGTCAGTCGCCGCTTTGTCGCAGGTTACGGTGATAGAACAGCGGTGGTCTGAGAAAAAAGACAAGAAGGTTACCGACTGGTTTTGTTCAAAATATTACAATTATGACAACGAAGTTGGTGCAGGTACTAGTGATTATAACAATAGCGATAATGACTTCTTTTCTTTTTTTTTATCGAAAGAAAGGATTGAATAATGTAAAAGAAAAAAACAGAATTAGTGTCACCCATGGGCAACCCAAGGTGACGTGCCTGGCATTCAAATTTCTTGAAAGAAAGGAATATTATACAGACTATCATCGAGGGTTATGGTCGATGCAACAGGAGTCAATCATGTTGTCAAGTGAGCAATTAACGTAAATTTTCTGGCCCAAGGAAAAAAAATGAAATGCCAGACATTGGGGCTGGAACCCAGTACCTCTGAATCACAGTGCAATAATAAAGCATTCAGCCCATCTCATCAAAAATGTTTTCGGAGAAAGAGAAAACCAAGATGTAATACGACTATCAAAAATGTTCAAGGTGACGTTAACCTTTCCTCCAAAATGGCTGGCTGGCAACTCCTGTACTGCTAAGGCTGCTGCTGTTATAAAGCAACCCTTTTGGTTGCTCTAGCTGTCTGTGACACCATGTCACTAAACAAATCTAAATATATGGATTCACATTTTGTTCCTGTACTATTCAAGAAGCGAGCATTCAAACAATTTCTCTGGTCTTCATGTCCAGCTCTCTCTGCAAGAGTCTTCTCTTTCTTCCCCCGTTATTGCTCCACAAACCCAAACAGTTGGTAGAGCATCTGACTACACACCGCCCCCTCCCCAAAGGAATTAAAAAGTAAAGTTCCTTCAAGGCCATTACGGCCCATAGAGTCGGAACATATCCCAGTTTCTATAGAGTGCACCTAATAAGGGACGCTAGTCTAATAAAGCAGATTTTTACCCCAAAACTAGTGCTTGTTCCCATTTTGCACCTGGGCCGAGTGAGGAAAAGGCGTGTTAAGTGTCTTTCCCAAGAAAATGCGAGATCCCCAGTCCGACAGCCTAACCACTCGGATGATGCCACCCCTCATGATGCCCGAGTTGAATTCCCAGTCAGGGAAAAAAATTTGTTGGATGGACAGTCAGACATAGGATCATGATATCTTGGATTCGAATCCTGACAATGTTGGTTTCAATTTTTATCCCAATATTGAATCAAGCGTCAGTTGGGAGGAAACCCAACTACCTCTAGCAACAGATTATCACGTGCTCACGTTGCGATATAGAAACCGAGATAAGCTCAAGCTCTATCAGCCATAATAATGGCTTTGATGAATACTTTAATTATTTGGTTTTTTTTAAAAAACAGGAAGATAAAAAAAAAAAGATTGATGATTGAATAAAGCGCTCAGAGGTTGATCTAGTATTGATGATGAGCGCTATAGAAATGTATTTTATTATTATTGAAAAGAAAGCGAATTATTTTTACCCGTTGGTTTCATTGTAGCTGTAAATAAACAGCAGCTACGGCGTTTGGTTGACAGTGCCGGGGGTAAAGCGATGGAAGTCTCGTCTATCACAGTCGTCTTGGGCTCTGTTCTTTTTCCTATTATACGTGCATCTTCTCTTGCTTGATTTATCAACCCAATCCGATGGGGTTCCTACTACTACTACTACTATGCTTCCACTTCCTCTAAGGGTGGCCGAGACTGGTGGCGTCACCAACATCACCAATAAAGGCAGACAGATTCTTAGTGAGATAGAAAAGCTTGTCTGACATAATTTGGCAACAGTTTTTTACCACACTGTCTCAATTCTTGGCCAAATTTTAGCTCAGTCTTTTTTACTCCCCACTGCACTATAAAAGTTCTGTGAAATAAAAACAAATTTCAAAACTAAAGGTAAAATTACACATATTTGCAGGCTGCAAAGACATATACATTCTTAGTAACAAAAGTTACAGTATTATATTCTTGGTGAAACAATGAAAAAATAAATAAAACTTACTACTGACATAACTTGTGGTCAAAATTTGAGGATTTAATTTAGCCAAGTACACAAAATGTTGCAAAAAGTAAAAACCAATATTTTCATTTAAAAAAAGAAGGAAAAGAAAGGATCTGAAGACACCATGAAAATGAAAATTTAGAAAAACAAGAAAAAAGATTTCCTCCTTAGTATAAAGCTAAACGTCTCTAACTTAGATCGCATATAACTCAGGAAAAACTGCACCCATCACCTCCATATTTCGCAGGTAGATTTCAAATAGCCCTCTTTAGGTTCTTAGACAATAAATTCTTGGATCAAATCAGTATTTTAAGTAGTTGGGAAAAGATTGTTTTGCTTCGATCCAAAACTTTTCATTGTTACTGGATCTAATTTTCAATTCCTGGTCATTACAATAAAAAGCCAACATAACTTCAGTATCGGATACTACGTAAAACGCCTGCATAACTTGTATATCGAGTTGTAATTTGATCTAATAATCGTACTTGATATCAGCCGGGCTGACGATACACAGTGGTTTCTGAGTCAAAAGTCAAAGTTCAGAGACCACTCAGCTTTATGATAAAAGAGAAATCATAGTCAAACATTATTTATGGGCATGCTTGTACTAAATGTCAGAGGATTGAAACTGTTCATCAATGACACAGATTCATTCCACGTGAAGATAAAGAGTAATATATCATATATTTATATATATATTTTTCCAAATATAATAATATAAGCATGCCTGTAGATAATGATGATTATGATTACTCTTTTACCACATTATTTTTTTCCACGATGAACTACACAATAGGTTACCGGGTGCAGGGTGATATCAAATACCGGTACATAATTGATACTTAAGTTAGGCGGGCTTTTCATAACAGAACTAATGACCGGAAAGTGCAGGAATGAGTTGCAATAACAATAAAAAGTTTCGTGGATCGCAGGACAAAACAATCCTTTTCCAATCAATTAAAATATTGATTTGACCCATAAGAACTTAAAGAAGCCTATTTGAAATCTACATGCCAAATATGGAGGTTGTGGGTGAAGTGGTTCCTGAGTTTAGAGCGGTCAAAGTTTTTTATATATATAGATAAATAGATACACTATGTGGAGTCAAAATGGGAGATAGCGGTTAATACATGAAGCATTGTGAAGCAATCAGTAGTATTGTGAGTTTGTTATCACAATAACAAGTCCTTGGGATGCATACAGTGCTTTACATAGCATCCTTCTTTAGCATTCTTTAATGATGCGTTGTAGCTGAACCATAGTGTGGCAGAGCTGGTAATCACGACAACACTGGTTTCAAGCCCCACAGGCTGGCCCAGGTTAAGTTTTTTTCTCACAATGTCGTACTTTAAGAAAGGTACTTCACTCTACTTTCCTCACTTGACTCATGTGTGAATGAGTATCCAGCTACAGGTAGAGAAAGATCCTGTCAAAGTGTTAGTACATAAAACCTAACAGCCGAGAGTTGAAAAGGGCTTTGAGAGATGAAATGGCCTTTGGGGGATGAATGATGTACAGCAAGTGAGCCTGCACTTGTGTTGGGATCCGGACTATAAATCCATCTTTTATCACCATCATTCACACTATAATGGAAGTAAGGCCAATTGTGTAATCACGATAGGTTTTAAAACCAGACTTTCGGTTAAATTCTACAAATTATTAGAACAAGCTTTTGGGTGGACATGGACATTGTCAAAAACAAGAAGAAGTTTATATTTTTTTATCTGTAAAACTGAATATAATTTGGTAATTAGACACGACTGTGTGTTAACTCAAGAAAACATTCCGCCATTGCTCCCAACTCTAGGGAAAATTTAAAAACTGGGAATGGACAACTTTGAATGCATCTGTGTTCATGTTCAATCGACTGTGGGCTAGCATCAATGGGTAGTCTAGTTTGATCAATGCAAAAAGATAATCAAAGATGAAGACTCCTTTTCCTACATCCGAGTATGTGACTAATATATGCCTATATTCGATAACCTTGTGACTAATATCTACCTACCTCGATAACGTTGGTTATCCTTCTTATACAGTAAGTAAGTAGAAGTCTAAGAACATGCATTTTGGAATATTGATAAAAGCGGATTGGGACTTTGAGTCGCCAATGGCTATCCATTTGCACCTGACAAGCGTGCAACAAATCAATTAAATTTTCGGGCTAATTCACCAACACCACACATTGGTGGGACATGATATTGTTGTTTTTATGGACAATGTTCAACATCAATTGTTTTCATAACGTACGTTAAATAATAATGAATGTACACCACTGTTTGTTTTGGCTACGCAAAATAATGTGCATTATGATGCCATGCAGTCTGGCAGGTAGAGTAAGATTCCCAGTCAACAGCCTACAACATTATGCTAGACAATGACCCTTGTTTGCTCGGCCCAGGTGGGAAATTTGCACCTTGACATGATAAGCACATAGAGAGAGTTCGCTATAAACACCTACTTATATCATATAAAGCTGATTTTATCTAACTTTGAGTGCTTTAAACTCAGGCACCACTACACCTACGACCACCAAATTTCTGATAGATAGACATATATATGTCAATTTCAAATAGTCTGCTTATGGTTCTTAGAGAATAAACTATTAGATCAAATCAGTATATATTTGAATTGATTGAAAAAAGATTGTTTGCCTGCGATCCAGGAAACATTTTATTGTTACTAGATCTGTTGAACTATGTCCGGTCATTACAATAAAAAGAGCCTGTGTAACCTTAGTATCAATCTATTTACCGTACTTGATATCACCCTCATCCAATATCAAGACTTATTGCAATTCCTATGCTCTCATTGCACAAGGAGGTTCTCAGCAAGAACCAAGCAAATAAGCCACCTACGCACCTTACTCACCCACCCGGTTTGCGACAACATATAGTTATGGACCTCTTCACTATGAAGGACAACAAACATCGGGTACAATGGATTCTGAGTTTACCACAGGCACAGCAGAGTAAAAATTTAGAGAGCTTTTAATATTATTACAAGTCCATGGTCTCCGCGGATGCTTAAATTACAAATAATAGCTTGATCATCTACACATCTAGTTTAATTTGAGGTGCCTTCATAGCTCACATCGATGAAAGAATACAAATTGAAATCAACTGCAACCGTAGGCTACTCACTACATAGATTCTAGATCTAGATCCAAAGATTGTAAATCTTATTCAATTCCTCAACCATCACAAAGTACAGATCAGATCTAGGCCTGATCACATGAGGAAATCCAAATGTCAAAACTAGAATCTAGATCTACTCTCAACAGTGCATAATCATAATCATGTTTTCCAAAATATAATTTATTTTTAATTTAATCATGTGAGTAGATTTAGATTTCAGATAAAGATGTAGATCTAGATCTAATAACTAAAATCTAGATCTAGATCTAGATTCCATATTAGACTTTTCAAAAGTTTCTGAATCCACTTCATGTGTACTTTCCAATGTGATAAAGTATGAATTACATCAAAGTCAATTTTCATTTATATCAACTACATTGTGTACCCGTTGATCTCTGCCGTTATATTTGCTATTTATGTCAAAACAGAAATTTGTTGAACAAACACCAGAAGCCTCCAAAACAATATTGGATTATTTGTTAACAACTACTTTCACATTGCTGGATCAAAGTAACAAATGATTTCCCAATGCTTTCATGATCAATGACTTTGACTGTGAACAAGATTCACGGACGTCTAGTCGGATACAGACACTTGTTTTTATCTTGTCAAGCATTGTTTGCTATTTTTTATTCAATCTGTTCCTTTCACTGTGAGCTAAATGGTGAGCTAAATAGACATTTCACTCTAACGTTGTGTTTTTATTGCTTTAATTTCATTTTATATTTTAATTGTTTCAGTTTTCTCGCTGTTTCAAGCGATGTTTTCTGGAGAAATGCGCTTCTCTGAATTTCAATTATCTCTGTAAATATTGGCAGCAGGTCCAAATGCATCAGACGATACAAAGGAGTCTCTCGAACTAGTTGTTATAAAATCTGTCAAATTGTTAAATTATATATTCATACATATTTACAATAATATATCCTCCATGACCAAACAGTTTTTTTCTCTGGCATCTTTCTCTCTTTCTATCCGAGAAATCTCTCCACGATAATCTCTCTTTGCCATCTAGTAATTCAAACGCTCAAGAACCGCTCTCTCGATCTAAATGTGTTCTCTCTGTCTCTGTCTCTGTTTCTCAATCTAATAACATAGAGCCATCTAGGAACACACTCTCCATAAAGGGAACTCTCTCTCAATACTAAATGGAACAAGATCTCTGTAAGTTCTGTTTCTCTGTCTCAAGTCAAGACAAGATAACACTAAGTGGAACAAGACAAGACTCTACTCTCTGAGAACAAACAAGACAATACTAAATGGAACAAGATAACATCAAATTATTTGGAACAAGACATGACAGTACTAAGTGAAACAAGTCTCTGATTCTACTAAGTCTGAACAAGACATGACAGTCTCTTAGTGAAACAAGACATAATAAACTACGTAGAACAAGACATGACAGTACTAAGTGAAACAAGATATGATAATACTACGTAGAACAAGACATGACAGTACTAAGTGAAACAAGACATGATGATACTCGTAGTCTGTGTGTCTCAGTTCTAAGTGAAACTCTCTTTCTCTACTACGTAGAAAAGACAAGACAGTACTAAGTGAAACAAGACATGATAATACTACGTCTCAAGACTGACAGTACTAAGTGAAACAAGACATGATCTACAACGTCTCTCAAGACATCTCAGTACTCTAGTGAAACTCTCTCTATTCTGTTTCTAAGAACTCTCTAAAATTACTAAGTCTCTCTCTCTCTCAAAATCTACTAAGAAATGAAATTAGAAAGCAATCTCTGATCTCTCTCTGGGACAAGACAAGACAATTCTCTCTCTTGAACAAGCCCCTCAGTATCTAAGTGAAACTCTCTCTCGCTCTCTTTGAATGTGTCTGTATGTCTGTCTCTCTGTCTGTCAGTTTTCTCTCTCTCAAGACAAGACTCTCTCTCTCTCTCTCTCTCTCAAACAGTCTCTAAGTGGACCTCTCTCGCTCTCTACTCTCTGTCTGTCTGTCTCTGTCAGTCTCTCTCTCTGAACAAGACAAGACTCTTCTCTATAAGTTGTCTCTGTCTCTGTCAAGTCTCTCTAAGTGGAACTCTCTCTCTCTCTCTCTCTCTCAAGACTCTCTCTCTCTCTTCTCGACTTCATCTCTCTCTCTCTCTCTCTCTCTCTCTTCTCTCTCTCTCTCTCTCTCTCTCTCTTCTCTGTATGTCTGTCTGTCTCTGTTTCTCTCTGTCTCTGAACTCTCTCTCTCTCTCTCTCTCTCTCTCTCTGTCACACAACAATACACATTCATCTTGTGTCTGTCTGTCTCTCTCTCTGTTTCTCTATCTCTCTGTCTCTCTATCTCTCTCTCTCTCTCTGTCTCTCAATTGTCTTCTTCTCTCTGTAAACTGTATCTGTCTTTCTCTCGTGTTTTTCTCTGTCTGTCTCTGTCTCTCTCTCTGTTTCAAAATAACTCTGTCTTTCTTTGTCTCTGTCTCTCTCTGTCTCTCTCTCTCAAACTCAATAATCTTCTCTAGTTAATTATATTATTTCTAGTGTTTCTGTTGAAACAAAATGAATCCTCTGTATACAATGTTCTCATCTCTCTATTTTGCCCATCTCTCTCAATCAGTTGTTGTGATCTGCACACTGAACCTCCTTATGATTGGCCGTCTCGGTCAGACACATGTCGACTGATTTACATTGACCCGCAAAGTAGTGGGTTACATTTTTTTAAAAACAAACTCGAGAAAATGTTTCAAATCAACTCCACCATATGCGGTGATCTAGTGGGTGAAAAAATGGATTTTATTTGAATGTTTTGTTTGTTTCATTGAAATTTACTTTAACCCAATTCATCATATGCGGTGATCGTAGGGTAAAATTAGGAGGGAAAAAAAAACAAAATGAAAGATTAGCGAAATAGTGATAAATGAAAGTTTTTTTTCTTTCGTTTAATTTAAATTGACCACCGCCCATTACTTGCAGTGAACTCGGGGTGGATTAACATTAAATAAATATATTATAAATGAAAGGGGGCGAGTAAAGAAGTAAACCTACCACCAATCAACAGCGCCCACCAAGTGCCCGTGAATTCAGGGGAAACAACTTTACTAATATAAGCAAAAAGAAGAAAATGAATCAAAATAGCAGTAGGCCGATAACTAGTGAAGAGAACTATAGAACAGTGATGGAAGACCCAATAGAAAGAAAAACAGACTACTACAGGGTGGCCCCACCATTCGTCAGTGATACAGAAAAACCTATTACTATTATGTATGGTTTTTTCTACTGTTGCTGACTACTACTACTACTACTACCGAAAATAGCTCTGTTCTGTCTCGTTTTCTTTCTATCTTTTTTCATTACTATATTCTATAGTTCTCTTACTAGCTAAATAGTCTTCTTAACAAGCAAACAGTCTTCTTAACAAGCAAACAGTCTTCTTAAAACAAATAGTCTTCTTAACAAGCAAATAGTCTTCTTAACAAGCAAATAGTTTTCTTAACAAGCAAATAGTTTTCTTAACAAGCAAATAGTCTTCTTAACAAGCAAATAGTTTTCTTAACAAGCAAAAGTCTTCTTAACAAGCAAACAGTCTTCTTAACAAGCAAATAGTCTTCTTCTCTTAGCAAACGGTCTTCTTAACTAGCAAATAGTCTTCTTCTCTCTAGCAAACAGTCTTCTTAACAAGCAAATAGTCTTCTTAACGAGCAAATAGCCTTCTTAACAAGCAAATAGTCTTCTTAACGAGCAAATAGCCTTCTTAACGAGCAGAGAGTCTTCTTAACAAGCAAATAGTCTTCTTAACAAGCAAATAGTCTTCTTAACGAGCAAATAGTCTTCTTAACAAGCAAATAGTCTTCTTAACGAGCAAATAGTTTTCTTCTCTAGCAAATAGTCTTCTTAACGAGCAGAGAGTCTTCTTATCAAGCAAATAGTTTTCTTCTCTAGCAAATAGTCTCCTTCTCTAGCAAATAGTCTTCTTCTCTATCAAATAGTCTTCTTAACAAGCAAATAGTCTTCTTCTCTAGCAAATAGTTTTTTTCTCTAGCAAATAGTCTTCCTCTAAAATAGTTTTTCCTCTAGCAAATAGTTTTTCTCTAGCAAATACATCTTCTCCTCTAGCAAATATATATATATATATATATATATATATATATATATATATATATATATATATATATATAGAGAGAGAGAGAGAGAGAGAGATGTAGAGAGAGAGAGAGAGAGAGAGAGAGAGAGAGAGAGAGAGACAGAGAGAGAGACAGACAGAGAGACAGACAGAGAGAGAGAGAGAGAGAGAGAGAGAGAGAGAGAGAGAGAGAGAGAGAGAGAGAGAGAGAGAGAGAGAGAGAGAGAGAGAGAGAGAGAGAGAGAGAGAGAGAGAGAGAGAGAGAGAGAGAGAGAGGGGAATGTAAATCCTCAAATTGTGTAATTATTTTCTGTATCTACTTTTACTTATATTATTATGATATTTTTGCCTGTTCATTTCACCATCTATTATAATGTTGGCAACTACTAGAAATATTACAAATGCTAGTACTACTTCTGCGACTACTATGTTCACCACTATATTATGATTAACTTTTTTGTTGTCATTGTTATTATGATATTTTTGCCTGTTCATTTCACCATCTATTATAATGTTGGCAACTACTAGAAATATTACGAATGCTAGTACTAATTTTTTTGTTGTTGTCATTGCTATTTTGTTGTTTTTGTTTTTGTTTTTCTTTTTTTTTTTTACCATCGTCATTATTATCACTCCCTAAAATGAGAATATTTAGTTCGCTTTGTTATGTGGATTGTGAAGTGTAAAATGATTTATGTGAACCTAACATGAATTGCCTGAAAAGGACAATAAAGATTTATTATTATTAGATTTTACTGAACTAGCAAACTTAGTCTGATTCATTCTCACCTGATGTATTGATGATAAGTAAACAAATACTTGGTCTTCTTCTCTAAACAGCAGCAAATAGTCTTCTTCTCTAAGCTCAATAGTCTTCTTCTCTGAACCCCAATAGTCTTCTTCTCTAGCCAATAGTCTTCTTCTCTATCCCAACATGAGTCTTCTTCACTAGCAAGAAAGCCTACATAGACCCGCAATGGAATGCTAAATTATGGCCCACAAACAAATCTAGAGCATAACATTAGCACCCCATTTGTCCTGACATCCACATCTAAGGTGATCTCATGGGTTTTTTTCGAATATACCCAGACTGCTCCCCACATCACTTTTGGAAATGAGAATATACAAACACAACAACAGACCATTGAGTTCGATTTTAAAATGAGAACATCAGTGGGACAAAACACAAGACATGCACCATTGAGTTCTACACTTTGAAATGAGAACATACAAACACAAGACACAGACCATTTAGTTCTACACTTTAAAAAATGAGAACATACAAACACAAGACATACACCTGGGTTGAGTTCTACACTTTAGAAATGAACACAACATTTGGGGAACATACAAACACAAGACATGAAAAACACCATTGAGTTCCAACCCTACAACATTTAAAATGAGAACATACAAACACAAGACAAATGTGTATATATCAAATCCCCCCATTGAGTTCTACACTTTACAAAAATGAGAACATACAAATCCCATCACTGACTTTGTATGAGAATAACAACAGCAACTTGGCTGTATATTAATATTTTGTTTTATTTATGTTTTATTATCATCTCAAATAAACAGTGACAATTAAAGTGAAAAATTCCTTCATGGCTGCTACATCCAATAGAGTCGGAGCTTATTCCAGTTTCAAAGAGTGAAGTGGAACCTGGACAGGACACTAGAGTGAAGGTTTTTACTCCCCAATATTACAATGTATTTGATGTTTGAAAATGTGAAAGGGAAATATCAGAATCAGAAGATTAGATGACAGGTTGACAGAGATGGGAAACAGGAAAAGAGAGCCTTGAAAAGAGATGAACGGGAGGAGAGACGAGTGACTGTTGAGAAAGAATACAGTCAGGTCTAGCAATCATGTGAATCATATTACATACACAAATTGTATAATATATATTGTAGGCCTATATATATAATATATATGATTATATCTTAAAGTTAAAGGGCTAGGAAGGGCAAGGACAACTTGAGACATTGCACACTTTTAATTTAAGTAACTCTTTAACATTAAGTGTTGAAGTGCATCCTAGATGGAGTATCTCAATTCTAACATTGTACAATTGCAATAAGCAAAAAGATGAAATGAAAGTGAGTAGTCTTTGGATGTGTGTCAACTGTCAGCAACGCCTTCAAACCAACACATACTAAAAGGAGGCAAAATACAGAGAGAATGAGATATATTGGGGTGATGAAGAGTAAACAAACTGCTGATTGAAAGAAATGAAGATCGTAGATCAGGGGATGGAGATGAACAGGATAATACCAAAATGTGAAGGGCGACCCCTTAATGGGAAAATGAGCTGAAGCTGAAACTGAAAGAAAAAGAATGAAGGTGGAGAGAGGGAACATTTCTAACACTAGAAAGGAGGTCAGTGACAAACCAATATATGCTGTGTGGCTGTGGCAGGCACATCGACCCCACATTGGGAAATTTAGTTTGCTTAATTGTTTTGCAATTTACCCCGACCACCATATGTGGTGATCTCGGGATGAAAAAATACAGGAAAACAGCAAGATGAAACATGCGTGAAAGAGGGGAAAGGAAAGACGGTTTTAATTTGAAATTTACTCGGTCCACTGTGTGTGATGATTTCAGGTTGAATTAAGAGCAGAGGAAACAAGTAAGACTCAAACAACACTGAAGCACAACTAATATAAATAACATATTTTTAATCTGCAAGGCTAACATCACAAGTACATGTACATCTCTGAGTCTGAGGAGCAATACACTATATATACAGCAACACCTTAGAGATACCAGCAGTCTTAAATGTAATACATTTATTCAAAACACTATTTTAAAGTTTTGTTTGTATTTTATTTTTGTTTTTCTGTTTTTAAGGACGATTAGTTAAATGGAAAGAGGGGAAGTTTTTATTGCCTGCTGTCGACCCAGCAGCAAAAAAAAAAAGGGGAACCTAGGTCTATTCAGCCTCGGCTAAAGCAAAGGCGATATGGAAAGCAACGGCAAACTACAACTACAACACTAAGCTGTATACGGTACACCTAGAAGTCAGGATTTTTACTTTTACGCCTGATTAGCCTACGCTCAGCTTTTGGTGCGAAAATTTACTTTATTTTTTAAAACTTTTAGGTGTAGAAATAAGAATCGACATAAGAGCCTTAACAGCCAAGTGAACATCAGTGTGAGTCGATGATCGTTGAAATTCTCCATTTTAAAAAGTAGGGTACTCTCTGACATTTAAGGAGATGAACTATTTCTAGAAGATTCTACCATTATTAGAAGATTTTAGTATTTTTAGAAGATTCTAGTATTTTTAGAAGATTCTAGTATTTTTAGAAGATTCTAGATCTAGTATTTTTAGAAGATTCTAGTATTTTTAGAAGATTCTAGTATTTTTAGAAGATTCTAATACTTTTAAAATATTTTGTATTTTTAGAAGATTCTAGATCTAGATCTAGTATTTTTTGAAGATTGTAGTATTTTTAGAAGATTCTAGGAGTTTCAAAAGTGCTATAAATCCAGCTGTATTGATATTATCTTTATTCATTACTTTGGAGATGTTGCAAAGTAGCCAACAGAACAAACAGCAGATATGAACAACAGTCGTAGCGGTCATACACACAAGCAATGTATTTACAATTGCAGCCTTTAAAAATATAATCTGAAGGCCATGAGGGGGGGAGAGACGATCAAAGTCCATTTCTTCACTATTGAGGAGGAAATAAAATTTTCAAGTCTAAAATTTGTTCACTTTGACTGCGCAGGATTTTAAATGTAGCACAAATGGGAACTAACAATCGTTTTCTTTTGTTTTATACCGTATACTTGAAACTTCAAAGAGAATAAACCACAAACACTGGGCAATACATCAAGGGTGATAACTCAAAAGGTAAAAAAAAAATGGACTTTGATCATTTTAGTCTTTGTTGTAATGCCTTCACCAAAAATGTGTATGGAATTCTGATGACAAAATCCTTAGACAAATTATTTATAAACTTTGTTCATTAACAAATTCAACGTATTAAAACATGAAAAGTAAACTTGAATTTACAGAAAGCAATGAAAAACAAATCAGTGATACTGATATATAATATTCAAACAAATAATTAAGCCATGAAATATTCAATACACCACCAAGCCAATGCATTTTTCTGAACCCTTTTCTAAAGAAGAAGAACCCATGCAACTTTTATTTCAAATTGTTGAAAATGCGAAATTTGAGAAGTTTTCTGCTTTACACTAATTTATAGCTGGTAAAATTTAATTAAGGCCTCACCATTTTAAAAGTCGTGATCTTTGATTCAATGTGATGTCAACCAGTTGAATTAAAAAAGAAAGAAGAAAAAAAAACCCAACACAGACCGCATTGATTGAAAGCTTTATATCTAAAAGAAAGAAGAAGGAGATTTCACCTTTCAAATTCAGCCCAGGCTCACTGATTTTATGTCATTTATTTCTCACCTCTCAATCTCATCTCAATTCAAGTTTTTCCTCAACTCCATGTTATAAAAAACAAACTTTAAAAGTTGCCTGCAAGTAAAAAATGCATTTTCAGCAGCAGGGGGTGGAAGATTTTGCTAGAAAAAAAAACGAAAAACCCACTACCAATTGATTGAGAGGTCGACATCTTGCCTCTGGACTACCAAAATCCCCTTCATATAAAGAATCTGTATCAAGATAGGACATGCTCTAATTTACAAATGTGAGAATTTCCTATCATCACATCATAGTCAGCAGATTTATTCAGCTGGGAGTTGCTGTAACATGTTCATCTGGCTCTGTATTATATCATTTTATTTTCAGCCACCTCTAATCCTCTTCAAACTAGGCAGTGACATATACTGACAAGTTTAAAATCATGTGTTGTGACAGAAAACTCAAGAAGCAAGTCAAGTTTAGAGTCATGTGTTGTGACAGAAAAAGGGGATTGAAGTCAAGTTTAAAGTCATGAATTGTGACAGAAAAACTCAAGAAGCAAGTCAAGTTTAAAGTCATCAAATTTGTTGTGACAGAAAAACTCAAGAAGCAAGTCAAGTTTGAAGTCATGTGTTGTGACAGAAAAACTCAAGAAGCAAGTCACTTGTTCAATGTTACCATTGACTGTGTGTTATCTTTTCTTTACCATGCAAAATTTCTCAATGTAAACATAGACATAGCATTTTACATGGCAGAATTCAGAAAAATTAAAAAATAAGAAAAAGTACATAACACAAAAAAAGAACACACAACAAAAACAAAAAACATTAAGTAAAACAACAACGAAAACTGAAAGACCAGGAACCTTGTAAAAAAAGAATATTATAATGGGATGTAAATAAAACCAAAAAAAAAACATTCTATCTATCTATCTATCTATCTATCTATCTATACATCTATACATCTATCCATTCATCTATCTATCTATCTATACATATCTATCTATCCATTCATCTATCTATCTATCTATCCATCCATCATCTATCCATTCATCTATCTATCCATCTATTATCAATACATCTATCCATTCTATCTATCCATCTATCTATATCCATCCATATATCTATCCATCTCATCTATCCATATCTATCTATCTATCCATCTATAATATCTATCTATCTATCTATCTATCTATCTATCTATCTATCATCTATCTATCCATTCATCTATTTATCTATCTATACTATCTATACATCTATCCATTCATCTATCTATCTATCTATCTATACATCTATCTATCTATATCATTCATCTATCTATCTATCTATCTATCTATCTATCTATCCATTCATCTATCTATCTATCTATCTATCTATCTATCTATCTATCATTCATCTATCTATCTATCTATCTATCTATCTATCTATCTATCTATCTATCTATCTATCTATCTATCTATCTATCTATCTATCTATCTATCTATCTATCTATCTATCTATACATCCATATCTATCTATCTATCTATCTATCTGTCTATACATCATATCTATCTATCCATATCTATCTATCTATCTATCTATCTATCTATCTATCTCCATACATCTATCTATTCATCTATCTATCTATCTATCTATCTATCTATCTATCTATCTATCTATCTATCTATCTATCCATCTCATCTATCTATCTATCTATCTATCTATCATCCATCATCTATCTATCTATCTATCTATCTATCTATCTGTCTATCTATCATCTATCATATCATCTATCTATTCATCTATCTATCTATCTATCTATCTATCTATCTATCTATCTATCTATCTATCTATCTATCTATCTATCTATATCTATCTATCTATCTATCCATATCTATCTATCTATCTATCTATCTATCTATCATCTATCTATCTATCCATTCATCTATCTATCTATCTATGTCTATCTATCTATCCATTCATCTATCTATCTATCTATCTATCTATCTATCTATCTATACATCTATCATCTATCCAATCTATCTATCTATCTATCTATCTATCTATACATACATCATCCATTCTATCTATCTATCTATCTATCTGTCTATCATCTTACATCTATCCATTCATCTATCTATCTATCTATCTATCTATCTATATATCATCTATCATCTATCTAATCTATCTATCTATCTATCTATCTATCTATCTATCATATCTATATCTACATCTATCTATCTATCCATCATATCATATCATTATCTATCTATCTATCTATCTATCCATCTCATCTATCTATCTATCTATCTATCTATATCATGTCTATCTATCATTCATCTATCTATCTATCTATCTGTCTATATGGGGAGTAGATGACCTGCTGCCTTGCCTCCACCAGTCTCCTGCTGCCTTGCAGGCTGGGTCTTGGCTGACCAAAGGCTAAGGGAGTTAACCCTGGCATAAAATAACAACCTGCTGTCTTGCAGGCTGGTCTTGAATTACCAAAGGCTAAGGGAGTTAACCTCACAGAAAATAACAAGGCCTGGTAGAGGGCCTCAAGGTGGCAGCCCCACCATCTACCCAGGGTACAGTGGGCTAATCCCCTGCTTATCCAAAACCAATCTGATTCAGAGAAATAAATGCAATATTCCCAGCTTGACCTTTCAACGATGAAAATGGAAACGAACATGGACTGTGATTTTTGGAACATGGAATGTTAGGGCAATAAATGGAAAAGAGTTAGAATTAGTTCAAGAAATGAAAAAACACTCCTCAGTTGTACTGAAGAGGTCTGTGATAGGAAACAAATTAAAGGAGATAGGAAATGAACAGCATGGCCAAATGAGAATGTCAAGACTAAGATCAAAGAAAAGAAAGATGCCTGGAAGAAATATTTGCAAACAAAGAGACCAGAGGATAGGATAGATTACGTGAATAAAAGAACTATCGCCAAAGAGGAAGTGAGGAAAGCAAAACAGGAACAATGGGAAGAGTTTAGACAAAGATTTCAAGAAAGCTATCAAGGAAACCAAAAGCTGTTCTGGGGGGGCAATGACAAAGACCAAAGCATCCCAATATGACAAATTAAGAATGCTAAAGGAGAAATAATGAAAGAAGACAGCGAAATCATAAAAGCATGGAGAAAGTATTTTCAACAAGTACTTAATCCCAGAACATATGAAACAAGGAGTAAAGATGTAAAAGATCAATTAGTAAGAGTAACAAGTAATCCAGAGGAGACAGTTGAAGATGTAGATATATCAATGGAAGAAATTCAAACAACTATAAGAAAAATTAAATTAGGAAAAACCCCAGGAGCAGATCAAGTTTATCCAGAAATGATTAAAACCCAAGGGAGAGAGGCAGACAAACTACTACATGCAATATGTCAACATGCATGGAAGTCCAAACAGGTGCCAGACGACTGGAAAAAGGGAACGGTAGTACCAATACACAAGAAAGCATAAACTATGGAATGCTCAAACTATAGAGGGATGTTACTACTTAGCGTACCAGGAAAAGTGTATGCCAGGATTCTGGAAATGAGCCTAAGGAAAGAGTAGAGGATCAGGTTGAAGAACATCAGAGTGGATTTAGACCAGGAAGAAGTGTACATGACCACACATTTACAATTAGACAAATAATAGAAAAATTCCTTGAGAGAAACATTGACTCGCACCTGTGTTTTATAGACTTAGAAAAGGCATTTGACACTGTGAGAGGGACAAACTATGGCATTCCTTAAAAGAACACAATGTAGAGCAAAATTTACTAAAAGCCATCAAAAGTTTTTACAATAAACCAACATGTGCAGTGAGAGTGGCTGGAAATGTATTAGAAGAATTTGATGTAAGACCTGCGTTGTATTCTAATTCCTCTTTTGTTCATCACATTTATGGATTCAGTTGCAAAGGCATCCTAAAAAATGAAGAAAATGAATGTAGGTATGTGGAAGCTCAAACCAGTAAATGTGCCAATGATTTAGTTCTGTTTGGAAAATCTGAAAGTGACCTTCAGTCGAATATCAACATAATGAACAATGAATTAAATAAAAGAGGAATGAGAGTAAATGCAAAGAAAGACCAAAACAATGCTAGTAACTATGGAAGCTAAAACACAAAATCTTAAATTGGGCAGGGAGAATTTAGAACAAGTTCAAAGCTACAATTACCTAGGAGTAATGATTAACTCAGAGGGAAAACTAAGAGAAGAAATCAGCCAGAGAATCAAAAAAGGCAAGTGTAATATATAACCATCTAGGAAAGGCATTTGTAGGTAAACAAAATTGTCAACCAAAAACCAAAATGGCAGTATACAACACAGTTTATTGTCCTACTCTCCTCTATGGCAGTGAAACCTGGACCTTAGACAGTAGAGAATACAGTAGAGTACAGGTAGCTGAAATTAAATATCTAAGAAGAGTAGTAGGGAAAACTAAAAGAGACAAAATCAGAAACACAACAATAAGAGATCAAACCAAAGCAGATAGCATTAAAACTAAGATAGAAATAAATCAACTGAGATGGTTTGGGCATGTAAACAGAATGAATGACAATGGAATAGCTAAATCGGTATACATTGCTAAAACCCAAGGCAAAAGATCAAGAGGCAGACCTCGGAGAAAGTGGGAAGAACATGTGAAAGAGACATTAAAGCAAAGAAATTTAACATTTTTGGAAGGAAGCAGAAAATGCCAGGACAGGGCAGCCTGGAGAAAGATCATCTCAGGCATCTGAACCCATACACCGAAAGGTAGAAATGGGAACTGATAAAGAAAGAAAAGAAAGACATGTTGAACGATGCGGTTTGAAATATTGTATATATGGAAAGTGCAATATAAAAGCAGTTTACTATTATTATTAGTAGTATGATTATTATTATTATTATTATTATTATTATTATTATTACTATTATTATTATTATTATTATTATTATTATTATTATTATTATTATTATTATTATTATTATTATTATTATTATTATTATTATTATCATTATTATTATTATTATCATATTATTATTATTATTATTATTATTATTATCATTATTAATTATCATTATTAATTTTATCATTCTAAAAACTTTTGCACCATTGGTTTTTAATATCTTCCTGCCAAATATTCACACCTTCTTTAAATAAAAATACCACCCACACACAAAAACATTTCAAAAATAGAAACACGGATTCTTCAAAGATGGACACAGAAACTTGCGTCTTTAAAATTGAAATTGAAATTTACACCCGTCCACTATATGCAGTGGTGTTAGGGTGAATTAAAAAAGGAGACGGCACAATAACAAACAAACAAAAATATATATATATATAAAAGGGTGAAACAAACACAACGAAGCTACACAACCACCAGTTCACTGCCCAAGGGGAAACTTTAATCAAATCTGACTTGGTTCTGAGTTTCAAAATTGATCACCCAAGAACAAATAAGAGATAGATCAGGTCAATAAGATTTACGTAGTCATTTTAAATGATGTAATTCATGTGCAGTCCGCAAGCGTGCACTTGTGCAGTGGGTACAGACTACACTATTATTCAATCTCTATCTTTATATGAACTCACCATGATCTGGGCCAAGCATAAAACTATGACATTGGATGACTTGCTGCTTGCAATAGCAAAGAAAAACTGAAAATAACAAAAGAAAAAATATGAGTGAGGACATAGAGTAACACCTTAAAGGGTGGGGAAGGGAGCAGGAGGGGAGGGGCTGGAGTGAAAATCTTCCTGTTTGTTCCTATCAATTTAACTTATGTATAGGTGTAATGGGCATGATGTATTGAGTTGAAATATGTCATTGGTTTTTTTCTGATGCTTCTGGTTACCATGGAAACAGTTGCCCTCTTGGATTTTGCCCCCAAATTTCATCAAGTTCAATATTGATAGGCCTTTTCATTTTTCAACAAATTTCTTTCAAACTTGGCACACATCTTTTTTGATACAATATCTAAATTTGATCACATCAGATTTTTGGTTTACTAGTAAGTTTTGTTTTTATGAATTTTTGAAAATAGCATATAAGAACAACCAAAAATATACAAAAATAGTGTACAAAATATTCAATTTTTCCAAAACTATAATACATATAAAAAAAGCATCTGATCATTTCTTTGTTTTCCACACTCATCATCCATACCCAATTTCATCAAGATACGTTGAGAAAAATAAAAAAAGTAGATAGGAAATAATGAACAAAAAATGACATTTTGAGAAAATCATATTTTTCTCTTACTTTCTGTTATTTGAATATATTTTTCTCCCATAAACCTAAGAAAAGAGTAGGATAATACTTTGAAAGATCATAAAACCTTGAGAGGCTCTCAACTATTTCTTATTGTCACTGTTTCAAGTGCACCAGCACCTTTTTACTTATTTTGAGATGGTGCCTTTTGATAATAGGTGAGTGGAATATGTTCAATATTTTCTGGACAATCTAAGGCAATATTCATAATAGATCCTCAAATAAAAAATTTTTGGATACCATTTATTGTGACGATCAAAATGAGTACCAACTTGTCGTAGTTTAGATAATATTCTGGTTATTATCGTATAATAGTTGTATTGAAAGATAGGCCTGTATCGTTTCTAAAAAATTCGCATAAATTCAAAGAATCGATACTGAGCTTCTTTTATGATATCATTATGACGGGAATGAACTGCTCTATCCACTAGTATGATAGACTAGATTTGTCCCATTTTCGGCAAAAATGGCATGCCTCACTGTTTGTCTTTAAAGTTCAAAGTATGAGCAGTAATTTCCTGTGGGATAAACTTTTGCGAGGGATGAACGGGTCATACAAGGCCATTCTTTCCACATTCTGTGCCTGCTAAAGCCTTTGTGCACAATTACAATATAACACCATGGCAACTATTCAAAAGCATTTAGTTTTATAGCAAGCACAATTCCATCAATGTTTTAACATTGTGATACTGCTTACAGATGCCACTGTAAATATGTGTGTGTCATGTCGGGAATGAAGAAATGAGAGAGAGAGAGAGAGAGAGAGAGAGAGAGAGAGAGAGAGAGAGAGAGAGAGAGAGAGAGAGAGAGAGAGAGAGAGAGAGAGAGAGAGAGAGGGAGGGAGAGAGGGAGGGAGGGAGGGAGGGAGGGAGGGAGGGAGGGAGGAGGGAGGGAGGGAGGGAGGGAGAGAGAGAGAGAGAGAGAGAGAGAGAGAGAGAGAGAGAGACAGACAGACAGACAGACAGAGACAGAGAGACAGAGACAGAGAGACAGAGACAGAGAGAGAGAGAGACAGACAGACAGACAGACAGACAGACAGACAGAGACAGAGACAGAGAGAGACATAGGGAGAGACAGAGGGAGAGACGAACAGAAAAACAAACCAGACAGACAAACAGACAGACAGACAGAGATAGAGAGCGAGAGAGAGAAAAAGAGAGCATCAAGGAAATCTCCCTGACAGACCTGAGTCTTGTTTTTTTATTATCATTACTAGGCTACAGAAACACTGGGTCGTAATGGCCTTGAAAGAACTTTCCAATCAATCGAGCATACCCTGGTAAGAGTGATGAGAAAACCTCGGATAGACGTCACGATGATTACTCCGACCAAAAAAAATGAAATCTGTTGGGACCAAAATTTGATCTGAAAAAGAAAAAAATTATAAAGAAAGTTACGCTGAAACAAACAAACAAAATACCGTGAAACAAGTCCCAAATGTTAAACAAAACAAAACCTCAACAAAAATCCCCACCTGAAAGAAAACAACAACAAACTTAAAAGTTACTTTGAGTGTGATGGATCAAATTATGTTAGTTAGTTGTACTCTAAGATCCACATTGAGTCCTTCAGTGGACCAGGGTGGACCAGAGGTAAGGTGTCGGCCTCTCAAATAAAAGAGTCATGGGTTTGTGTCCCAATAGTTGAAATATGTTCTCAAGTCTTTTCTGGTAACCCCCCCTCCCCCCCAAACCTGGTCCAGGTAGGTGGATCTGGACATCTAGTCTTATCGAAGACGGATGATGAAAAGGAGGTCCCATGTGCACATTCACAACACATGCCGCCTTCACTCTTGTTGAGTCTTGAATAGACCTAACTACCTACCCATTTCACTGCTGGGTCGACAGAAAGGCCAGAAAATATTGCCCAGATTGGGACTCGAACCTGGGCCTCCTTTGTGGTAGTCAGACGGTCTACCGACTGAGCTACCGGTGCCTCTGATTATTGGGTATATCGTTTCATTTTTTAAACAGATGAATAAACCGACTAATCATATTGACAGTGAAAGTCATAAACCATGTAAGTCTAAAATTAGTAACACCTTTTCCTTTGCTTTTTTAATATTAGGAAGCCCTATGCTTCGTCTAGTTGGGTTTCTGTGGCGCAAGAACCAATATAGGAACCCATATAATTGCCATATGAGCGATCCGTGTATCCCTATTCGATCTAGTTTTTGACACTGGCAAACCGTGTATGTCTTAAAAAAATAGATAAAAAAACCACAGCATCATTTTCTTTGATTTTCTCAAAACATCCAAAATTGGATGGACACGGTTTTCGAATTTCCACGGCCGATATTTAATTTTCAGTCTAGCTGATGTATTTATCTTCCCTTTCTTCTCAAACACCCCATTGTTCTTTCTCATATCACTACTGAGTACTCATAACACAAAATCTTTCAACTTACATCAAATTCGAAACCAAAATACTTGACCGCAATTTCTATGCCCCAAATTGTTCTTTCTCATTGTCACTACTGAGTACTCATAACACAAAATCTTTCAACTTACATCAAATTCGAAACCAAAATACTTGACCGCAATTTCTATGCCCCAAATTGTTCTTTCTCATAGTCACTACTGAGTACTCATAACACAAAATCTTTCAACTTACATCAAATTCGAAACCAAATTGTTCTTTACTTGACTACAATTTCATGCCCCAAATCTTTCAACTTTCTCATTGACCCCAAATTTACTGAGTACCCCAAATTTCTTACATCAAATTCGAAACCATACTTGCCACTACTGAGTCACCTAACGAGATCAAAATCTTTCAACTTACATCAAATTCGAAACCAAAATACTTGACCGCAATTTCTATGCCCCAAATTGTTCTTCTCTCTGATAGTCACTTTACTGGATCAAAATTGTTCTTTTTTTCGAAACCAAAATACTTGGCAATTTCTATGCCCGAGTCACGGATCAACTTTTCCGACACGAAGTGAGCGATATTTACAATCGCCTGAAACAGAAGAAAGAATTATCTATAATTGATACAATAATGGAAATAAGGTTTGCTGGTTTAATTGAAATTTGCCCCGTCCACGATTGTGGTGATCACAGGGTGTTTAGAGGAAAACGCAAGATAAAAGAGAAGTGTAAGAGTAAAAAAGGAAAGAAGTAGGACCTACCAGAAGCTCCCGCCAACTGCCGGCAGGAATTAAGGTTGATAGTGTCATCAGGATAGGCTTTTAAACTAGACCTTCATAAATTCCATAAACTACAAAAACAAGAACAGAATGTATAAAGGGTGGACGTGAACATAGTAAAAAAAAACACTAGGACAATCATTTTATATATTTCATCAACTTAACTATTTTCATTGTTCAGGCCTGAACATATATGTCAACTTGAGAAAACGTTCTGCCATGCCTCTCAACGTTGTGAAAAATTAAAAACCTAGGAACCGATGACAAAAAGTAGAGTACCTTCAGGGGCCATCATGCCCCATAGAGCCGGGCGTATCCCGGTTTCTATAGGGTGTAAAGCGGGACAGGTGATAATAATCACCTCCTGAACAGGACGCTAGTTTTGACTCAGGTCTTTACTCCCAAGCTAGTGCTTGTACCCATTTTGCACTTGGGTCGAGTGGGGAAACACGTGTTACGTATTTTCCAAAGCAACACAACGCCGGATCTAGCTTTGCTAGAATTCGAACTCGGGACATCATGATCCCCATGCCGTCAGCTTAACCATCCGGACACAAACAGGAGTATAAAAAAAACATCTTTAACAAAAGAAATTCCGAAATTTAAAGAAAACCTTTTAAAACTAAAAGGAAACATTAAAATTAAAAAGAGAGAGGTAAAGCAAGATGAATACGTTTAAATTCACTAAAGTAGGAGAGGACGTTACATGATATAAGAAGCGAAGATATTTTAAACTTACTAGTAAAATTTTTCCCACGCAATAGACGGAGAAGAAGTACCCCAGGATGTTAAAGTAACGTCCCTTGAATGTCTTGGAGTACTCGATGCGATCCTAGGACGTCCCAAGCATCACCATGGTAGAAAATGACAAAAATAGAAAGAAAAAAGAAAAACAAGAAAATAACATTATGAATACGTGGTACAGTAGTGATCACCTAAATGCCCGCCGCCGCCTTAATGTCCGTTTCGCCTAAACGCCTGCAATCTCAATGAAACCAAATTTTTTCTATATAAATTGCCCCTCTAAATGCCCATTTCAAAACCAAGATTTTCGCCTAAATGCCCAGTCTCAACGGCAACCGCAGGTAACATTTTCTCCAAATTATCATAAAATACATCTGTAATTGATTTTAAAAAAATATTTTTTTATCATACATTACGTAATCTCCTTTATGCCCATCAACAATGTGCCATACATTGTAACCACACTTCATTACCTGTCCATTGTAACGTAATAAAAGATGGCCAGTGTTCTCTTCCTAACTCTTTCCTTTGTACAGCACAGCCTTTGTTCCATTGGATCGCTGGCTTGTCACTGGCCAATTAGAATTGAAGTCTTTCAGACTCCGCCCACGGCTCTTTCTTGATGTCGTAAGTTGTATGCCTTTTTAACAGACCGGTCACACATCGCGATCGAGGAATAAGGTGTGAACCAGTTTTATTGCTCCCCGTCTCGCATTGGCCGTATGTATCCATCGTGCCTTTGGGTCTTCATGGCGAGCGATGGTCAACACACCCGCACGCTCACCACCTCAGTGCTAAAAAGCTAAACAGTTTCCAGGTGTCCCTATTTCTCGCATTACATATTTCGTAAATGTTGAATTTCTGCACCATACTCGATGAACTCCCTTGGTTAACACCCCCCCCCCCTCCCCACCCCTAAAATTGTTACCCCTGACCTACTTTCGCCTAAATGTCTGTTTCGCCTAGATGCCCGTTTTCTCTGCTTCCCAAGCACCGGGCGTTTAGGCGGTCACTACTGTATTATTAAACAATATTATGCACTTAAATTTTAAATCAAACAGAAAAGAAAAATAATAAATTGTTTAAATAACAATAAGATGGGTTTATAGACTGTATTCCCGCACAAGTGCAGGCTCACCGACTCTGCATCATTTAGTCCCTGCAGGCCACTTCATTCAACAAAGTCCTTCTTGACCCCCTTGGGAGCATACAGTACAGCAGCCTGTTAGGCGCTTTGTACTAACACTCTGACAAGGTCTTTCTCAACATGTAGCTGGGTATTCATTCACGCCTGAGTCAAGTGAGGAAAGTAGAATGAAGTCATTTTCCTGAGAGTACAATCGATGTCACGAAAAAAATACCTTGGGAAACTATACAGTACAGCAGCCTGTTAGGCGCTTTGTACTAACACTCTGACAAGGTCTTTCTCAACATATAGCTGGGTATTCATTCACGCCTGAGTCGAGGAAAGTAGAATGAAGTCATTTTCCTGGAGAGTACAATCGATGTCACGAAAAAATATCTCGGGGAAACTAGGTTTTTTATCGAACCAGTGCCGTCGTGATTACAAAAATTCACAACACTACCCCGTTTCGCCACAACACCTCCACAAAAACAAAAAGTGTTTTTTTAAGTCCAATTTTTCTCTTCTTGTTCTCCTCCTTCTACACCGCAATTTGTAGTTTGGTTAATCTTTAAGAACGACTGATGATGATGCATTATTTTTGATTTTTGATTTCATGGGATTTTATCCACATCCACAACTGAGGTGATCTCGGGGTTTTGGAACACCGGACCTCGGATCTTGTTCTTAATCTGCACACGGAACCTCTTATTTATCGCCCATTTCTGACGGGACTAGGTGTAGATCTATCCAACTGGACCAAACCTGCGACCTTTTGATTGAGAGACGCCTTGCCTCTGGACCATCGAGGTACCCACCCCCCCCCCTCCTCAAAGGATGAAAATAATTTCTTTTCAAAACGACAATAAAAATATATATCAAATCCTAAAATGCTATAAACAGGATCTTGAGAAAAAAACAACGGCAACAATAATCTTATTGAAAACGTCACTCACTCTAGCATCATGAAGGTTTGCCGATTCTAAAAATAACTGACGACTCATCTCCTCCAGAGCCTTCGTTTCCTGCTTAATGGGCCCAAGATCTTGAGGTCAACGGTTAAGGAAGAGACGCACAAACATAAAGGGTGATATCAAAAATAACCGGGCAGTGGACAGGTAAGCACCTGTACATGGAGTAGATGATCCCACCCTCCACGAGTCTCCTGCTGCCTTGCAGGCAGGTCTTGGCTGACCAAAGGCTTAGGGAGTTAACCCTGAAAGAAAACAATCTGCTGCCTTGCAGGCTGGTTTTGACTGACCAAAGGCTAAGGGAATTAACCCTGACAGAAAATAACAAGGCCCCGGTAGGGGGAATTAACCCTGACAGAAAATAACAAGGCCTCAAGGTGGCAGTCCCACCATCTACCTAGGGTACAGTGGGCTAATCCCCTACTTATCCAAAACAACCTAATTCAAAGTAATTTACCCATACATCGGAAGGTAGAATGGGAGCTGATAAAGAAAGAAAGAAAGAATAAAAAAAATAAAAATTCAATTTTGAAATAATAAAAGCAAAAGTCTAAAAGTTGAAAGGAAAGTTTGTTGGTTTTACCAGAAATAGTATGAATTGTTTGTTTAACTGCATTTTACCCTGTCCATCATATGCGGTGATCTCAGTGTGGATTAAGAGGATATGACAAGATGAAAGAATGATATGTGAATAAGTGAAAGATAAGAAGTAGGATGTAGCAATGGGTGCCAACTGCCCTCAAACGGATAAACGGATATACATGATCTTTATATATGATGATGACAATAGTATGATAAAGATAATATATATGATGATGACAATAATATGATAAAGATGATATATGATGATGATGACAATAATATGATAAAGATGATATATGATGATGATGACAATAGTATGATAAAGATAATATATGATGATGACAATAATATGATAAAGATGATATATGATGATGACAACAATATGATAAAGATAATATATGATGATGATGACAATAATATGATAAAGATAATATATATGATGATGACAATAATATGATAAAGATAATATATGATGATGATGACAATAATATGATAAAGATGATATATGATGATGATGACAATAATATGATAAAGATGATATATGATGATGATGACAATAATATGATAAAGATAATATATGATGATGATGACAATAATATGATAAAGATAATATATGATGATGGTGACAATAATATGATAAAGATAATATATGATGATGATGACAATAATATGATAAAGATAATATATTATGATGATGACAATAATATGATAAAGATAATATATGATGATGATGACAATAATATGATAAAGATAATACATGATGATGATGACAATAATATGATAAAGATAATATATAATGATGATAACAATAATATGATAAAGATAATATATGATGATGATGACAATAATATGATAAAGATAATATATGATGATGATGACAATAATATGATAAAGATAATATATGATGACAATAATATGATAAAGATAATATATGATGATGATGACAATAATATGATAAAGATAATATATGATGATGATGACAATAATATGATAAAGATAATATATGATGATGACAATAGTATGATAAAGATAATATATGATGATGATGACAATAATATGATAAAGATAATAAATGATGACAATAACATGATAAAGATAATATATGATGATGATGACAATAATATGATAAAGATATATATAATGATGATGATGACAATAATATGATAAAGATAATATATGATACAATAATATGATAAAAATAATATATGATGATGATGACAATAATATGATAAAGATAATACATGATGATGATGACAATAATATGATAAAGATAATATATGATGATGATGACAATAATATGATAAAGATAATATATGATGATGGTGACAATAATATGATAAAGATGATATGATGATGATGATAAAGATAATATACAATGACAAATGATAAAGATAATATATGATGATGATGACAATAATATGATAAAGATAATATATGATGATGATGACAATAATATGATAAAGATAATATATGATGATGATGACAATAATATGATAAAGATAATATATGATGATGATGACAATAATATGATAAAGATAATATATGATGATGACAATAATATGATAATATAATGATGACAATAATATGATAAAGATAATATATGATGATGACAATAATATGATAAAGATAATATATAATGATGATGACAATAATATGATAAAGATGATATATGATGATGATGACAATAATATGATAAAGATAATATATGATGATGATGACAATAATATGATAAAGATAATATATGATGATGACGATGCTGCTGATGATGTAGATGACATTGATGATGATGATGGTGATGATGACGACAACAGTGATGATAATGATGATGGTGACAATGATAACAATGATGACGATAATGATAATGGTAAACGATAATGATGTAAACATGATGACAATTGATGCAAAGATGATCCTCCCCCCCTCTCAAAAAAAAAAAAAAAAGATTTTGTATCTCAATGCGATCGTTGTCAGAGTGAAAACATTTTCCCAAATTAAACTACAGCACAACACAATACTACACAACTTTTTTTGGGAGAAAGAACACCAGTGAGGTCAGGGGCATGTTGAAAATGACAAAAATGAAGGACACGAAATAAATGTTGAAGTCCCATATTCTTGGGGAAGCACACATATATATATAAAAGTGTCTATGAAAGTATGAAGACGAGAGAGGGTGATGGCGTGGTCGGACTGACTTTTTCTGAGCACAGACAAAAGGATACTCTCACATGTGGTGACACCTGTAGCTGCACTGCGCAGCAAACCCCAGATCCCTCTAGACGGCGTTGACAAGCTGGCCTGCCGCAGCCTATCCCTTTCCGACTTGGCAATTCTGATTTTGAGGATTAAACAGGCAAGACAAAATAAGAAGTGAAGAAGAAGAAGTCCACCATTTGAGGTGATCTCAGGGTGTTAGTAGCAAGATGAAAGATAAGTGCTGAAGATTTACCCCGTCCACCATTTGCTGTGATCTCAGGGTGAAAATTAAGAGGTAATAGCAAGATGAAAGATGAGTAAAAAGAATGAAAGGAAATAAGAAGGACCTACCAGCAGCGTTCATCAACTGCCCACACAAGTGAAGAACTACGGGTATGAACTGGAATGGAAATTATTGGAAAAAATCTTGGGAGAAGGTAAGCATTACAATAGAATGTGGAAGGAAGAAGACATTAGGGTAGGCAACGGGACGCTTGGAGAAAGAGAATACAAAAGGACCGGAAGATACTGACTGGATGTCAGCCGGAATGAGAAAGGAAAGATGTAAATCTCCTCTTGTCTGTGGCCTTTATCCTGGTATGAGGTGAAAGCTTTGGTGACGGACATGATGAATTCTATTATAGAGATGAGAGGAAGAGTAGGGGTAGCAGCGGGGGTAAGAATGGGAGACGAAAAATTAAGGAAAATAAGCAAATTTTCAGTACTATATACAAATGGAAAAAGACGACGAGAAATAAAATTGTCCTCATAATCCTAAAAAAAAAAAGTTTTTTAAAAAAATTCTGTAGTATGAACATCAAAACTCTCCCTTATCATCATACATAAAAAAAAAAAAAGAAGGAAATAATAATAAAAAGAAGAAAGGAGATGAAACAAACTTTTCTTCTTCGCAATCATTCTGTCCAAAGTCTGCAGTAACCTCTTCTCAATGCCCTGGATATCTGAATCTGTCACATGCCTGGATGAAGAAGAAAAAAGAATGGACTGCTCAAAAATCAATTGAAGATAAAGACAAAGATGAATTTATAGTCTGTAACCTCACACAAGTGCAGGCTCACTGACTGTACATCATTTATTCCCCAACAAGCCATTTCATTCAAAGTCCTTCTCAACTCCCGGGAGAGCATACAGTACAGCAGCCCGTTAGACGTTTCGAAATAGCACTCTGACAAGATCTTTCTCTACCTATGGCTGAGTGCTCATTCGCACCAGAGTCAAGTGAGGAAAGCAGAGTAAAATACCCTTCCTTAGATTATACAACGTCGTGAAAAAACGGTTAGGTCAGCAATAGGTTTTGAACCAGGGTTGTTATGATTACAAACTCACAACACTACAGTTTTGCTATACCGCTTCCATAAATCCTGTGTTCAAATCTTAGCAAGGCTACGACATTATTCAAAAAGCACCTGATCATTAATCACACTACCTGATCATTAATCACACTACCTGATCATTAATATACCTACCTGATCATTAATATCACACTACCTGATCATTAATCACACTACCTGATCATTAATATCACACTACCTGATCATTAATCACACTACCTGATCATTAATCACACTACCTGATCATTAATCACACTACCTGATCATTAATATCACACTACCTGATCATTAACATCACACTACCTGATCATTAATATCACACTACCTGATCATTAATCACACTACCTGATCACTAATCACACTACCTGATCATTAATATCACACTACCTGATCATTAATCACACTACCTGATCATTAATCACACTACCTGATCATTAATCACACTACCTGATCATTAATATCACACTACCTGATCATTAATCACACTACCTGATCATTAATATCACACTACCTAATCATTAATATCACACTACCTGATTATTAATCACACTACCTGATCATTAATATCACACTACCTGATCATTAATCACACTACCTGATCATTAATATCACACTACCTGATCATTAATATCACACTACCTGATCATTAATATCACACTACCTGATCATTAATATCACACTACCTGATCATTAATATCACACTACCTGATCATTAATCACACTACCTGATCATTAATCACACTACCTGATCATTAAATCACACACCTGATCATTAATCACATTACCTGATCATTAAATCACACTACCTGATCATTAATATCACACTACCTGATCATTAATATCACACTACCTGATCATTAATCACACTACCTGATCATTAATATCACACTACCTGATCATTAATCACACTACCTGATCATTAATCACACTACCTGATCATTAATCACACTACCTGATCATTAATCACACTACCTGATCATTAATCACACTACCTGATTATTAATCACACTACCTGATCATTAATCACACTACCTGATCATTAATCACACTACCTGATTATTAATCACACTACCTGATTATTAATCACACTACTGATCATTAATCACACTACCTGATCATTAATCACACTACCTGATTATTAATATCACACTACCTGATTATTAATATCACACTACCTGATCATTAATATCACACTACCTGATTATTAATATCACACTACCTGATTATTAATATCACACTACCTGATTATTAATATCACACTACCTGATTATTAATATCACACTACCTGATTATTAATATCACACTACCTGATTATTAATATCACACTACCTGATTATTAATATCACACTACCTGATCATTAATATCACACTACCTGATTATTAATATCACACTACCTGATCATTAATATCACACTACCTGATTATTAATATCACACTACCTGATCATTAATATCACACTACCTGATTATTAATATCACACTACCTGATCATTAATATCACACTACCTGATTATTAATCACACTACCTGATCATTAATCACACTACCTGATTATTAATATCACACTACCTGATTATTAATATCACACTACCTGATCATTAATATCACACTACCTGATTATTAATATCACACTACCTGATCATTAATATCACACTACCTGATTATTAATATCACACTACCTGATCATTAATATCTCACTACCTGATTATTAATATCACACTACCTGATCATTAATATCACACTACCTGATCATTAATATCACACTACCTGATTATTAATATCACACTACCTGATTATTAATATCACACTACCTGATCATTAATATCTCACTACCTGATTATTAATATCACACTACCTGATTATTAATATCACACTACCTGATTATTAATATCACACTACCTGATTATTAATCACACTACCTGATTATTAATATCACACTACCTGATCATTATTATAATATCACACTACCTGATTATTAATCACACTACCTGATCATTAATATCACTGATCTACCTGATCATTAATCACACTACCTGATCATTAATATCACACTACCTGATCATTAATTACACTACCTGATCATTAATATCACACTACCTGATCATTAATTACACTACCTGATCATTAATATCACACTACCTGATGATCATTAATATCACACTACCTGATCATTAATTACACTACCTGATCATTAATCACGTTTATCGTGTTGATCATTAATCACACTACCTGATCATTAATATCACACTACCTGATCATTAATATCACACTACCTGATCATTAATATCACACTACCTGATCATTAATATCACACTACCTGATCATTAATTCACACTACCTGATCATTAATCACACTACCTGATCATTAATCACATTATCATATCACACTACCTGATCATTAATATCACACTACCTGATCATTAATATCACACTACCTGATCATTAATATCATCACACTACCTGATCATTAATATCACACTACCTGATCATTAATATCACACTACCTGATCATTAATATCACACTACCTGATCATTAATATCACACTACCTGATCATTAATCACGTTACCTGATCATTAATCACACTACCTGATCATTAATATCACACTACCTGATCATTAATCACGTTACCTGATCATTAATCACACTACCTGATCATTAATATCACACTACCTGATCATTAATATCACACTACCTGATCATTAATATCACACTACCTGATCATTAATCACACTACCTGATCATTAATATCACACTACCTGATCATTAATATCACACTACCTGATCATTAATCACACTACCTGATCATTAATATCACACTACCTGATCATTAATATCACACTACCTGATCATTAACATCACACTACCTGATCATTAATATCACACTACCTGATCATTAATCACACTCTGATCATTAATCACACTACCTGATCATTAATATCACACTACCTGATCATTAATCATTGATCATTAATCACACTACCTGATCATTAATATCACACTACCTGATCATTAATATCACACTACCTGATCATTAATATCACACTACCTGATCATTAATATCACACTACCTGATCATTAATATCACACTACCTGATCATTAATCACACTACCTGATCATTATATCACACTACCTGATCATTAATATCACACTACCTGATCATTAATATCACACTACCTGATCATTAATCACACTACCTGATCATTAATATCACACTACCTGATCATTAATCACACTACCTGATCGTCATTAATCACACTACCTGATCATTAATCACGCTACCTGATCATTAATCACATTACCTGATCATTAATCACACTACCTGATCATTAATCACATTATCTGATCACACTACCTGATCATTAATATCACACTAGCTGATCATTAATATCACACTACCTAATCATTAAATCACACTACCTGATCATTAATATCACACTACCTGATCATTAATTACACTACCTGATCATTAATCACACTACCTGATCATTAATCACACTACCTGATCATTAATCACACTACCTGATTATTAAATCACACTACCTGATTATTAATCACACTACCTGATTATTAATCACACTACCTGATCATTAATCACACTACCTGATTATTAATCACACCACCTGATTATTAATCACACTACCTGATTATTAATCACACTACCTGATCATTAATCACACTACCTGATTATTAATATCATCACACTACCTGATCATTAATCACACTACCTGATTATTAATATCACACTACCTGATTATTAATATCACACTACCTGATTATTAATATCACACTACCTGATCATTAATCACACTACCTGATTATTAATATCACACTACCTGATCATTAATATCACACTACCTGATCATTAATCACACTACCTGATTATTAATATCACACTAGCTGATTATTAATATCACACTACCTGATTATTAATCACTAACTGATTATTAATCACACTACCTGATCATTAATTACACTACCTGATCATTAATCACGTTACCTGATCATTAATCACACTACCTGATCATTAATATCACACTACCTGATCATTAATTACACTACCTGATCATTAATATCACACTACCTGATCATTAATTACACACTGGGATCCTGACACTACCTGATCATTAATCACACTACCTGATCATTAATATCACACTACCTGATCATTATCACACACCTGATCATTAATCACTACCTGATCATTAATCACGTTACCTGATCATTAATCACACTACCTGATCATTAATATCACACTACCTGATCATTAATATCACACTACCTGATCATTAATATCACACTACCTGATCATTAATCACGTTACCTGATCATTAATCACACTACCTGATCATTAATATCACACTACCTGATCATTAATATCACACTACCTGATCATTAATATCACACTACCTGATCATTAATATCACACTACCTGATCATTAATCACGTTACCTGATTATTAATCACACTACCTGATCATTAATATCACACTACCTGATCATTAATCACGTTACCTGATCATTAATCACACTACCTGATCATTAATATCACACTACCTGATCATTAATATCACACTACCTGATCATTAATATCACACTACCTGATCATTAATCACACTACCTGATCATTATCACACTACCTGATCATTAATCACACTACCTGATCATTAATCACACTACCTGATCATTAATATCACACTACCTGATCATTAATATCACACTACCTGATCATTAATATCACACTACCTGATCATTAATATCACACTACCTGATCATTAATCACACTACCTGATCACTAATCACACTACCTGATCATTAATATCACACTACCTGATCATTAATCACACTACCTGATCATTAATCACACTACCTGATCATTAATCACACTACCTGATCATTAATATCACACTACCTGATCATTAATCACACTACCTGATCATTAATATCACACTACCTAATCATTAATATCACACTACCTGATCATTAATCACACTACCTGATCATTAATATCACACTACCTGATCATTAATCACACTACCTGATCATTAATATCACACTACCTGATCATTAATATCACACTACCTGATTATTAATATCACACTACCTGATCATTAATCACACTACCTGATCATTAATCACACTACCTGATCATTAATCACACTACCTGATCATTAATCACACTACCTGATCATTAATTACACTATGGGGACGCCTGCCAAGAAAATAAACTAACGAGTTGTCTTAAATGACTGACAAATAAATGTTTCTGATTTTAGATTCATTTTTTTAAAATTGTTTTTACAGAATTTTAAATCCAATATCTAGATCGAGCTTTAAAGATTTAACTTCTGGCCGAAAAACACTTTTTGTTCCGTCCACTGCTTTCCTTCTACCCGATTACAAGGCTTACTTAGGATAAAAAGTAAAATAGAGTACTTTTATTTAGATGTTAATTTCTTCCTATTCAGATGAATTGGATATTCAAAACTCTTCTCTCAAAGCATTCACCTGTTGAAGTAGTTCATATAGGCATACGTCCAGATGACGGAACGAAATAAAGACAAAGATAAAGATGGATTTATAGTCTTTATCCCCACACAAATACAGGCTCACTGACTGTACATCCTTTATCTCCCAGAAGGCCATTTCATTCAAAGACCTTGTCAACACCCTTGGAAGCATACAGCCTGTTAGGCACTTCATACTAGCACTCTGACAAGATATGACAAGTACTTTCTATATCTGGGTACTCATTCACACCTGAGTCGAGTGAGGAAAGTAGAGTGAAGTACCTTTATAAGAACACAACGTCGTAAAAAACACCTTGGCCAGCCTTCAATGTCACAACACTACGGTGTTGCTTCGACGCCTCCATTGAATGAATTCTTGCGATTTAGTCGTGGAAAACTACCTTGTTGCATTTCATTTCCCATCTTTTATTCAGTTTTTTTTTTACTTTTTATCTTCTCAGATAAAACTTAATACTCAATACTCTTTCTGACAAGACGTTTACCTGTTGAAGTAATTCATATAGGTGTACGGACAGTTGACAGCACCAAATCCAGACAATATGGCCATCAACGTGACCCCAATGACACCAACTCGGCCAATGCATTGCTCAATGGAAAATATACCTGTCAAATCAAAAGTGTTCCATTAGTAATTAGCAAAACATAAAAGTGATCTCCACGTTTAACATGTCCTACCAATGTTGAAAAAATGTTGCAACTAAATTGATTTCTACTTTTTAAATTAGCTATCTTTCGTTAATTTTTTATTCCTCTCCAAAATCCTAACCAAAGGAATACATGCTATCATCAAGTTGCCAAGGTACAAATTTTGAGAAATAAAGTCACAGTTGAACTGATTTCTAATGTTTAAATTAACCATCATTCGTTCATTATTTCATTCATTCTGTTCTTTTCTTCTTTTTAAAAATTGTTACTGACGGAATGCATCTCATCAGCAACTTGCCATTCATCGTATCTTGAAAAAATTTCAGAGCAGCAAAATTGATTTCTATTCTTTAATTACTTATCTTTAATTCAATACTTCACTTTTTTCCTTCTTTTTTTAAAATCCCTACAGACGTCATGCATCATATCATTATCAAATTGCCGTCTACTGTTATTTGTCACCTGTTCAACAAAATATTTTTTAAATCTTATCTGATTCAACAATTTAGTTGTCTTAAGTTCAACAGGCTGTGTGGTCATTCTTACCATGCTTTGGACTGAGAATGGGAAACGGGTCACCGACTCTCGCCAGAAAAAATATAACGTTAGGCACCAGGCCACAAACGCCACCATCACTCGGAGATGAAGTTTTTGTGGGACTGAGGACGAGAAAAAGAAAGAAAGAAAAAGAAGTAGAGATACAAATAACCTTGGGCACCTATCATCAATATCTGTTAATATTTTCAGAGAACTACTTCTCTTTATCCACATCTGGACTCTACAGGGCAACATACGATAATACTTATGATACAAATAAACAAAAACTTATTTGGTGACCTTATTGTGTACTGACTCATCTTTAGTGAAGGATAATCGCATTAAATAATATCAAAACCCCATAAGAACAAAGACGAGACAAATACAAGGAATAGACAAAAAAAGTCTTTGGCCACCATAGGGATCGAACCGCGACCTCTATGTTGGCACCCATCACCTCGCCATGAAAAGAGAGCATGCTACCATCCATGCTAATCCTAAGATTTTGCTCGAAAAAACTTGAGAATATTGTCCAACCGTTGGTGGGAATTGAACCCATTACCTTTTGCTTGAGAGGCAGATACCTTGCCTCTGAACTACTGACACCCCATCACCCCCCTTCTCATCTCAGAAAAGTCTACTTACTGAAACGAACATTTTGAAACAGGTAATAAGCAATGTAGTAAGGCAAAACGGCGATTAGGACGAACAGAATCGCGTACAAGCCAAGCTTCCAGTGGAAAAACCTTGAGCTAAAAATAGAGAAAACAAAAAACAAAAATATGTTCAGGTCTAATAAACAAATATATACTTATATGTAGACAAAAATCATTTCCTAGTGTGTTTGACTATGCCCCCGTCCACCCTTAATATCAATATACTCTATACACTTGTTTTAATTTTGTTTCTTTCTTTGAAGTAACCATGGCGGTGATCTCAGGGACTTGTTCTAATAGTTTGTAGAATTTATGGAGTATCTGTTTTAAAAGCATACCATGATTACATGATCAACCTTTCTTCCATTAATAAAGAAATGGCAGGCACTTATATAGCGTTTTTACCTCGCAGAAAACAGGCTCTGACTCTGAGCGCTTTACAATGGCAGCAGAACAACATAAAAGTAATAATGGTATATCGTGTCGTCAGCTGCAGTCGAAGCAGCTGACCCGTTGGACCGAAAGGCCTGGACAGCGGCCACCAAAATTGGACGCCATCGTAACCCCTCTATCGAGGCAGACACACAACGTTAAAGAAAGAAGTAGAAGAAGAAGATATAAAATATGTAAATAGTAGGATAAAACATAGTCATAATCAAATTACTTACAGCAAAAGAAGATGGAATTTTAGCCCTGATTTCAAAGCCGTTTGTGAACTTGCACACCTCATCTGTGTGTGTGTGTGGGGGAGGGGTTCCCAGAAATAGGGAGCCGAAATTCACCGATTTTGCAGGATTATTTTAGGTTTGACAAAGACATTTTTGTCATTATTTGATCTTAGGTCTCGGTATGATGAAGAAGGATGCCAGTACTAGCCTGTGTTGAAACTGCTAAGGGTCTGATAGTTAGTCGAACATTGTGTAATTCGTAATCCAAAAACATAACACTATTACTGAATTTCAAGGATTCCCCAGGACATAAGTTGGAAGTCCTCATCACCTCCCTGGCCGGCAGGTTCTTCTTGTCCCGCCCACAATGGCTGCTAAGCTAATATTAAGAGCCCAGCCCAACAATGACTATGGTTGAGATCTTCTACTTGAAGGAAGAATGGCATGTCCAAGGCTAGTATTGAGTATTTGCGCGGGTTTCTAGGTATCATAGGAACTGAGACATCTCGGATCTTAGTTATCGAGTACTTGGTATCTATTGAGTAAGTATCTAATGAGACTGAGTACTTGCTATCTATCGAGTGAGTATCTAATGCGACTGAGTACTTGCTATCTATTTAGTAAGTATCTAATGAGACTGAGTACTTGCTATCTATCGAATGAGTATCTCATGAGACTGAGTACTTGCTATCTATTGAGTAAGTATCTAATGAGACTGAGTACTTGCTATCTATTGAGTAAGTATCTAATGAGACTGAATACTTGCTATCTATCGAGTGAGTATCTAATGAGACTGAGTACTTGCTATCTATTGAGTGAGTATCTCATGAGACTGAGTACTTGCTATCTATCGAATGAGTATCTCATGAGACTGAGTACTTGCT
>JAXRKP010000502.1:255000-282500 GCA_037039925.1 Doris montereyensis
TGTTATTCAATGTTTTTAACTAAAGAAAAAGTTGGAAGCCATGTGCATCAATCTCGCCTCCAGACCAACTTCCTTCCTTTTCCCATGTTGATGAACTGGTAAGTGTGGGTCTCTGTCGCTTGGTGTGTGGTATTGTTCATATTTTCAGGGAACACGTCTACTATGTAGCTGTATGCGTTGTTCAAATTAAATATGAAATAATTAAAATGTATTTGTGTCACGTGTTTGAGAATGAATCATTATTTCAGAGTGTTGAAAGCAAATAATCGAGTTGGCGCACTACGGTTACCTGTTATCGATAACGACCGGACGGCTTTTAGATTTCTCACATTCTGCTGACATTTCTACTGTGTCGGGAGTGACAACAAATACCCATCTATGCCAAAAGTTTATACTTTTTGAATAGATCTAGATCTATGTCATTTGGTGAATGAAAGATAAAACACTTAGTCACCCTGTGTAGTTTCTTCCTAAGTCAGTTGTCTCCCTATTATTACCCTCAGATTAGCACGGCATTCTCAAGTTCGATTATGTCACATTTGATCCAACGTAAATCAGTGCAATGGATTGTGGAATATTGTCCCTTTACTTCACTGTGAATTCATTAAAAAAATAAAAAAATAAATATATATAGGCCTATATATCTCATATATATATCATACCCTATACCACCAGCATTAGGTTCCCACATCCCTAGAGGGTATGGATTTCCCCAGCTCAGGAGCTCGATTTTTAAACCTTGTGGAATACTTTTTGACCGCTTTGAAAACTTGAAAAACGTTCATCTTCCTGGGGTTGGGGTTTAGCCCCAGGATTGTTTTATAATCTTTTCAGTCTTCACAAACACTTTTCTTTAAAACTAGATTTCCTTTGCGGCACGATGTTGATGATTGGTTGTAAGTATTGTTCTTTTTTCTTTGATTGTCACGTATTAGAGGCAGACTAAGAATAATCTCACGTTGATGTGTGTTTTTCCAATTGTCTCCTTGCAGCTAGAGAGGAGAGAAGAGCAGGATGCAGATCTTCGTGAAGACCCTGACGGGCAAAACCATCACCTTGGAGGTGGAGCCGTCCGATACCATAGAAAATGTCAAGGCCAAGATCCAGGATAAGGAAGGTAATGATTAAAAGTTTATATACACGATGGGTTTCGGGTGACTAAACCTGCCATCATTGGTTTTCCGTCACTATGTTTTCATGTGGTTTTGTTTGTTTCTTTATACTAAATCCTGTCAGGCTGGGCTACTGGTAGGTCCTACTTTTTCCTTTCCTTTTTTTCACTTATCTTTTGTTTCATCTTGCAGTTTCCTTTTAATTCACCCTGAGAGTAAGTACTACAAAATGATTTTGTTGTTGTTGCCCTAATAGGCAATACAATTCAATTTCCAAACAGAACTTCTAAAAACATGAAGAACAAACTTTATTTCAACAAAATCGATCAACAAATAATGAAGTTATGAATTCTCAAAGTTTATTTGGGCTCAAAATTTTTTCGAAGCATTTTGGGTCGTTTTTAAGGAAGGAAAGAAAAATTATTAGAAGAGATATTAAATATGTTTCAAAAGTATACAATATTAATTCAAGAAAATATAAAGGAATCCCCTCTAGTATTGATAGTGATTGAGATATGATCTCACAAAATCACACAAAAAAGCTTGGGCTTAGAAAAAAGTCAGAAGTTGTACATACGAGGTTAGCAAAAATGACAAGTTGGCATGCTCACAAAATTAACATGGGATACCTGACAGAGCTATAATTATGTGAATCCATTAAAAACAATATATAGTATGGGCCTAATTTTTGAGCAGAAGCTCATGACATTACTTTCTGAACAGTAAGGCGATAAATACGTGTAAAGCCAAAAAGAAGGAAAAAAGAATAAATAAATGACAGATATTGCATTGGAGCCTCTTATATTTTGAACTGGAATGGTTTTTATAAAAATTTGACTGACCAGTAACTTGTTCAATGTAAATTTGAAATTCATGTAGAATATATTTAGAAATCAAATCAAATGTTCTTGAAGTTAGTTAGTTAGTTGTAAACAGTTTTCAGATTGCCAGTTGTCAAGATTGCCTCACCTAGGATGAGTTTTCTGTACCTAATCTGAGTTTTGATTTTTATGAATGATTTAGGCCCTGACATAAGTCTGTCAACATCTTCTCTTGTGGTGCATAGGCACTCCATGGCTATCTCTTGTTATATCAGATTGACCAGCGGAAAACTTGTGGTACCGTGAAGTGACCTGCATGATGATACAAACATAATGTATTAGACAATATGATATTTTGATATATCGTATACTTGAGAAAAGATTTGATTTCAGAAAATTCATATAGGAAGCTTTATATGCGAGATGACATAGCTGGAGATACAGAGAATCTTGCTTTCAATGTTCATTTCACTCCTGTGGCTTTTGGGCTTTCTGTGCTTCCTGTACAGTAGTCGCTGGATTGATGCACGCTGGTTGGGAGAGCTGAAAAACGTGCAGTTGTGCAAAATCATAGTAATCAGTAAGGTAGTCGTTACATTCACCTGAGTAAGTACATCGCTGGGTCCGGTCACGGTCAAGCCGGCTACATCCTCCGTGGAGAAAAGTGTGTGTCTGGGTGATCCTGATATAACCAGTGTCCATTTCTAGGATAGGTTGAAAAGGGTTGGGTACCCGGCATGTCCGTACTCAGGAGCACTAAAACCAAAATAACCACTCGGCCGTTCAGGGCCTAGCTTTTGTTAACTGAAAAGAAAAAGAACAGCCATGGCTATAATCACATCATCCCAGGCTGCATTCCCGTCATTCTTCAGCCAATAGAGCTGAAGCAGGACTTTGTTTGTAGGGGGCTCCTAGTTGAGGAATAGCGGGTCTTCTCCAACGCCCTTTTTCAGGAAAGGCCCAGCTAGTACCTATATTCTTTTTCAAATAGAAATAATGATATTAATAATAACAAAAGCGGAACAATACACAGGAATAGATCTAGCTATTTCTAACATTAGTAACGTCATTTATTCCTGTTGTTAGGGCAAACAGTCTTGGCTAACACCTACAAAGACTTCCGGTCCAACATGAAATCCTGTAGCCATGGCCACCATTTTTAATTTTCCTTCAATAAAATATTCACGGAATAGAGCAATTTCATGTTAAAAATACATGATAAATAATGATTGATATGGCTTGAATTACCTATGGACCAGGTCGATTAGAAATAAAATGATGCCTGGCTAAATGAATCGCAATCCGAAGTTGCGAGTCGAGCTGAATGACTAATCAGTTCAAACTCCCTTCATTCGATAAGAAGTAAAGCCTGTCCACCTCGACAGTGATACCAGAGTTCGTAACTGACTAATATTACGCATTATATTGAGGTTGGCTTTGTTTTGAAGGCAAAAAAGGAACCTGAAATTAGCGGAAAACACTGAGAAGTTATGGTGTCGTGGAGGTCTGTAGATGCCATTATTGAGTTCGCAAAACTACCGTCACACTTTGTCTGAGCGAATCGCAATCAGCAAACTTTGTGAAGTTTACCTTGGACGTTAATTCATGGTAAATTATTAATGTTCTCTGGAATACGATCAGTCTGGGTTTTTTATTTGAAAAGTTCCAGCTGTGCTAGTGCTGCACGCAGTGTTTTTGTTGTGCTGTGATAGGTTAGCATGAATGGTATGAAGTCATTGAGATTGACTCTAGGATAGATTCCAATGACACGATTCATGCTGACGACAGGTTCATGGTTGCCAATTAAAAAACCCAACTTGTATCTTCTTCTTTCAGGAATTCCCCGATCAGCAGCGTCTGATCTTTGCCGGCAAGCAGCTGGAAGATGGCCGTACTCTGTCAGACTACAACATCCAGAAAGGTAAGTTGCTTCTCTGTAGTCAACTCAGTGCAGAACGATAACATGGAATGATATTAAAGCCCTACACACACACAAAGACGAGAGACAGGTCATTGTATGGAGTAGGAGGGGGATTCTTTAGGCACCAATGGAATTGAAACCGTGACCTCCATGTCGGCACCCACCGTCTCTATATGTCTTTACTCTGTCAATTCAAACGCTTTGGGGGATGGGTGGTCCAGAGAGGCAAGGTGTCCCCTCTCTAGCTGGGGATGTGTAACAATAAAAAAAAATGTTGGAACATGATTAGTCGAAGAATCAACATTAAATGAATGTTAGATTACATTTTATTACATTAGGTTTACATTGATGATTTGAATTGCGCATATTGACGTTGGTATTCTGACTTTTCCATGTGTGGAAATATGTCTTTTTGCCCATTTCTGCTGACGGGAGGTTGAAGTCTTTTTGCTAGACACCTGGGGTATTCTATTACTTAGACCCGAATCACCACCACTGGCAACAATTTGTAACGTTTTTGTAATCGATACGCAACTTAGGGATGTGAATGAGGCTTCTAAGAGGCTACATGCCAAATTCCGTTAATGTTGTGCGTAATCAGCACTCATCTTTGGAAAGCTTATGGTTTCAGCCTGTTCTTTTCGTTGAAAATGTTAATGTTTTATGTATATTTCTTTCTCCCTTGTTTGTTTATTATTGCTGAAAAGCTTATTTGACCGTTTAAATTGCCTTGGCCAAGGCTGCTTTTGCGTGACGACGTAAATCTTTTCAGTTATGTACTTTGATGTCTCTTAGCCCCTCTTGTCAATTTTTCTTTCTTGAATTCTCTCCCTCCTTCTTATTTCTCTCTCTTTATCTATCTCCCTGTCTGTTGTCAATTAATTATTATAGATTTATTTTATGGTAGGTGGTCAAATTTGTATAGAAGAGAAAATAGTTGATGAAGAGTTTGCGTTAACATTCACAAAATGCTGTCATCTGTCCACAGAGTCCACACTCCATCTTGTACTGCGTCTGAGAGGAGGCATCATTGAGCCCTCTCTGAGAATTTTGGCCTCCAAGTACAACTGTGACAAGATGATTTGCAGAAAGTAAGGCCTCCGTCATGTTTTATTAGTTATGTTACAGTGTTTCACACACTCTGTGTGTGCATGTCTTTTGTGTTTCTGTCCCTCTCTCTCTCTCACGAGCGCACACACACACACACATTTGTAAATGGTTGGCAGGTGTTGCTGGTTGCACCTACTTTTTTTCCCTTCACTCTTTCGCTTACCTTTCATCTCGTTGTTTCCCTTTTAATTCACCCTGAGATCACCACCATGGTGGACAGTACAGTGTTTCCTTCAAGGAAACAAACAAATCCAGTCTTTACTTATTTGTTCATTTAGTTTTCCTTTGTAACTTTCTACGACATATCGGGAGTGAGTTCTTTTCAACCGATTGTTTTACTCTTATTCGGTTACAGTCAATCAATAAGGTATGGAGGCTTCTCTTCCATGTTTTTGTCCTTTTTTGTACCTTTAGTGTTTGTGGACAGTGTGTTTCTTCTTGTATTTTGTTTATGATGATTTATGTCTCTCTTTTTCTTTTTCTGTCCTCTCTTTCTCTGTCTCCCTCTCTCTCTGTCTCTCTTTCTTTCTCTTCTCTCTCTCTCTCTCTCTCTCTCTCTCTCTCTCTCTCTCTCTTTTTCTCTCTGTCTCTTTCTCTCTCTCTCTCTCTCTCTCTTCTCTCTCTCTCTCTCTCTCTCTCTCTCTCTCTCTCTCTCTCTCTCTCTCTGTCTCTGTCACACGTTGGCAGGTGCTGCTTGTTGGTTCTCTTTCTTCCCTTTAATATATAATATAATTTTTTGTTTGTTCTCTCCATCTGTGCAGATGTTACGCTCGTCTGCATCCCAGAGCGACCAACTGCCGCAAAAGGAAATGTGGTCACACCAGCAACATCCGCCCCAAGAAGAAGCTGAAGTAAACACTGAACTCTATTTCTATGGAGGACAAGGACGCTTTGAACTCAGTTTCTCCTTAGCTTTGTTTTGATTGTCAAATTGGCATGTAATAAAATTTCATTGGAAGTTCAAAGTCTTATCTTTGTCCCCTATTTTTTATTTGGTTAGTGTGTTTGTATTAATTGTAGTCAGTGTGTTGAACTTCTGGAGGGTGGTGGTACTGGTAGGTCTTGCCTCCTTCCTAATCCTATAATATCATTCTTTCTCATGTCTCTCATTTGTTGTTTGCCCTTAGTTCACTGTGAGAACACCACACATGGTGAATGGAAAGCGGGGCGGTTGACTGGTGCTTATGGTAGGCCCTACTTCTTTCCTTTCACTCTTTCACTTCTCTGTTGTCTTGCTGTTTCCTCTTAATTAGCCTTGAGATCACCGCAATGGTGGACGGGTAAATTTCAATTAAACAAAACAAAGTGAATTGAAACCATTCCAATGACTATTGACCGAACAAAGTTATTTTTATCTACCAAGATTGTCGTTGCTTTGTGGAGACTCTCTTTCTGTCTGTCTGTCTCTTTTCTCTTGCGGGCGGGTGCTAATGGTAGGTCATATTTCTTTTATTTATCTTTCATCTTGCTGTTTCCGCTTAATTCGATCTGAGATCACCGCAATGGTGGACAGGGTAAATTTCAAAGAAACAAAACCTCTTTCCCTCTCTCTCTCTCACTTTATTAGCTCTTTCCTCTTAATTTACCCTGAGATCACTACAATGGTGGACAGGGTAAATTTCAATTAAACAAACTCTCTTGGGAGGTTGACAAGCACCTCTGGTAGCCTCTCTTTTGTCTAAATTTCCCATGAGATCACTGTAGTAACTGTAATTGTGGACAGGGAAAATTTAGTTTAGAACTTACATGCCAAATACGGTTATTCTGACTTTGTGACTTGTCATTAATGTTCTCATAAACACAAGGTGTACATAAAAAGCACGCTTTTTCCTGCGCCCAAAAAGGCGTGATATACTACTATACATGTACAATACATGTAATTACAAACACAAACGACGTAATCACGCCTGAAACAGCAAGAGTCCGAGAAGAGCAATTCACAGGAGCTTGTTTGTTTGTGTCATTGAATTTTCCCCATCCACCACAAATAATAACAGCATATTAATAATATTATGCTGTGATCTCTCAGGGTGAATGAAAGAAAACAGAGAAATGAAAGATAAGTTGAAAGAGTGAGTTAAAGGAAGTTGAAAGAGTGAGTTAAAGGAAGTTGAAAGAGTGAGTTAAAGGAAATTGAAAGAGTGACTTAAAGGAAGTTGAAAGAGTGAGTTAAAGGAAGTTGAAAGAGTGAGTTAAAGGAAGTTGAAAGAATGAGTTAAAGGAAATTGAAAGAGTGAGTTAAAGTACTTAAAGGAAATTGAAAGAGTGACTTAAAGGAAGTTGAAAGAGTGAGTTAAAGGAAGTTGAAAGAGTGAGTTAAAGGAAGTTGAAAGAGTGAGTTAAATGAAGTTGAAAGAGTGAGTTAAAGGAAGTTGAAAGAGTGAGTTAAAGGAAGTTGAAAGAATGAGTTAAAGGAAATTGAAAGAGTGAGTTAAAATACTTAAAGGAAATTGAAAGAGTGACTTAAAGGAAGTTGAAAGAGTGAGTTAAAGGAAATTGAAAGAGTGAGTTAAAGGAAGTTGAAAAGAGTTGAGTTGAAAAGTGAGGAAGTTGAAAGAGTGAGTTAAAGGAAGTTGAAAGAGTGAGTTAAAGTACTTAAAGGAAATTGAAAGAGTGAGTTAAAGGAAGTTGAAAGAGTGAGTTAAAGTACTTAAAGGAAATTGAAAGAGTGAGTTAAAGGAAGTTGAAAGAGTGAGTTAAAGTACTTAAAGGAAATTGAAAGAGTGAGTTAAAGGAAGTTGAAAGAGTGAGTTAAAGAAGTTGAAAAGTGAGGAAATTGAAAGAGTGAGTTAAAGGAAGTTGAAAGAGTGAGTTAAAGGAAGTTGAAAGAGTGAGTTAAAGGAAGTTGAAAGAGTGACTTAAAGGAAGTTGAAAGAGTGAGTTAAAGGAAGTTGAAAGAGTGAGTTAAAGGAAGTTGAAAGAGTGAGTTAAAGGAAATTGAAAAGAGTGAGTTAAAGGAAGTTGAAAGAGTGAGTTAAAGGAAGTTGAAAGAGTGAGTTAAAGGAAGTTGAAAGAGTGAGTTAAAGGAAGTTGAAAGAGTGAGTTAAAGGAAGTTGAAAGAGTGAGTTAAAGGAAATTGAAAGAGTGAGTTAAAGGAAATTGAAAGAGTGAGTTAAAGGAAGTTGAAAGAGTGAGTTAAAGGAAGTTGAAAGAGTGAGTTAAAGGAAGTTGAAAGAGTGAGTTAAAGAAAAGTTGAAAGAGTGAGTTAAAGGAAGTTGAAAGAGTGAGTTAAAGGAAATTGAAAGAGTGAGTTAAAGGAAGTTGAAAGAGTGAGTTAAAGGAAGTTGAAAGAGTGACTTAAAGGAAATTGAAAGAGTGAGTTAAAGGAAGTTGAAAGAGTGAGTTAAAGGAAGTTGAAAGAGTGAGTTAAAGGAAGTTGAAAGAGTGAGTTAAAGGAAGTTGAAAGAGTGAGTTAAAGGAAGTTGAAAGAGTGAGTTAAAGGAAGTTGAAAGAGTGAGTTAAAGGAAGTTGAAAGAGTGAGTTAAAGGAAGTTGAAAGAGTGAGTTAAAGGAAATTGAAAGAGTGAGTTAAAGGAAATTGAAAGAGTGAGTTAAAGGAAGTTGAAAGAGTGAGTTAAAGGAAGTTGAAAGAGTGAGTTAAAGGAAATTGAAAGAGTGAGTTAAAGGAAGTTGAAAGAGTGAGTTAAAGGAAGTTGAAAGAGTGAGTTAAAGGAAAAAAGTAGGACCTACCAGTCAGTGCCAGTCTACAGCACCCACCAACCGCCTGTAATGTTTAATAATAATAATAATAATAATAGAACACAAGTCAAAGTGTCTACTAAAGTCATAGGTGGGGGACTTGATAGTTCAGAGGCAAGGTGTCGGCCTCTCAACCCAAAGGTTGCGGGTTCAAGCCCCGTGGACAGTCGAAACATTTTCTTGAGTCTTTTCGAGTATAATCTCTCCTACCCCACCTGCTGATCCTGGTAGGTGGATCGACATCTAGTCCCATCGGAAACGGATGATAAAAAATAGGTCCTGTGTGCAGATCACAAAACACTCTGTGCACGTTAAAGATCCCTTGGCTGTTTACAAGGCAGTATGGGCAAAATTTTAAAAAATCCTACCAAAAACCCAGAGATCACCTTGGTAGTGGATGTGGGTAAAAATGGATGTCACAATGAATAACAACACAATGATCAGCGATGTGGCTGTTTATATAGTATAATAATAATAATATAGACAGGTGGACACCAAGTTAACCAGCACACACACAAACAGTCTAACACACCACAGTTCACAATAATAAAAAGACATTACACACAGCCCACATTTAAATTCAACATAAAAAACAAGAAAAACTTGAAATCTTTATATGAAATATTTATTGGCATCACCAACACATTTCACTTTAAAAAAAAAGAAAGAACATGACATGGATAAAACTATTATAATAATATTAATATTATTCATTATTAATTATTATTATTATCATTATTATTATATTGCACGATACAGTTTTTCTTATCAAGTCAAATAATTCAAATCTTGAGATAGTGAAGGGCACGCCATTATCTTTCACAATGAAATTATTTTCTTTAAAAATCTAAAAATTGAAGGGGGGGTGTGCTTGTAACCTTTTTAAAGAAAAATATAAAACAGTAAAGAAAGGCCTAAGTACTAATAGTAATAGAAATAAAATGTGACACAACAGAGAAATTGGGTCGCTGTACCATCAGCCACGTCTCTCCACTATTTTCTTACTTCCGTTCAGCTTTGTTTCGTAGTTATTGTTTCTATTTTTGTCTTTCTTTGTAGCTGATGAAGGGTGGGCCACACGTTAACTTTTCTGTTCTGTCTCCATTTCTTTCTATTCAGCCTTTGATTAATGTTTTGTATTCCTCTTCACTAGTTAATCGGCTCACTGCAGGCTTATTCCTATTCAACCTTTATAAAAGCTTAATTAATTAATTATACCAGGCAGAACAAATGTACGAAATGAAGAGCATATGTATGTATATATATATATATATATATATATATATATATATATATATATATATATATATATATATATATATATATATATATATATATATATATATATATATATGTTATTGGCTCATATATATATGTTATTGGCTCATAACTATGTTGCCTGCAATCTGTTATCGATACTCCGTCCTCCCTTCCCCCTCGTCTCCCATCCACCTGTCCGTTCCAGTTCCATCCATGTACCCCCTACATCCATAGATCTTTCTTTGGACTATGGCGTCTACTTCACATAAATTCAAGAACTTTATAAATATAAGACAGAAAGAAAAAAATCCCTGGAAAATAGCGGCAATGTTATTTCTCATCTGTAGTTTGAGGTCGTTTCTTTTATTTTATTTCATTTGGTATCAAACGTTATATCTACATACCAACCAGTCTACCGCAGTTAACCTGACAAAACCGTCAAATTTGACTTTTTTCACGCGTCGACGGACATTGTTGGATTAACTGCCGTAGACTGTACGTCATTTGAGATTGAAGACCAGTAGTTGTAGTAGCTGTAGTAGATAAGACTAAGAGGAAGGAAAGATTTACAAGTACTGAATGTAGTAGTACTTGTAGTGGATAAGACTAAAAGGAATGAAAGATTTACAAGTACTGAATGTAGTAGTATTTAGTAGTAGTAATAGTAGTAGTAGTAGTAGTAATAGCGCTAATATAATATATAACAATTATAATGACGTAACATAAAATATTACTGCTCGTAATATGCTGGATGGTCTGGTCATAATAATAAGAATAATAATAAAAAGAGAGGGAACAAGATATACAGCAGACATAATAAGAATAATAATAAAAAGAGAGGGAACAAGATACACAGCAGACATAATAAGAATAATAAGAATACATGTGCAATGTGTTGGTAGCGGTAGGAATCAATCATCGTCACTCAATTAAATTTTTTTTTTTAAATGGAGCTTTAACAACGGATTAATTATATCCAAACATTTTTTGTCATGTGACAGATTAAGAGGACACACAAGAATTTTCATCAGTAGTAGCAAAATTATTACAATTGTTTTAAAAATATTCGGAAAATTGATGCAAAATCCCTTCTACTACCTCCCCCCTTAAAAAAAACAACAAAAACAACCCATGAAGACCAATTTCAAATTTAATCCAATAATCACGTATACATACAGTAATACATACATAAAAAACAAACAATTTGTTAGAATGCACTTTCAGTTCAACATGGGAAGTTTTATAAAGAAAAAAATATATAATAAAAGAGAAAAGAAAAAGGATTTAACTGTAAATGTACACATGCCAATGCAAATACACATATAATACGTATGTAATTGACGAGAAATCTCATAAATTACAGCACAACCTCTCTCTTGATCCTTGGTGAAAAAACCCACGCAATTGACAGAACCATCACAAAACGTTATTTAATCAAATTTAATTCTGAGTACGGTAACATGTGAAAACCGTTGTTTAACCCTTTGTTTAAAACATAAGAATAAGACAAAGCTGTCATTTACTTCTATCAGGAAAAAAAACCCCAAACCGGTAAGAAGGCACACACACACTTAACACAGCACAGCGAGCACGGTTGTATTTGTGTAGTCGTGCCCTGTCTGTATTTCAAATATCTTTCAATGTGCTATTGTAGTGATAAGCAGTTCAAATTGGTCTCATGTACAATTTGAACAACAGTTGGACTTCCAGCTCTTTTGGTTTTAGGCTACATGTATTATTATTATTATTATTATTATTATTATTATTATTATGTTATCTTAATTTCAAATTTGTCCCTCATAGTGCGTGTATTGTATCTTAATCTCCTCAAATTTTGAAATTCGAAGACAATAATAAATAACATAATATTATATATACACGTCAATGGGTTGTTATTTTTATAAAATAAAAATTGACTGTCTTTTACGTAACAATCCAATTATTACATATGTTTCTCACTTTTTATAAGCGTGCAGTATTTAAATTCTAATCCTTACTTCAAACATTCAAACCAAGATAGTGAAGTCCTCTCAAAATATTTTCTTTTCTTTCGTCTGAGTAGTCTGAGGCTCATCACAGCAAAGGAAATACATATATTGTTTTTTGTTTCATTTTCATATTTCCTTTATCGCTAAACGACAGTTAAAAAAACAACAAAAAACAAAGGGGAAAAAATATCCCAGCTTAAACATACAACCCATAACACGTTATATTGTAATTCTGACCTTCTGCACATCACAGTATTCAAAGCATAAAAAAGAAAAACCGTCATGTTTAAAAAAGATAAAAAGAAAAACAGTGTTCCGATATCAATCTAACATTATCTTTATTATTATTATTATTATTATTATTATTATTATTATTATCATTATCATCATTATTATTATTATTATTATTATTATAATCATTATCATCATCATCGACATTTACATTCACACAACACAAAGTACTCTTCATCAATAAGACGTTTGGAAAGTGAAAAAGTGGACAGATTTCAGGTTTCATCATTTCATAGTAGATAAAATGCAAATAAGCATTGAGAAAAACAAAATTATTTTCTTATCCAAAAAGTTTGAAACAATACAAAGGGAATGAATATGCTGTACCATAGATTGAAATAAAAAAAAATGCAATAGCGCTTGCTTGAATGTTTTCTAGCGTAGGGAATCATTCATAAAACTTTTTTTAAAGAAACAGTCAGTAAAGGGAAAACGGCAGATTATTACATTGACTTTGAGTGAGAATACGTCATTGGCGGCAATGCACATGTATGTATGTACGTATGAGATGAACCAAATAGAGCCGTGCGAAGGATGGGGGTGAAGAAATGAACATAACAATGTTGTTGAATCTACCAAGGAACGTAATGAAAATTGCAAGTCTACATTTGGATGGATTATTTTTGGTCTTTCCTTCTTCCCTCTACTTTAATGTGTGTGTGTCTGTGTGTGTGTGTGTCTGTGTGTATGTGTGTGTGTATGTGTGTGTGTATGTATGTGTGTGTGTGTGTCTGTGTAAGTGTCTGTGTGTGTGGATGTGTGTCTGTGTGTGTGGATGTATGTCTGTCTGTGTGTGTGTGTGTGTGTGTGTGACTGTGTGTGCGTATGTATAGGTTGTTAAAACGAAAGACGAATGAAGAAGGGAGATATTTGTTTCATAGGAGGTCACCATTTAACATTCGACTGACCCCTTTCCATTAGGATGTCTTCAGGCAAAGTTTGAATACAACTGTTAATGATATGCATATAATATGTGAATGTAAAGTAAATGTGTGTGTGTGTGTGTGTGTGTGTGTATGTGTGTATACTATGTATGTGTGTATGTGTGAATGTATATTCATATGTATGCATATAGGTATGTATGCATGTATGTTTGAATGTATGTATGTATGTATGTGTCTATGAATGCATGTACGCATGTATGTATCTATGTATGCCATTAGCAAGTTGCAAGATATGTACATACATTGCTGGCCCAAGCTGTCAAGCAAAACATAACCCATATGTCTGGATGTTACAACAAGCAAAACATCATACTAATCATAGTATACCGGCTGATATAACACAATTTTGAAAACTAACACAAAATGTTTACATGAACACATAACTTCCAATGATTAACTAATTACAAGGAATTTCATTTTGCATGAAAAGAATTTTCAACCAGGCATGTTGTTTCAATAGTAAAAAAAAATTTCATATTTCTTGTTTTTTTTTTCTCTTTCCATTCATGGAAATACGTGTCAAGAACGGCAGAAAAAAAAAAAAAAAAAAAAAGAGAGGAAAGATTGAAGTTACTTTTGGGAAATGCTTGTGTCGCACACACACACACATACATAAACAACACACACACATATATATATATGTATAGATTGACCTTGCTTGTACACTAATCATCTATTCTTCTGTATGGTCACACCATTGTGTTATTTGCCGCTATAGTTATTATTAATATTATATAATGAAAGATGATCTAAAACAAAATAATTTAAAAAATGCAAGAAATCTGACATGAGTTTTGGATTGACACACAGCGGCAGTTAATGAAATTTGAAATCGGCTGAGAAACATCCATCAGGTTTTTCATCCTTCATTCGTGCATCCAATCATATAATGCAACTTCCTTATATACAAAGGGGCGGGTCACTCTGATCCCACATAGCGGGGAATGTGCTGCCATTGTGAATCATTTGAGAATTTCAAAAAAGAAAAAAAAGAAGGAAAAAAAAGAAAATATTAGATGTCATCATTTTCTCCGTCAAACATTTTTTAAGTACAGTGACCTCTGCCATTTGGGACATGAGAAATATTGCTTCTTCTTCTTCTTCCTCTTTCTCTTCTTTTTTTTGTTTTCTTCTTCTTCTTTTCTTCTTCTTCTTCTGATTTCTATTTTTCTCCTTCTACCGGAAAAAAAGAAAGAAAAGGAAATGTAAGGTGAGGTGGTGAACACTGGGATGTCTATGTCTATGTCTATGTATGTCTAAGTTAGAATCTTTATATGGTTTCTGGGTGGGTGGCACGTTTATTAGCAAGAATACGGTATATATGCAAGTTTCCATCAGAGCTGTAGCAAATATAGCCTTGTCGTTTGACCCCTGAACATTTTTTGTTGTTGCCTGATTAACTCAACCTCATCAAAAGGGCAAGTTTGAAAATAGATCTATCTAGCAATTCCCATAAAAAAAACACAAAAAAACTTGATTAGTGATAAACTCGCTTTGCATAATCCACAAATTCCAGTGAATTATTTTTATCCGTGGATGTGAATATTTTGCACTAAAAAAAAATGCTGTGGGAATTGTTAAAGATGGAATTTTCTAAAAACGTTAATAATGCATCCAGTATGGTGAAAATTATACAGAGGAATGTTCTAGAGTTTAGCTGCTGCAAAGAAATAATTTATAAAATTTCAAATGTTTTTATAAACAGGCTAACTTGCCCTTTCTCCATCAAAACAAATCGTAAGGCTTAATTGTGAAAAAAAAAGATTTTTTTTCTTTTCTTTTTCTTTTCTTTCTCTTAATTGCAAAAATTGTAAAAAATTACATTTTTAAAATATGTATGTCATAAGTTGAGACATGAGCCCATATGAAAAGAAATGCGGACATTGATATAGGCCCTATTTGTTGATCTTAAACCTGTCTTGTTGTAGTGACCCATTTTATATCTATACATTATACTAGCTTCATAAACGACTAGGAACCACTGTCCCAATAGATGAATCTAAAATAAGAAAAAAACCCAACAAAATCATTACAATTTATCATTAGAAATTTTAATAATAATAACAATAATAATTATAATAATTATAATAATAATAATAATAATAACAATAATAATAACAATAATAATAATAATAATAATAATAATAATAAAAATAATAATAATAATAATAATAATAATAATAATAATACTCATAATTATAATATTAATAATCAAAACAAATGTTTCTTTTACATTTGCTGTTGTTTTACATCTACTACTTCTACCATCATCACTACCAGTCACCAAAACCACTACTACAACTAGTAGGCCTACTACTACCACTACTACTACCACTACCACCAGGTATTACTACTTCCATTTCAACAAGTACTACAACTGCTAGTACTAATTCTACTACTACTACCACTACTGTTGCATTACAGTGATTCTACTAGCATTTACTTGGTGAGGGACGAATGACCTAGTAATACAATTGTACTACTACTACTACTACTACTATTACTACTACTACTACTACTACTACTACTACTACTACAATGACAACCGTTGCTTTCATTACTCCTACTACTACAACTTTGAATACTTCTTATGATGGCAAAAAATGGCCTTGACCATCTCCACTACACGCAAAGTGATCGTGAATTATAACCATCATCATCATCATCATCATCATCGTTATCATCTTCGTCGTCACCTTTTATAATATTATACATACCGTAATGATAACGATAGCGATATTAAAACTCATACAAAAAATGTTTTGTGAAGAAAGGAGGTTCAAGCTGCCCGCCGTCCAAAAAATTATCAAAAACGGGAAAGTTGGGCTTCCTGAGGAATGTCACCTACTGTTGTCATTCTATAAATAGCTGTCACATCCTCTGTGATGTAGTCGTAGTAGTCACAGTTGATTAAAAATAAAGTTTTATATCTACATGCCGATGAAATGCATTCCCCCTTGGACACGTTAAATGCTTGCATTGTGGTCATAAATCAACAATCACATTGTAGATGTTTTGAAAACAAAAATAAATCCAAAACGCAGATAGAAAGATATACAAAACACATATGCGCACGCGTACACACACTTAAATATACATACACTCACATTAAAAAAAAACAACCCACACACACCGAAAAAAACCGTACACAAACACATAAAAAAAAAAAGAAAGAAAAAAAATGTCACTAACAACAAGAAGCACTTCCTGACAAAAAAGCCATTGGATAATTTATACGATTGTAACAACGAAATTTAAAGAGCAGAAGGAGTAAAAGTGAAAGGAAAGAAGAATGTCCTACCCATCAACAGTACTGGACAACTTTACTGACTGCCCCTCCTTTGCAACGAGAAGAAAGAGAGTTGGGGAGACGGAAGAAGATTTGTTTGGGTTTCAAAGAGAAGGGCATCACAAATGGTGTGGAGGGTGGGGGGGGGGGGCAATTAAAATGGTTTGCTTCATTGCAATATACCCTGTCCATCGTATGCGATGGTCTCAGGGTCAACTTTTATTGAAATTCCACATTCACCATAATATGCTGTGATCTCAGGGTGAACTGTTATTGAAATTCCCCATTTACCATAATATGCTGTGATCTCAGGGTGAACTGTTATTGAAATTCCCCATTTACCATAATGTGCTGCGATCTCAGAGTGAACTGTTATTGAAATTCCCCATTTACCATAATATGCTGTGATCTCAGGGTGAACTGTTATTGAAATTCCCCATTTACCATAATACGCTGTGATCTCAGGGTGAACTGTTATCAAATTCCCCATTTACCATAATATGCTGTGATCTCAGGGTGAACTGTTATTGAAATTCCCCATATGCGGTGATCTCAGGGTGAACTACTATTGAAATTCCTATTCACCATATGTGGTGATCTCAGAGTGAATTGACGGGAAACAGCGAGATGGAAGATAAATGAAGGAAGGAAAGGAAAGAAGGAAAGCTACCAGCATGGCCTACCAACCACCCACTAAATCAACTAAATCCAATATATCTATATATATATATAGATATATATCGAAATCCCAATGGAGAGAAATTGAGACAACGGATGGAGGACACAGGCTCAAGCAAAACAACAATGGCCAATAAATAAATCGAATATAACGTTTTCACATATATAATAATATTAGTGTATACAGTATTTACACTCCACATCGTATTGATCGGAGAAATCGACGACGTCGTTCATCTTTTTTTCCCTCAATCCTAAAATCTAAAAAAAATTAAAAAATTAATGTAGTTTATAGACACGATGACGTACACATGTATTATATGATATATATATATATATATATATATATATATATATATATATATATATATATATATATATATATATATATATATATATATATATATACACACATATACACATATATATGTATAAAAATACATATATTGCAACAACTATCGCAGTATTTCACACGTTTTGATCAGGAGGACAATTATGTGTCGGTTAATTAAGTATGTGTATGCAAATTGTTACATAATAAACAGAGCACAATAAAGAAAAAAACAATGATCTAGATCTTCCTTTTCTAACACTACATATTACCTCACCGATTTACAAGACGTGTTGCATGTCATTTCAGTTTAACAGAAATCTAAATTTCTACCTTGTATTGTCGAACTGATGGTAGTAAACAGTGTGCTGACAAAATACACCAAGAATAAAAGTTTCCCCCATCAAGGCCCTTACGGCTCATAGAGCCTGAGCGTATCCCCGTTTCTATAGCGTGAAGCAGAACAGGTGATGATGATAATCACTTCCTGGATAGGACGGTAGTCTGATGCAGGTTTTTTTAACTTCCAAGCTGATGCTTGTACCCATTTGCACCTGGATTGAGTTGGGTTGGGGGGGGGGAAATACGTGTTAAGTGTCTTTTCCAAAGATCACACACACACACAACGTCGGACCTAGCATTGCTAAGATTGAACTCCAGGACCTCATGATCCCCAGTCTGGCAACCCAACCACTTGGCTACAGTTGCCATACACAGTGTGTTTAGTGGGATGCTTATTGTTATTTTAACGATTTTCAAATTTTATGAACTGGATGGAAGCTGAAAATTAAAATATAAAAAAAAAAGGAAAGAAAAAAGCAACAAAAAAAAGGCCGTCATCAGATCAGATCTAACAAATTGCCTTTTATTTGTTTTGTTTCATTGAAATTTTCCCCATTATTATTATTATTATTATTATTATTATTATTATTATTATTATTATTATTATTATTATTACTATTATATTATTATTATTATATAATTATTATTATTATTATTATTATTATTATTATTATTATTATTATTATTATTATTATTATTATTATTATTATTATGCGGTAATCTCAGGGTAATTTCAGAGAGGAAACAGCAAGATGTAACACAAATGGAAGAGTGAAAGGGGAAAGAAGTAGGACCTACCCAGCAGGGTCCCAACAACCGCCCCGCGGCTAAATGCTGGTGATTAAATGCCATGATACACCTCTGCTAACTCCTCACTTTGTTGTTGCTAGCTGATTACTATCAGTTCAAGTTTTTTAAATTTTGGCAAGCGGTGGATTCCCGTACGCGGCCAGATAAGAACACAGATTATAGGCGGCAGTGTGTCTTAGATTTGTCGAGGCAGTAAAAGTTTCATCGTTTGAAACATATCATTCATCGTATTAAAAGATGATTGAATTAATAGAACATTTACTGTTTTACGTTTTATGTTTCTTTTAAAAACTTTTACTACTATATATTTAAAAAACTTAAAGATGAATTAAAAGCAGTGACAATTACAAAAATTCTAAATTGGAAAAAAGAATTCAAAATTGAAAAAAAAATTCTAAATTGGAAAAAATGAACTGAAGTGAAACAAGAGAAAAAAGTTTGTCTAAAAACTACTTTGATGAACGAATTCTGCATACAAAAACATATGTATTACGGCTGACAAGTTTTAGCCTTAAAAGAAGAAAGAAAGACAAACATCCTCCTGTTTGAGAACATCAAGCATGCTTCTTAAAGCTCTGAAAATGACAGACCTAATTTGTCATTTTTAACATATACATATATACGGGAAGAATAAAGAAAAATTCAGATAAAAGAGAAAAACTCTGATCTGATCAATCTAAATCAGATGACAAAGACGGATATTGTACAATGCGTTAAATCTTTTTTTTTTTTTGGCAACTGAGAGGCAGCCTATCACAATCAGCTTAAAAGCTAAACATACTCGGTCATGCGGACGTCATTAGGGTCGACTAACATACGTAAAACAAAGGGGAAATACTTACATCATGCAATCATACAGTTGTGATGGGACCTACTGACATCGATGATACAAATAAATGCATACGTTTAATACTGCATACATACATACAGACATACATACAAACACAAGCATGCGTACGCACGTACGTATGTACGTACGTAGGTACATATCAAAGTCACATCTACACAGATGAGAATGCTAAAGCGTTTTATATATATAGGAGTGTATCCATTAAAATTATATATCAATTCATATCTTGTCAATCTTCAAACATGTTACATGATCAATGAATTTACATAATATGCGTTATGTCATGTCAATTTACATAATATGCATTATGTCATGTCAATTTACATAATATGCATGAAGTCGTGTCATTGTTATAGTTTTATAATGGTGGTTATAAGAGTCAAGCCAAATCTCAAGAAACTTTTCCAGCTGCCTACAACATTTCACTAAAGCACGTTACGAAATTTTTAAAAATAAAGAAAGAGGTAAAAGAAGGAAGAAAATACAACAACGTCCCCACAAAATAACCCTCCCCCCCCCCCTCCCCAAAATAAAACAACACCGAACCCCACCAAAACAACAACCCGTCGAAATGCAAAGAACACAATGAGTTTTTTTAGGGGGGGGGGCTAACATGAGTGGCTAAGAAGTTGGTCAGAAGTATTTAAATATGCTTCTACTTAGCTGTGTCAAAATGAAAAACCTTACTCTTTGAGTCAAGAGTTTTATTGTTTTTTGTCATTTAATAGTACACCCAATTCTATAATAAAATAAACACTGATTGTAAGATGTGGGAGAGTGAGTGAGAGAGAGAAAGTGAGATTGTGTGTGTGTGAGAGAGAGAGAGAGAGAGAGAGAGAGAGAGAGAGAGAGAGAGAGAGAGAGAGAGAGAGAGAGAGAGAGAGAGAGAGAGAGAGAGAGAGAGAGAGAGAGAGAGAGAGAGAGAGAGAGAGAGAGAGAGAGAGAGAGAGAGAGAGAGAGAGAGAGAGAGAGAGAGAGAGAGAGAGAGAGAGAGAGAGAGAGAGAGAGAGAGAGAGAGAGAGAGAGAGAGAGAGAGAGAGAGAGAGAGAGAGAGAGAGAGAGAGAGAGAGAGAGAGAGAGAGAGAGAGAGAGAGAGAGAGAGAGAGAGAGAGAGAGAGAGAGAGAGAGAGAGAGAGAGAGAGAGAGAGAGAGAGAGAGAGAGAGAGAGAGAGAGAGAGAGAGAGAGAGAGAGAGAGAGAGAGAGAGAGAGAGAGAGAGAGAGAGAGAGAGAGAGAGAGAGAGAGAGAGAGAGAGAGAGAGAGAGAGAGAGAGAGAGAGAGAGAGAGAGAGAGAGAGAGAGAGAGAGAGAGAGAGAGAGAGAGAGAGAGAGAGAGAGAGAGAGAGAGAGAGAGAGAGAGAGAGAGAGAGAGAGAGAGAGAGAGAGAGAGAGAGAGAGAGAGAGAGAGAGAGAGAGAGAGAGAGAGAGAGAGAGAGAGAGAGAGAGAGAGAGAGAGAGAGAGAGAGAGAGAGAGAGAGAGAGAGAGAGAGAGAGAGAGAGAGAGAGAGAGAGAGAGAGAAGAGAGAGAGAGAGAGAGAGACAGAGAGAGAAAGAAGAGAGAGAGAGAGACAGAACTGAGAGAAAGGATAGAGACAGAGGAGACAGACAGAGAAAGAAAGAGATAGAGAGACAAACTGACAGAAAGATTGAGAGACGGTGACAGAGAGTGGGAGAGAGATAAAAAAGAGAGAGAGAGAGAGAGAGGGAGAGAGATAGACAGGCAGACAACATGATATATATTTATATATATATATATAGCGTTGAATAATTATTTACCCATGGAATAAATAAACAAATATATTAAAGAAAACCCACTGTTGACTAGGTCCCAGCATTATCAATAAATTAAATGAAAGAATAAATAAACAATAACCAAAAACAACCAAAGGTAGTGGAATTGCCGTAACAAATGAAAATATTGTTATATTATTATTATTATTATTATTATTATCATTATTATCATCAAACTTGTGTCTTTCTCCATACTCGTTAATGAAATCAAGTGATGATAAAATATGATTACATTAAGGCCATTACAATGAGAACCTCAAAACCAATGAAATAATATATTATAACAATAACATCTGGACGTAGTGATTTACAATGAGACATACAAGTTAAAAATAATAAATGTAATGAACGGGGAGAGGAAATAGCGAAATGAGACAAAAATAGATGATTGATCTAATGTATTGCACAAATCCCTCAAGCAAAGTGAATACTGCATAATATGCCGGACATCTGATTTTTTTTCTCTCTTGTCAATAATAAATATTTTGATCATGGACGAACACTGCAAAAGAGTTTTCATTGGTCAATAATGACCTCTTCAGCACATCGTATTATATCATGTATTTCATCTTTCTTTCTTCTTCTTTCTTTCTTTCTTCGTCTTTCTCTTCTTCTTCGTCTTATCATTATTATAACAATTATCATTACTAATATTACTTTCAAATGGTGAATGTTTGCACATTGAAATGAGAAGAGATTTGAATTTTTTATTTCATTGAAAAATGTATCTCATCCACCATATACGGTGATCTCAGGGGTATGTGAGGAGAAATGAGAAAGGAATAAATAATAAAAAACAAAACCTCAAACAAACCAACTCAAACCGAGCTGTAAAGTTTGACAAAAAAAAAAAAAAAAAAAGAAGGAAGAAAGAGATTGAGAGAAGTGTGCATCTTGCATCAGTAGTCTTTGTCACATGGAAGAAGATGTTTGAAATTTCAAGACGACAGAACGACCTTATTATTACATGCAACGGCAACATGGTAAGAATAGAAAATATAAGAAATAAGACATTGTAGTCATGCCAAAAAGGAAGAAAAACAACAACAACAATAAACAAATGGACAAATTGTTGGCAAAGTGCAAGAGCAGGCCATCCCATAATTTTGTGATTTGGTGAATTATTTCTAAAAATATACATTTCATTACTTTATATATATATATATTTATATATATGCGTCCGGATTTTTAGCTGTAACTGTGAGCCGTTCTTTTTGCAAGTTTTGAAAATCAGACATTTGTGAGGCGTGCAAAAGTGGTCAATACCCCTTTCCCCCTTTATCAAAATGGACACAAACAGGCAGTGACAACAGAGAGACATTAGATTGGGGTAGATCAGGTGTAAAACTTCCTGCATGAAAACCAGGTCGACGGGGCAGGCTCTCATGCGTGGGATGGACTAAAGTGAAGAAAAAGGAGAAGAAATCTTCAACCCCCATTTTCTCACAATAGACCAGTCGTGGGATGGCACGCTCTTGCGCTTACCAAAGTATAGTCATTCAACGTTATAGTATAATATATAAATACCATTATATCTAAATGTGCTGGCGACAAATATGGAATCAGTTTAGTTACAAGAGTTTGGAATGGAAGAAACAAAAGCCCTATACAATACATTTGGTGTCAACAATTATTATGTTTTGTTTTATCTTAAAAATAACGTTAAACACGTGGGCGGATATGAGAAAAAACAAAAGTATAAAAATCCTAAATAAACGTAGCAACATTGAATTAAATTTTTTTTCAGAACAAAACAACAACAGTAGCTAAACAAGAACAAAAAGCTAGTCATCTTCATTTCTTTCCTGCCGATAATCCTCGAAAAAGATTCTGCTGTCTGGCCAATGAAATGACGTTGGAATAAATAAATAAAAAACCCAACAAGAAACCATTTGCTGGATTTTCAACAAGAAAACTGCTTTTTAGGCACCTTCACCAAACTGTGACTAGACGGGCACCTTAGTGTGGGGGGGGAAGGAGGGGAGTGACAGTGCATAACAACAGCAGTTTCTGTTTTCCATTCTAGGGTAGGACCAGAAACATCAGTTGTGAAAGAATATTTCAACGGAGATGATAATAATAATATGTCCTTTCAGTTTCTACCTTCCAAAATTTGACCCATGAAAGCAGTACAAAGTAAAGTAAAATTCCTTCAAGAGGCCACAGCAGCTCATAGAGCCAGAGCTCATCTCAGTTTCTATAGCGTGAAGCAAAGTAGGTGATAATTATCTCTCCCAGACAGGACGCTAGTCTAACACGAGGCTTTTAACTCCCAAGCCAGTGCTTGTATCCACTTGCACCTGGATTGAGTGGGGGAAGGGGGGGGGGATGCGTGTTAAAGTTTTAACGGGTTGAATTGCCCTTGAAGGAACTTCACTTTGCTTGATTCATAATGCATACATTTGACTAAATATTACAAGATTCAAAAGATTTCAATACAGAATCTTTCCACGGCTTTTCAGTTGATCACTTGGCTACAATAAGTACAATATTCACAGCATAGACATAATTCTTTACGACTAAAACATGTGGCTTAAGGAAACAGAATTCTTGCGATGAGTCATAGCAATTTTTTTTACGTCTCATATTGCGGTGAATCCGGAGTTCATTCAATCAGACCTTAAATGTCCTGTTTACAAATAATAAATTAATTCTCTTGAATAACACTCTGTTGATAGTAATGATTATCTTTCTTTCCTTGAGTCCCGACCTGGAGGGCTGGAGCGAATCACACTTCCTGTTAGTCAGCCATAGAGAAGAATATGACGAGTCGATTGAAAGATGTTGGGACGACTGATCTGCATGATCACGATTGATGCGAAAAGCCATGAACTGAACAGAAATTGTGTGTTTACCCTTCATCATCCACACGTGAAGTAACTCCAAAAGTGAACAGGCGTGATTATGTTTTTACCCTTACGCCAATGACCATAACAAATGATCATAACAAACAGGCGTGATTATGTTTTTTTTTACCCTTACGCCAATGACCATAACAAACAGGGAGGTGTAGAAATAGTAGTCTAAACACTTGTTTCAAGTATAAGAAAAGTTCCACACGTATGATTCGATCGTACTCCGAGCTGTTTTTCTTTTTCTTTTTTTTGTGTGCAGAACTAACACACAGACAAAGCTGATATTCAATTTACACAAAATGTAAAAACGCTCGCATACTGAACGATGGACACTTGACAAAAAAAATAAATAAAAAAATAAATCAAATCAAAATCGTGTTTTTCTTAGATCGACACAAACTTTTGAGTCCATATAGCAATTGGCTCAGTAAGGAATAACATTGTGTGTTTGTTTTTTCAACTGTTTCCGTTTTACGTAGAAAACGTCAAGGGAGAAAACAATCTGGCAGCAATGAAAGGGATGTGAATGGTAATGAGTTATGTACATCAAATGACAGCAGACGCGTTTTGTTTGTTTTGTAGTAAGTAGAAATCGGCAATTTGGATATAAATGACTAGCAGGCGACAGTAGTTTTGCGTCTCTGTGGTGAGCACATTTTAAGTATTTTGTTTCGGAACCTGTGTCTTTCTTTTTCATGTCACAATTCACAGCACAGTCTCTAGCATCCGCTAGACAATGGTAAAGTCTTCGGTGTAACCTTTGTCCCTTGTCCTCCTTCCCAGCTGGGTCGCGTCTCAACGTCCGATCTTCCTCTGGGACGCCCGATAATGCCTGGCAATAGAGACAGAGAGAGAGAGAGAGAGAGAGTGATGAACGATGGTGACAAATAATTTCAATTTCAAAATCGTCTGGGAATAAATTTAAGACAATTTTAAACTTTTATATATCATCTGTCTCCAATGGGGCTAGGTGTCAATCCACCTGCCTGGGAGGGGTGTTACTCAAGGCTTGATTCACTATCTTTATGATCACAAAGAGAGAGAGAGAGAGAGAGAGAGAGAGAGAGAGAGAGAGAGAGAGAGAGAGAGAGAGAGAGAGAGAGAGAGAGAGAGAGAGAGAGAGAGAGAGAGAGAGAGAGAGAGAGAGAGAGAGAGAGAGAGAGAGAGAGAGAGAGAGAGAGAGAGAGAGAGAGAGAGAGAGAGAGAGAGAGAGAGAGAGAGAGAGAGAGAGAGAGAGAGAGAGAGAGAGAGAGAGAGAGAGAGAGAGAGAGAGAGAGAGATGAGAGAGAGAGAGAGAGAGAGAGAGAGAGAGAGAGAGAGAGAGAGAGAGAGAGAGAGAGAGAGAGAGAGAGAGAGAGAGAGAGAGAGAGAGAGAGAGAGAGAGAGAGAGAGAGAGAGAGAGAGAGAGAGAGAGAGAGAGAGAGAGAGAGAGAGAGAGAGAGAGAGAGAGAGAGAGAGAGAGAGAGAGAGAGAGAGAAAAGAAGAGACTTTACCTGTCCAGAGACTGACCGACTCCTCTTCCTCAGGAGACGTTGCCAGCCTGGGGTGTGCCAGGGAGGAGACCAGCGTCTGTGGTCGTCCGTGCCTGGTGTCTGTAGGTTTGTGTCGTGCTGCAAGCGGGTGTGGGGTGTCCGTCTACCCACTGAAAAAAACAACAAAACAGCAAGAATGAAGAAAGGTGCATAGTGATAAGGAGTACTTCTCTTGTTGGTTTGTTTTCATTGACATTTGCCCTGTCCACCGTCCTTATCATGAGGTGATCTCGGGATGAATTAAGAATAAGCAGCAAGCAATGTTCCTTTTAAGCTATGCGCATGTGCATGCCAGAGAGACTATGTGCACTCAGGGGAGAATAATATGTGCGCACGCCAGGGAGAATATGTGTGCAAACCAGGGAGACTATGTGTGCAGAAGCCATGTGTGTGGAGGGGAGGGAATGTGTGCACACCAGGGAGAATGTGTGTGCAAGCCAGAGAGAATGTGTGCAAGCCAGAGAGAATGTGTGTGCAAGCCAGAGAGAATGTGTGTGCACATCAGGGAGAAATGTGTGCAAGCCAGGGAGAATGTGTGCAAGCTCAGGAGAATGTGTGTGCACACCAGGGAGAATGTGTGTGCAAGCCAGGGAGAATGTGTGCACGCCAGGGAGAATGTGTGTGCATGCCAGGGAGAATGTGTGTGCACGCCAGGAGAATGTGTGCATGCCAGGGAGAATGTGTGCATGCCAGGGAGAATGTGTGTGCACGCCAGGGAGAATGTGTGTGCATGCCAGGGAGAATGTGTGTGCAAGCCAGGGAGAATATGTGTGCACGCCAGGGAGAATGTGTGTGCACACCAGGGAGAATGGGTGCATGCCAGGGAGAATGTGTGTGCATGCCAGGGAGAATGTGTGCGCATGCCAGGGAGAATGTGTGTGTGCACACCAGGGAGAATGTGTGTGCATGCCAGGGAGAATGTGTGTGCATGCCAGGGAGAATGTGTGTGCATTGCACACCAATATAAATTTTTTTCTTGTCTAGTGTTCATTCTCAAACACACAGTGCACCCAATTGCGATTTATTCCGTCAAACTTTTGCACAACACCAAAAAAGATGTATGCGCACAAACTAGACAAAAATTAGAGGGAACAATGGCAGCGTTATCTCAAAAACTAATCTATGGGCAAAGAACTGGACAAGTATCAGCTGAAAAAGATTTAAAACCAAAGAAATGGAAGTGGCTATGCCACACGCCAGAAAGGGCCCCAACACAACAACAAGACAGAGCCTAACTTGGAACCCACAGGGTAAAAGATTGAGGGTCGGCCAAGGGCTACATGGAGAAGAGAACCGGAGGAGAGATGAAGAAGACTGGGCAAACATGGAATCTATGGAGAGGCTGGCCCAGGTGAAAGCATTGGAGATTTGAAGATTGTTCGTTGATGGCCTACGCTTCCCAGCGAGCTCAAAAGGCAGAAAGAAGATGGCAGCCAGCCAGTTTGTTTGTGTATTTCATTGCAATATACCATGTCCAGCAAGACGGAAGATAATTGGAAAACTGACAAGAAAGAGGTAGGACCCTACACTACCAGCAGAACCCCCACCCACCCACAGAAGCAGCAGGATGAAAGATAGGGAGTGGGACAGAAAGGGAAAGAGGTTGGACCTACCAGCATGCCAGTCAGCCACTCACAGGAATGAGGAGAAGGGATACGCTGTTTAAGTGTGTAAGTAAAAAAGCAAAGTGCCTTCAAAGCCGTTAAGGTCCCTAGCAGCCGGAGCTTATCAGTTTCTATAGCGTGAAACGGGGAAAAGGTGATAATAATCACCTCCAGGTCAGTACGCTAGTCTGACAGAGAGAGAGAGAGAGAGAGAGAGAGAGAGAGAGAGGGAGAGAGAGAGAGAGAGAGAGAGAGAGAGAGAGAGAGAGAGAGAG
>JAXRKP010000502.1:285000-286749 GCA_037039925.1 Doris montereyensis
CATGTATGTGTGTAAGTATGGGAGATGAGACTGTGCTGCTGTGAACCTGGAAATATCGTGGATGAAAATCCAGATGAGATTCGGTCAAGAATTTGAGCGTGCGTATGTCTCTGTAAATATGTGTGTATGCGTGTTTGTCTGCGTGTAAGCATGTGAGTATATATATGTAAGTTTGATGTAATTAATGACGAAAGCAGAATTAAATCTTTGTATCAACTTGTTGCATTGCCCACAAATACACAAAAACCCTCCAAAATCACAACCTTTGGCAGTTCAACCGTGTTGCAACTCCAAAACAAATTGAGAGCTTAAAGAAGCTTTGAAACTTTGAATTTGGAGATACAGGGTTATTGTTCTATACCAGCGAATAAAGTTGATTACAAACAGGGTTATTGTTCTATACCAGCGAATAAAGTTGATTACAAACAGGCTTATTGTTTCTATACCAGCGAATAAAGTTGATTACAACAAGTAAAAGTTACAACAGAAATAAAACCCCAAAGAAGACAACAACGTATGTCAGGCTGACCTTTATCCGTGGATTCTGAGTCCACTTGGTGCTGCTGTTTGGTCGCGGTGGATGAGAAAATAAGGCATGGATTTGATCCGCACTGGCATAACGTCTGGGACTTAGAATCACACCTGTGAAATGGCACAGGTAATGTATATCTATACTTACATATCATGTACATACAAATATGTTTTCTCAAATGTATAATTTAAAACAGAATAATTCGAGTACTTTTATGTTTGTTTCATTAAAATTCACCCTGTCCACCATCTGTGGTGATCTCAGGGTGAATTTAGGAGAAACTGCAAGATGAGAGACACGTGAAGGAGAAAAAAGGAAAGAAGTTGAACCTACCAGTACCTGGCCAACTACCCACAGTAAATGTGACCACAGGTGGATAGAAGTTTTGACACCAATACAACATTACGGAATGACCGACCCATAGTTTTCGCAATTTTTTTTATTTCATTTTCCGTCAAGACAAAACTTAAAATCAGGACCACTGTATATTAATCAGGCCCCTATATTTTTTATGGTGGTCACTTCTATTTTAACTTGTCCTGCCGGGAGGGACGCTATGTCTTGCGAGGGAGAGCCGCTCCATTTCTCTTGGTCTCCAGAGAATGCAGACTCCTACTCTCCGATAACCGCATTTCGTTTTTGTTTCATTTGTGAGTTATTAGCATTGGTTGAATGATGTGTAGGAGCCTATTGACTACAACGACCAACATTATAGTAATTCATATTTTCCGTTCAGCTGATCAGGCCGGTACTCTCCCCTGTTCGCAGGCGGACTTTGACCAAACGGTAACCCGTTAGGAACCGACCCGTTGTACAGCGACAAAGTAGGCTCATCACCGGGGACAGGCCGGGCAAGCATGCAAGAACAGGCATGTAAAAAAAATCATTCAGACCGCCCAACATTGTAAAAGTGTAAAACAAGGACACTTAACGAGCCTCGGCATTGATGCCTATCCGCATACGTCATCTCATTAGCATTCCATTCCAGTAATTCTAACTTAACATTAATAATAATAATAACATATTCAGAGTAAAAAGTACGATCACATTTCTTATGCTTACTCAATCCCTTCAACCAACGTATCTTTCTTCATCATCATTTTCAAAACACCCATCCACCTCTTTGCCTCTCTCTCACAACGACATCTGCGTTTCCTCAGGGCAGTGGAGGCCAGTTACGGACACCTGCAGCTAGCACACAATTGAACGAAGCACAC
>JAXRKP010000503.1:5000-20000 GCA_037039925.1 Doris montereyensis
TCCATCTTTCTCTCTCTCTCTCTCTCTGTCTCTCTCTCTCTCTCTCTCTTTCTCTCTTTCTCTCTAATCTCTCAGAGATCTCTCTCTCTCTTAGCGCAGAAATAAATCTCAATCTCTCTAGAGAATCTCTATTATCGTTTTCTTTTATTCTTATTATTATTATTAGCTATTCATTCTATTCTTATTAGAGATTAGATTCATTATTATTAAACAGCTTATTCTACTACCTATTACTCTCTTCTTATCATTACATCATTACATATTATTTTCATGAATTATTTTGCTATAAAAAGGAAATGTTCCTTAGTAGCAAACAGGAGCAACAGATACACCATCGGATCAGAAACTATACTTCAATACTTTGCGACAGACTGCTATGAAATGAACTGTTGTTGTTCCTCATTTGTAGTTGAAAGGACTATGTCTTCACGTCTTCGTCACTGTGTGATCAAGGGCTTATAAGCCAAATTCTTGCTCAAATTCTCTGAAATGAATCAAGTCGTCTGTGATTAACAAAAGAATTGATTAAAACTGGATAATCGCGCGTTCAAAATAAAACAAAAACGAGAGAGTTCACACCTGGTCATGACAAATATTTCTTGGTACTGCAACTACACCTATGAGATAGCTGAACGTTATAGATATAATAAAACCATTCGATGGAGATGTGAAAAGCGCTCTTGTCGTGCAAATAGGCCTATGTCATGAGTCATGAATGAGTACATGTAGTTTACGTATACTGTATCCGATACCAAAGTATCGGCAAGACAAATTATTCAGACCGTTCTTACAGTCAAGCTGTTTTCCTTCCTTTGATGTAATGGCAGTAGGGCTACGAACTCAGGCCGTGTTTTTCCGTCACCCAAACATCGAGGCAATTCAGAAGCGCAAGCTCTGTCTTTCTACTCCCTATTTACTCAGATACATTGGCAACCTTTAAGTTATTCTGTCGCTTTGGTCTATACTTATTCACTCGAAGATGTGACAAACTGGTAATGTTAATTGAGGTCTTTGAAGAAAAAAACACAAAGAGAGAGAGAGAGAGAGAGATTAAAATTAACAGAACGAGAGAGAGAGAGAGAGACAAAAGAGACAGAGACAGAGAGAAAGAGAAGAGACAGACATGCAGAGAGACAGAGAGAGAGAGGGAGAGAGAGAATTAGATTACAGAGAGAGAGAAAGAGACAGAGAGACAGACAGACAGACAGACAGACAGACAGACAGACAGAGTAGTAGTAGTAGAGAGTAGACAGAGAGAAGAGAGAGAGACAGAGAGACAGACAGAGAGAGTAGAGAGAGTAGAGTAGAGAGAGAGTAGAGAGTAGAGAGAGAGAGAGAGTAGAGAGAGTAGAGACTTATACAGACAGAGACAGAGACAGAGACAGAGACAGAGACAGTAGAGACAGAGAGACAGAGAGACAGAGAGACAGAGAGATAGAGACAGAGACAGAGAGAGATTCAGTTGCATTATTGCATAATCAAAATGTTGTGAAACAAAAAAACATATCGATTAGTTAAGTGGTTTCATTTTCTTTTATCAGTACATTTTGCCTTTCATTTTTTATATGGTTTCTTCCTTTGTTATTTGAGACAAAATTAACAGATGATTTTGATCAATATTAGTAGTGTAGATTACAATTTTTGATTTGATTTGATTTACTCACAACTAAGGTGAGTAGGTTTTCGGTAGGATTTTAAATTTTGTAGGACTGCCCTGTAAACAGCCAAGGGATCTTTAACGTGCACAGAGTGTTGTGATCTGCACAGGGACCTCCTTTTTTATCGTACGTCTCCGATGGGACTAGGTGTCGATCCGTCTTCCTGGCCCAGGGGAGGAGTAGTAGTAGATTTTGCTCGAAAAAACACGAGACAAGTATTCAACCGTTGCCGAGGCTCATATTCGAACCCACTACCTAGTTGAAGGCCGACACCTTTCTCCACTTTTCTACCAAGTCCCCCGTAGATTAAAAAATGGTACTTGTACGATAATGATAATACTATTCTTTACTTTGCCTTCATCAGTTCCACCTACGACCGTGGCTTCATTTTTCTGAGAAACAACAAGGAAGTGTTACGTCACAAAGAACGCGAGGGAGACTGATTGACGTCATGCCTCACTTGCCGCTGGGCATGCCGCCTGATTCCTTTAGGTTTCCCGACGTTCACTATAAAAAGGTCAGTCAGTTCAGTGCACACTATGACACTTTATTTATTTATCAGTTCCCATTCTACCTTTCGGTGTATGGGTTCAGATGCCCGAGATGATCTTTCTCCAGCATGCCCTGTCCTGACATTTTCTGTTTCCTTCAAAAAAGTTAAATTTCTATGCTTCAATGACTCTTTTATATTTCGCTATGACACAAGCCTGTAATTCTTCACTATGATCGAAATGTAAAATAATTCAATTCAGGTCAATTTAAATAAAACGTTGAATCATCCCAGAAGGGCAATCATTCATACGCACACATTAAAATTAGTGGCGTCGGTGGCCGAGCGGTTAGGCTGCCGGACTGGGGATCATGAGGTCCCGAGTTCGAATCTAGCCTAGCCAAGGCCGACGTTGTGTTCATTGAGAAAGACGCTTAACACTCATATTCCCACTCTACCCAGGTGCAAATGGATACAAGCACTAGCTTGCGAGTAAGAACCTGTGTTAACCAGGAGGTGATTATTGTCACATATTTCGGTTCACATTAAAAAACCGGGATACGCTGCGGCTCTATATGCCATAAAATCCTTGAAGGAACTTCATTTTTTTACAGAACAAAATTACAAAGACACAAAAATCTAATATAAAGTTTTACCATTGACCAAAATCATTTTCCCAGTTACACAGATCTAAAATATCTAGGGACAAAGGGTCACACAGCACGGATGCAGCAGATAGCACAATGAGGTCTGGACGCTTGTCATGGTGAGTGGTTTGGTTTGGTTTTTTCATTGCATCTTGGTTTCTGTGTTAGCAACTGTTGTTGTTTTGGATTAGGTTGGCCTTGATCGTTCCTTTGTGGATTGTGTAATTCTTTTTGTCTGGGGGGGGGGAAAGGGGGGCGTTATTCGCCTAGGTTTTCCTCACTTTTTTGTATTTGAGTTTTATCGTATTTTCGTGAGTGTATTTGTGTCTTTGGGTTTTGGAGAAATTTATGAGAAAGAGAGAGAGAGAGAGAGAGAGAGAGAGAGAGAGAGAGAGAGAGAGAGAGAGAGAGAGAGAGAGAGAGAGAGAGAGAGAGAGAGAGAGAGAGAGAGGGATGGGGGGTAAGGGGAGTTTAGAATGGTATCTGTTAAAAACTTTGCTCTGTTTGGTTTTTGTTGTTGTGTTTTTTAGTTCGGGTTGTTGGTTTTGATCTATTTGGTTTTGTGGGGAAGTCGTGGGTTCCTGTGATTCTGATTCGAATTCAAGATTTCTTTGTCTTTAAACTATTAAATATGGTTCTCAAGTCAAATAAATTATTTCTGGTGTTTACCTCTGTTGGTGTAGCAAATTACCCATAACGTGAAATTAAGAAAGAAATTACTTGACTTACTGACTTAGGGCCTTCCGCTATCGAGGTCATTAGACTTCGCAACCTCGGCCTGTTTTCGTGATGTCCCAGGTGACAGAAAGAGACAAAACAAAAATTTGAATTTCTCCTATCATTCTACCGATTTTATGCCTTACCAAAAGTGTCATAAAGTCATGACAAATTCAAATTCAAATTCAATGTTGAAAATTGGCTGCCGGTAACATTAACCTGAATAATATATGTCGTAATAGATAAAAACATATATATTATTTATTAATATGTTACATTTTTTCGCCTCACCATCAGCTTTCGCTGGACAAGGATGGTCGCCGGGTGATAAGCTGGTACGCTGGAGTTGTTTTTCTTTGCGAGAAGAGCACCCATGAGCGATGGCAAGGGCAACAACTGAGGAAAGAACTGTGTGGTGACAGAATAGAGGGCTTTTCTTTTTACCTGCGAACATCATGTCCGCGAAAGCCAGTGTAGTAGGTAAGGGAATTGGATACACTAACGTTAACATGCAGTTATTTGAAGATTATCTGTAGAGCAGAACAGAAGAATACCCCCCTCCCCCCCAAAAAAAAAATACAACCCAAAACGAGTAACAAGTACTAACGTTCAACTTGACAATTTCACTCTTGCCTTGTTTTTATATAATCTGTAAATTATTGTTTGATAAAAGATTAAACCTGCGTCACGAATGGAGAAGAAAATATACTTTAAATAATAAACTTCAACTGGGCCATATCCAATTGCACTTTTAAGAATGAAATTACCACAATTTTTAATTGAAAAAAAAGACATCGTGAATATTCTTTTGACGGCAATGTAGACCACTCTATGCAGTTCCCATACACATTAACCAATACAGACAATATCTACTGCCAAAAAAAATAATTCTATTTTGCACCTAGGTGGAATATTAAAATGAAGTGAAGACTACAGAGAATCTAACGTTCAATGGAGCTTTATATAATATAAGAGTAGATCTAAACATTTCCTTTCTTCATCTTTGTCAGCTCACCAGTCATTCAGAATTTTGTCTGGATGAAGACTCATCTCTTTTTATTGTTTTCTCTGAAATGTTTCTCGTCCATGTCCAGAAAAACGAGTGGATGGCATCTGCGAGCTTTCTGCCTCGGGAAAGATTAAACTGTTGACCAAAGCTCTGGAAGACCTGCCAGAAGACATCGTGACAGAGGCGTTCCGTGACCACTATTTAGCCACGCCCCTCCACTACGCCGCTTGTAATGGTCAGGTGGGTGCTGCCGAAATTCTGTTGGGTCGTCTGGGGAACGAAATTCTTCACGTGCGAGACTACGTTGGAAGAACCCCTTACACCGCGCCATCTATGCCAACAAACTAGACATGATAAGCTACCTGCTTCACCTTGACCCTGACTTGAAAGTCAAGGACAATCTCGGTTACAGCTGCCTCCGGCTTATAACGACCCTTTACGACGGCTCAATTGAATATTTAATCAAAAGAGTGCAACCTGATATACTTGATTCGACGTTGCTATTTCATTTTCTGTACATGACCTTCCAAACCAAAAATATTCCGATGTGCAAAAAGCTCTGTCAGTATGTCCATCCGGTGGACGCGCCCTTCTACAGGCCATTTCTACACCAGGCAGCGGAACTGGGAGATGTGGAAATCGTACAGTCTCTGCTACAGCAACGTCAACAGCCACGCGTAATTTACGACGATGTCTATTGCGACAACATCAGCATATTATCGGACGAAATGTATCGCCCATCGAACGACGGCAGAGAGACTGAAAACTACGCAGCAAATGACTCACAGCGTCAATCAAACTCAACTCACAAAATCCCAAACATTAAAAGAAAAAACAGAAAAAGAAAAAAGCCTATTGAGGTTGACATCGTGTCCGAATTGGATGTGATTCTCGATGAAGTCGAAGACGTGGTACACAAACCGGATGTTTACGACACAGATGGTCATCTCCCCTTGCATTACGCATGCCAACATGGCAATGATGACGTCATCACTTTACTTTACTACGACCAGATGAACAGTAAGGATTTCATGAAAGCGATCAAACTGGCTCTGACATGGCGACGGTTTTCCACCATCCAATGCCTGATCAGTCTACGAACGGAGTTTGACCTTGACCCGAACACTTTAAGCATGGTGGTCAAGGTCATCGACCAAGACCTTGCAAAACGAGGCCGATGTCTGCTACCGTTGCTACGACAGACACCGCTCCTGCTATCACGGTTCGTGCCTCCTGCAGCAGCCACCAACGACACGGATGTGTTGACGTTGCTGTTCAATATGAATGTGCCGTTGGTTTGTCAAGACTTAATGGGCAGGTAAAAAAAAAAAAAAAGCATTTTTTTTAAATACAGGCTAGATGTATTATACTGCGTTCTATCTAATGACAATGATTCCATCATCTCTTTATGCACGTATGTGAACGTGCAATGAATTAGATATTCAGCACAATCTCCAAGAGAATCGTGTGAATCAATCGACAAATTTATTCTTTGAATACAATGGCATGCTAATCTAAAATTAATAAGCTTTCCGGCCTCTTTTCGTCGATGTATGCTTGTCTGTCTGTCTGTCGATCTGTCTATCTTTCTATCTATCTATCTATCTATCTATCTATCTATCTATCTATCTATTTATTTATCTATCTATCCCTCTATCTATCCCTCTATCTATCTATCTATCTGTCTATCTATCTATCTATCTATCTATCTATCTATCTATCTATCTATCTATCTATCTAGCTATCTATCTATCTATCTATCTATCTATCTATCTATCTGTCTCTCTCTCTCTCTCTCTCTCTCTCTCTCTCTCTCTATATATATATATATATATATATATATATATATATATATATATGTCTATCTGTCTATCTATTTATCTATCTATATATCTATCTATCTATCTATTTGTCTGTCTGCATGCCTGTCTGTCTGACTTTCTGTCTGCGTGTCTGCCTGTCTATTTCTTCCCTCTCTCTGTGTATGTCTGTCTGTATCTGTCTCTGTCTATGTCTCTGTCTCTGTCTCTGTCTCTGTCTCTGTCTATATGTATGTCTGTCTGTCTGTCTGTCTGTCTGTCTCTCTCTCTCTTTCTCTCTCTCTCTCTTTTCTCTCTCTCTTCTATCTCTTTCTCTCTCTCTCTCTCTCTCTCTCTCTCTCTCTCTCTCTCTCTCTCTCTCTCTCTCTCTCTCTCTCTCTCTCTCTCTCTCTCTCTCTCTCTCTCTCTCTCTCTATATATATATATATATATATATATATATATATATATATATATATATATATATATATATATATATATATATATATATATATATATATATATATATATATATATATATATATATATATATATATTATATATCTACATCAGATCTATCTGTTTATCCGTCGACCCACCCCCCCACCCCAGGAGTTTTGTCTTTTTCTCCTATTTCCTTTCTCCTCTTTTTCCTTTCTCCCCATTCACCCTACCGTAACTAAATTCGTCCACATATCAAAGCATTACATCCACTGGCATTCATGGACGGTTGGCACGCACTGCTAGTTGGTTCTACTTCTTCCCTTTAACTTTTCATTTCTGACATCTCCTTTAAACGTTGCTGCTATTTCCTCTGAATTCACCTTAGTATCACTGCATATTACGGGCGGTTAGCGTGTGCTACTGGTAGCTTGGGCGGTTATGTGCTACTGGTAGCTTGGGCGGTTAGCATGTGCTACTGGTAGCTTGGGCGGTTAGCATGTGCTACTGGTAGCTTGTGCGGTTAGCATGTGCTACTGGTAGCTTCGGCGGTTAATATGTGCTACTGGTAGCTTGGGCGGTTAGCATGTTCTACTGGTAGCTTGTGGTTAGCATGTGCTACTGGTAGCTTGTGCGGTTAGCATGTGCTACTGGTAGCTTGTGCGGTTAGCATGTGCTACTGGTAGCTTGGTTAACATGCGCTGCTGGTAACTTGGGAGGTTAGCGTTTGCTGCTGGTAGCTTGGGAGGTTAGCATGTGCTACTGGTAGCTTGGGCGGTTAGCATGTGCTACTGGTAGCTTGGGCGGTTAGCATGTGCTACTGGTAGCTTGGGAGGTTAACATGTGCTACTGGTAGCTTGTGCGGTTAGCATGCGCTGCTGGTAGCTTGGGAGGTTAGCGTTTGCTGCTGGTAGCTTGGGAGGTTAGCATGTGCTACTGGTAGCTTGGGCGGTTAGCATGTGCTACTGGTACTGGTTAGCATGTGCTCCTGGTAGCTTGAGCAGTTAACATGTGCTACTGGTAGCTTGGGCGGTTAGCGTGTGCTACTGGTAGCTTGGGCGGTTAACATGTGCTGCTGGTACCTTGGGCGGTTAGCATGTGCTGCTGGTAGCTTGGGCGGTTAGCATATGCTACCTGTAGCTTGGGCGGTTAGCGTGTGCTGCTGGTAGCTAGGGCGGTTAGCATGTGCTACTGGTAGCTTGAGAGGTTAGCATGTGCTACTGGTAGCTTGAGAGGTTAGCATGTGCTACTGGTAGCTTGAGAGGTTAGCATGTGCTACTGGTAGCTTGAGAGGTTAGCATGTGCTACTGGTAGCTTGAGAGGTTAGCATGTGCTACTGGTAGCTTGAGAGGTTAGCGTGTGCTACTGGTAGCTTCTACGTCGTTACTTTCACTCTTTCACTATCACTTCTCTTTCATCTTTGCCGTTTCCACTTAATTCAAGATAAGATCACTGCATATTGCGGGCGGATGGCGGGCGTTGCTGTGCTGGTAGGTTCTACTTCTTTGCTTTCACTCCTTAATTTTCACTTCCCTTTTAAATCTTACTGTTTCCTCCTCTTCATCCTGACATCACCGCATCATAGTGGACCAAGTTATGTTCAATTAAACAAACAAACAAACAAACAAACAAACAAATAAACATTGTCTATTAATATGGAGAGCGGTGTCAAATCTCAATCTCAACGAACCAAAACCACTGGTATTCCCAGGACGCCCCTCCACGAAGCATGTCAACAAGGTAAAGAGGCTGCCATGAGATTTCTTCTACTTCATGGGGCGGATCCTTCAGCACGTGACTGGCGGGGTTCAACTCCTTTCACTACGCATGCGCGGCGGGCCAGCTGGAGCTCGTCACTGTCATGGCGAATCGGGAAAGTGTCAACGTTGCCGCTTTGGGTAAGTACCTTCTTCACATTGGAATCGATTGTTGTTGGTTTTCTTTGGACTGTGAAATGTTTACAATGAGATTGTTGACGATGTCCCCACCAAAAAAAAAAAAAAAAAAAAAAAAAATGTACCCAACCATTACAGCAAACAAAAATGAGGTTTTTCTTTTTTTAGAATTTTGATTAAATTTGATTTTTTAGAATTTTGATTAAATTTGATTTTTACCCATATCTACCACTTCGATGATCTCGGGATGGGGTGGGGGGTGTGGGTTTGGTAAGATTTTTAAATTTTGCCCGAATTGACCTGTGCAAGCAGCTAAGAAATTTTACCGTGTACAGAATATTGTAAACTCCTTTTTATCGTGCGTCTCCAATGGGACTAGGTGAATATCCACCGACTTGGACCAGGAGGGAGAGGGGTGGGGAGAGGGCGAGGAGAGAGAGAGAGAGAGAGAGCAGGGGATACTCGAAAGGGGAACTCGAAAAAAGACCTCGAAAAAAATGAGAAGAAAAGAAAGACAGAAAGAAAGAAAAGAAGAAAAAGAGATTATAATAAACTATCACTTCTGTCTCCCAAGTCAAATAATCTATTCTACTCTACATTACTTTTTTTTTATTCATCCACCTAAAATATTTAATATCGATCTACCTCAAAACAAAACAAAAGAACGTTTTAACTTCGTTTACACATTTTGTTTTGGTCGTAATAGAGGATATGTCTACCACTTTAGAAGACTCGTTTTTGTGTGTGACCGGAATGGCCGGATTTCAAGCGTAGAATGAAGTCCTGTGTGCGAAAGTGTGGCGTTGGTGGCCTAGTGGTGAGGCTGCAGGACTTGGGATCATGAGGTGCCAGGTTCAAATCCTAGCATTGTATTCTCGGGGAGACACTTGACGCGCATTTTCCCACTCGACCGAGATGTAAATAGGTACACAAACACTAGCGTGAGAGGATGAAAAAACCTGCGTCAGACTTGCGTCCTGTCGAGGAAGTATTTATTATCATCTCTTCCGCTTCATGCTATAGAAACCGGGATAGGCTTCGGCTCTGTGAGCCGTAATGCAATTGAAGAAACTTTACTACATTTATATGTGTGTGGGGGAGGGGGCAGGGTGACCATTGGAGGTTGTTAAATAAGTAAAGTTCCTTCAGGGCCATCACGGCCCATAGAGCCGGAGCTTACCCCGATTTCTATACCGTGAAGCGGAACAGCTGATTATGATCACTTCCTGGACGGGACGCTAATCTGACGCAGGTTTTACTCCCAAGCTAGTATTTGTAACCCATTTTTCACTTGGGTCGAATGGGGAAATGCGTGTTAAATGTCTTTCCCAAGGAACACAACTTCGGGCCTAGCTTGGCCAGGATTCGAACCGGGGACCTCATGATTCCCCCAATGTCACATCCTAAACACTTTGCCACCGACACTACAATTGGAGGTTTGGGGGTGGTAGAGAAATCATATCATATCATAACGCTCCTGTGTTCAGTTATTTGCACACATACACACACACACACACCTTCATTCCTCAGATTCATGTCAACGGACTCCATTACTGGTGGCAGCCCAAAGCAAACAGTTCGACATCGTCCTCTACCTGGTGGTGGAACACGCCCATCGAGTGGATTTCCTGCGACCCGACATCCACGGAGACAGTGTACTCCACCACCTGGCCGACTTCGAACCCGATCTGTGCAACATCGTCTTGGAGTCAGCTGCCAAAGTGAAAGAGGTACGTAATGTTAAATGACGTTGCTTTTTTAATTTCATTTACCCACATCCACTCAAGGTGATCTCGGGATTTGGTAGGATTTTAAATTTTATTTTGCCCGCACTGCACTGTAAACAGTCAAGGGATCGTTAACGTGCACAGAGTCTTGTGATCTGCACACGGGACCTCCTTTTTATCGTTCCGTCTTCGATGGGACTAGATGTCGATCCACCTACCTGGACCAGGGGGTAAATTTTACTTTTGAAAAAAAAATCGAGAAAAATTGTTCAACCGTTGGCGGAGCTCGAACCCACTACCTTATGGTTGAGAGGCCGACACCTTACCTCTGGACTACCGAGTCCCCCGAAATGACGTTGCATGGTGTCGTTGGCTGAGTGATTGGTCTGCCGAACTTTGGACCATGAGGTCCTAGGTTAGAATACTAGCAAAACTAGTTCCACCCTATGGGTATGTTAAACAAGCGGCATGAAACACACCCTTCAGAGGATACCCAGAAAGAAACCTGTCAAATGGGCCAAAAGGCGATCACAATTTTGCAGCCTGAAACTCAGAAAACTCAGAGAGGAAATCTTTAAAACTATTTAGTTATTAATATTAATAGACTATTATTATCGGTCCCTGCAAATTTGCGTGCCATCTGTTTTTCTAAATATTGTTCATTGATCAGTATAATTGATTTTGGCTGTTATATTTCTTGTCCGTCATCTTTTTTTCTGTCATTCTTTTGCTGCTTAAAGGTACAACTGTCGAATCAGAAAGTCTTCAATGCATACAGCCACTCACTGGACAACGCAGTTATAGAGGCGTGGTCAGACCCTGCCGTTCAACAAACCAACACGAACGACGCCAGAGCTGACATACAGAAGAGACGCAGCTTTATCACCGCCACACAAATTACTTGCCTCAAGTGTAAAAAGATATTCACTACGCTTGGAAAACATGGCAGGTAAGGGATATTTCTGTGAATCATGAATTTGTCTCACTTGCATAACAGCCAGGTGCTTAGAGCTCAAACGTGTTGTTGGGCTGTTGCCTGTCTCTTTTTAGATATGACTTGCAAGATTAATTTTGTTGTTGTTCTTAGTTTGAAGTATTGTATCTCCGACGGTAATATGATTCGTATTGATTGAATGTGTAAGAAGATGAAAGGGAGGGGAGGGGGGGGGGCAACGCGTAATTATTTAGAAGTAACTGCTGCCTTAAGTGTTGAGCTGCTTGCAGCTGGGAATTCATATTCAAGAATTAATGAAAGATTATCTAAAGAACATGTTAAGATAAAGGTATCTAAATAACAAGGGTGGAAGATACATGCAATGTGTAAACATCGTATTGTATGTAAGCATATAAGGCAGTAGATCACCTCTCCTCACTCCACTGAAACTCGAATACCTACCAGCCAGGGATATCAGAGGGTGGGATGAAGGGAGTGTGTGTTTGTGTAAATTACAGAAAAAAATGGAATTGAAAGTGTCAATTATACTCATCAAAATTGCTGTAGTTGTCTGTGTTTGTTTGTTTGCTGTATTCTCCAGATGGAGCCACCTCTGTACCTCGCCTCTTGCCATTGGCCTACCGCAAGTTAAACCTTACAAGAGACCAAAAGTGACTACAGGCGTCAAAGGCAAGTCTTCCAAAGAGGACAATAACTCGAGTCAATTCAAAAGGTCGGTGGTGAGGTTTCCTCAAGTACGTGACGTCCAAACACCAAAGGATGTCTCAACTCCTCTTGATGTTTTCATGCTGCTTGGGAGAGACGATCTCATTCCTCAAGTTCTGGCCTCGTTCCCGTCCTTTAGACGCGTGACAAGGTCAGCCCTTTTGGCTGCACGTCTGTCGGACGTCAAAGTCCTTACGGACATGCACAAAGCCGAAGGTTTCAGCAAGGAAGCTTTCACACATCTTCTTCACGTGGCCCTAGTGAAGGGCTCGGCAGAATCAGGAAAGTTTTTAAACTTTGTCAAATTTTTGCTTAAGTCTGGTGCAAGTCCAAATTATATTCCAATCAGAGGAAGATTTGACACTGGGATTATGTCCCCTTCCGAGGTGAAACTTATCCCTTACATGCCTTTGGAAATTGCCGCCATGGCGGGAAACGAAAATCTCGTGGATTTACTTCTGGAATTCGAGGCTTCGCCGTCCATATCCTTTGCCGTCCATTTAGCAGCTATAAAAGGACATCTCGCGATTCTGCAGAAGCTGCTTCCCCATTGGAAAGATGGAAGATGGAAGCCTTACATAAAGGGATTCAAAGAGGACCCCAATGAATTGGTTCGTGTGTGTACATTGGAGTCCGGTCTTGTGCAGGCAGTCTGCGCTTCCCAAAAGCCCTCCCTAGAATTGGTAGCGTGCATCAAAGAAGACGAAAAAGGAGTGTATAGCTGCAAAAAAATTCTAACATACCACATGGTCAATCAACTAAGACCAGACATTTGTTCTATGTCTACGCCATCTCTGATGAATAAGGTTTTGTACAAACACGCAGAGGATGTCAAAGGTGGTGAACATATATGTCAACGTCTTTTCCTGACAAACTTATTAATGTGTAAACAAATTTTCCTCGGTGCTTCAGAAGTTGATACATTAGCCAGTTATTTAGTGGACAATGACTGTTACTTAGGTGAGATAAGAGTTTCAAAGAAAAGCACAATTCATGTAGTTTGTGAATCCTTCATTGTTGCTGTTAGGCGAAGGATGTGGAAAACGGTTGAATCTATTCTCATCAAAGGAGGAAATACGCTTTGGAAATGCCTGCTAGTGACCCATCACACATGCCATAAGTTTGCCTATTCCGAGTGGACAGAGAGTTCATCGATTCCCTGCCTGTCAAAAGGAATGTGGGACGTCATAAAAATCTTGCCTTTAAATCTGCTGGAGATTTTCCTGGAAATTGGAAAGCGAATCATAAACCGCCATGACATGAAAACGATCAAAGAGAAAATTCAGGTGGAAGACGACACCGAAAAAAATGTGACCACCACAATGAGCAAACTCGCTAGCGGCACCCCACGACCGGAAAATATGCTTCGTGATATCATTTTGTACCACGTGAGAAACATGTCAATCAAGTACAAAGGGAAAATGCTGATACTTAACAAGCTTACCATCCTTTTGCCCGAGATTTTCCTATAACCCTGGAGAGCATTCGATTTTCACGTCTTCAATACAACTGGTTTACAGCGGCAGGAATCGACCCCGTATTTAAATCCCTCCAGTTGGACATAACCACATCCAAACTGATCAAACAGCTTCGGGTGGAACGCTTGGAGATTCGGTTATGGAACATGATTAGCAGCTTGTCTGTGAAAGACGTCCTAGCAGTTCAAGAGAGAAATATGAACCTTTTGCATATAGCGTGTCTTCAGAATGATTTTCGCCTAGCCATCGCCTGTATGACGGTAGTGGCACCGCTATCTCCGATCATGGAGGACAATACAGGAGTGACCCCAATGGATATAGCAGCGTCCAGAGGGAACATAAAGATCATGGACACCTTGAAACAAAAGGGAGGAACAGGTGGACAGTCAGTCCTTATCGCAGCCTGTGTCGGCAAAGGTTTCATGGGTAAGTAAGTAGTGAGGATGGGGTGGGGTGGGGAAGGGTGAGGTTGGGTTGGGTAAGAGTTGCGTTTTACAAACTAATGGTTTTGCCTTTGGTTTTCTTTTCTTTTTTTTTTTTTTTTTTTTTCGTTTCGAGTAATTGATATCTATTATTATTATTATCACAATAGAGTTTCATCAACAATGTTAGTATTTTTTTGTGGAAAATAGTTATTTATAAACTTTTCTTGGGTCTGACGATTCATTCATACTGTTAAGAGACTCGTGCTGGATCGACCACAGCTTACGCACTCTTCAAACTACAGTATCGGCTTCTTGTTTTGGTTCATTTGTGTCATCTGACTGTACTACCTTGTCCTTTTGTTTCTTTTGGACGGTTTCTTCTTTCCGTTTGCCTTTGGTTTTCATATTTCATTAACTTTCTTGTTTTTTGGGATGAATGTATTATGAACGTAATCACAAATAAAAGATGAAAATAAGATGAGACATGCTCAGCGTATTGTAAATACTTTGAATTCAAAAATCTTTTTGAAAAATGTATCAAACGTCTTGTTTGTTAAACCTGTTTGATCTTTTATTGGTTGAAACTATAACAGAAATGTTTGTCCATAGTATCTATCCGTTGTATTTTAAATGCAACTATTATTTAATTCTTTTAATTTAAAGTGAGAGTCCTGAAATTGATCAATATATTCATCAAATCGTCTAAACCAGGTCACAGACAATTTCTCTTCACTAGTTTTTATAAGACTTTGCAAACAAAAATTCAACAGGATGTTATTCCTAGCCAGCATTCATTCCCTTCTATACGGAGACTCGGTGATCCAAAAGTAAGATGTCGGCCTTTCAACCAAAAGGTCACGAGTTCAAGCCCCAACGACTGCCAAATTTTTTCGAGTTATCTTCGAGTAAATCAAACCCTCCTGGTCCAGGTAGGTGGATCAACACCTAGTCCCATCGGAGACGGACGATGAAAGGAAGTCGTCCCGTACGCAGATCAAAACACTCTGTGCACGTTAAAGATGCCTTGGCTGTTTACAGGGTAGTCAGCGCAAAA
>JAXRKP010000503.1:25000-27500 GCA_037039925.1 Doris montereyensis
ACAAGACGCTAAAGCGCTTACTCAATCGCTTCACTTTGGCTAAAGAAACTATTCGTGGCATCAAAATTATGCTCATTCCTATGACTGACTCCATGAAAAAGCTTCGCACACGTGGGACTCTTCTCTCGACTGTTGGCAAGAAATTTGCGTTTGATGATGATACCATTGGGATGTTAATACAACTGGCCATCAAACACAACAAAGGAGAGGTCCATAACCGCCTCCTCATGGCAATTGCCGCGACAGGGAAACACCATCTCCTTTCTTCCGTCATAGGAATTTTGACTGACGAAATGAAACAAACTGAAATTTTCAAACGAAAAGTTGTACACAACGCAACTCTCCTCGATTTGATTTTCATTTTGTCTCCAACGCGATTGGTCAACGATGTTCCCAAGCTAGAGTTTGCCGAAAGAATGAAAGTTATAGGACTCATGTCGAATGTCGTCAGGTTAGACATATTGCCGCGTACACTCTCTGCAGCCGTGAGGAAAATTTGCTGCCCATGTTAGAGATGGTAGTTCAGGACTTTACAAGAAACAACATTTCACTGCAGTCTCCGGAACTTTGGTACGATGCTATCTTCAAAGCAGCATCCAATGGTGACATTTCTTTTATCAATACAATCTGCGTCACCGAGATGAACACTAAGACAGCCACCGTCCAAGCCGCAATGCTGAAAGCACTCTGTCTGGCGTGTCAGCGACGACATCGAGCCATCGCCAATCGTTTGCTGTTGTTCAAGATGCCGCTGCACGTTCGAGTGGAAGGGGTACCTGGCAGACATGCCCCTTTCCTCGCTTGGCTCTAGACTGTGCCATTGAAGGAGGAGATGCCGTGATTGCCAGCCTCGTTTTACAAACTATGGAAGAAACTGGAATGTATCCTAGTAAAGAAGACATACTGCAGTGCATTGCCATGGCGTTTGACAAAGGTATGAGCCCATTGTGGATAATCTACTCCAGTTCGCTCACTACTCAAATCCATCCCTTGTCACTTCTCGCATATGCCATTGGCTTTACTTATCCGCTGCTCGAAAAGGAAATGCAATGGTGTGCTCAAAATTTATCGATCTCCCTGATTTCAAAGTCGGTGCCTCTGACGACGATGGATTCACGGCAATGCATTACGCCAGCATGCATGGTAAAGCCAAGCTGCTAAAACAGATTTCCACACGTGACAGTGACGCTATAAACGTTCGAACACCTGATGGATGGTCTCCTCTTGACCTGGCACGAGCCTTTGGCCATACCGATTTAGCCATGGAGATGATAACGTCCTTTGGAGCCATGCAAGGCTCTGGTTTCGATATGATTGTAACTCAAGGCTGGTTGAAAAGATTCTTACAGAATAATGCTGCAAAAGGACATGATGACGATTTGCTTATGTCCCCTGCAGGCACGAAGAGCAGGGGTATGGGTGTGGTCGATCTCATTCGACAGGGAAACGACGTTGCTGCTCGCTGTTTGCTGGAAGTGGCACAAGAATCAGTTGTTGCTTGCATGCTTTTCGAATACTCCCGCTACCCTCTGATACACTTATGCGCTCGTACGGGTTGTTTTATGACGCTGGAAATTATCATACAATTAATATCAGCGCAGCCTATGCTAAGCCTTGATGAGTATCTTCTGAAAGAATTAAAGGGGAGGATTCCACTTTGTGTGGCGATAGAAAATTGCAACATAGAATGTGTGGAGATCTTATTGAATGCATACTTTCCTGCAAATTGGAGATATGCCCCTACTGGTGAATCTATTTTCCATTTTGCCGCTAAATGCAATGTCGAGGGGATTATCGAATTGATTACTGCAGGAATGATCACTCTTTCTTTCAGATTCAAGACAAAGACGGTTTGATACCAGCTACAACGTCGATTGCGTTAGGTAAACATGACACAGCCAAATACTTTCTCAACGGCCTCCGCTTCGCTGAAAAGCTTCATCATGACCACGCAACAACGACTTACTGGTGTCTTTTGTGTCTTTTGGATTGTTGTATTGGTTGGTCGAAGATATATTTGGAAAATGCAGAAGTTTCTCTGAATGGCAAAGGCCGAAATATATTCCAGCGTCACATAACAGAATCTGGCTTCTCAGTTTATTCTCATCGTGGTAAAAAGGCAAACAAAAACCATCCGCTAAATAATATCCACGCTTGGAGACAGGGTGGCTCCACGAATGACTTATTGACCTCTGCCCTGGCAGCCATGCAGTACTCTCAGAATGGGTTCAAGTCGGAGCTGTTTCTTCTTCTGAGTCGAATGAACAGATTCAGCGCCTTGGACGAGCTAATAAAGAAAGGCAAAACGGAGGTGGCTTGCTATCTTTACGACAAACTGTCCCCTACTTTAGAAAAGTCTGATAAGATTTTGCATCTGATCAATGCCTCAGCATATGGAAGACTTGATGTGGTAAAAAAATTTTGAGCTCAGCGGTGAAGAAATCGCCAAGGCCAAATATAAGGGTGAATATTCTGCTCTTGATGTGGCCATTGGATTTGG
>JAXRKP010000503.1:30000-45000 GCA_037039925.1 Doris montereyensis
GGTAGCACGGGACCTCTAGCCGGATTGACGCTAGCCTTTGATCTCTGTGGCAGAATGCTAAGAGATATAGAATGTTACTACAATCTAGAAACCGTGCAGGTAGAATATTATTTTGATTGAATGTCCATTAGAGAGCTGTCTGTCTTTCTTTTCATTCTTCATCTCTTTCGGCTGTGTCTCTCTTTCACGCATGGTTTTGCTTCAGTTGTCTGTATTCTACAATTTTAGAAGTATTTTATGGATACAGACAATACATTTACTCAGATACAGTCCGTATAATTCTAATGAAACATCTAGTTTGCTAAACTGTGCAAAACTACAAAACTATAGAATTTCACATTTTGAATAAGATATATATATATATATATATATATATATATATATATATATATATATATATATATATATATATATATATATATATATATATATAATTTTTTAATTTTTTAAATATTTTTTTTTGAAACAATGAACTTATAGCATAACATATGTAATATAATCTCGTTAAGTGAAAAACTACATTTTCTCATTCTCTTGATGATACATCTCCAATACTGTACATAAATATTTGTCTCTGTTGCTTTGCCATTTTTTAAATTATTATTATTTACTATTGAGTACTATTGCCATGATTTGAATTTAACCACAAACTCTTAATTCAATTTGATCTCTAATCTTTAGTTCAGTTTCATTTAAAACGAAACAAGAAGATTCAACTACAGACATGACAGTATGTCTTGTTAATATATTTGTTCGTAGTCTAGATGTCATACAAGAATTTTGAACTCATGTTTGTGAGTGTATATTATGTGTTTGTACATGTATACCGAATGTCTACAACCGATAGATAGCTATTCCTTAACGTTATTCCGTATTCTCTCCACAAATCAGAACATGGTCCAGCTTCTGGAATCAGTGCAAGAGATTCAAGTCAAGTATTTACGTACACTCCCGAAAGCCAAAGACAATATATTGATAACAAACGATGGCAAAATATCTTGGATATTTTCAATGGAAAGCGGCCTACCCAAGTACAGCACGGCCCTCTTTCCGCTCAGTGTTTTAACACAAATGTTTCACACTGTAGCGGTATGTTTGCATCATGGTATTAGCACGTTCTCACTAAACCCTCTAAATGAGCAGAGTCCGCCACTAAGATCAACAAAAAGACCAAAGAGACCAAAACACAAACCCATGACTTTGATCGTACATTGGAAGTCTTTTTTGTTCCTGAATCGGCTGAAAACTCTGACACAGTTTTTGGATAACGCTATTGCCCCTCAATTAGCTCTTATAGGCGCACAGTACAAGGGTATGCTGAGACTGAAGTTGAATATCCATACTATTACCATTTCAAACGTCACAAATGAGGACGAATCTCGTTTGACATTCAAAGATGGAGTTCTGAATATCATATTCCATTCCTTTTCCAAACTCATAAACCTTGGGCAGTTTCAGACATCGATGCATACAAAGTTTTCAGTGGCCTGGAAGTAGAGCTTCTCAGCAAGAAATGGAGAACCGGATCGGTCAATGTGACGGCCAGTAGGCATCGGGCAACCAACGACTTACTGAAGAGTTTAGGATTCCCCATTGACTTGCCGATGGCTGGACAAAACGTTCTGGAAATGCTCTGCAGGTTCGAGTCACGTCAAATGACACATCCTTATAATCTTCTCAAGCTGTTTAGCCTTTGCTTGTTCAAACATATTTCTCAGGGTTATGTTGACAGTGTCATCACCAAACTCTCCTTCAGCAGCCAATCATGGCTCGTCGGTCGCTGTAAGGTACCGCCTGGAATCTACTGCTGGATAAGACTCCATGAAGCCATGGAGATCGCCTAGCACCACAACTTTTGGTTTACACTCTCTCGAAAGAAGGCCAAACCAATCTTTTGTCACATGACAAAAGCAGCAACTCCAGAAATTACCTCCAAACAGAATCCTCGGCCTCTGGTACAAAATATCAACTCATAACATGTACGAAACATTGCGACACAGTTACATCGGTCATGCACAACTAGTGGTGATGAGGAGGAGAAGGCGTTCTTGATAACACAACCTTCATTTGTTGAATCCTTCCTCACAAACCTTCCAGAAGCTGTTTCAGTCGGTTTTCATGGCGAGCTCCTCGCACACTAAATCGATCACGTTTGACGAAGCCTTTTTCCAGACCTCTGATCTCTTCACAGAAAGTAAACAAAGAGCAAACTCGCAGCAAGCGCCTACCAGTGTCGGTCACAGCAGAAAGCTACGAGTTTCGAACATGGCTCCTCGGTGTCTCACGAGGTTTCAACGTCACGTTTGAAAACAACAACATACCTGAACCAGGATCAAGTGATACAACAGAAATCTCACAACGAAAAGGATTATCCCCTTCTTTCTATATCTCATACGCAACTTATACGACTCTGTGTGGTATTACCGATATTTCCTTGTATGAAAAGCCCGTTCGTGACGTCATGACATCTGTTTTCAAACACGTCGGTATCATAAGCGTCGGGCCTTCCATTCCTGTCAAGTGTGTAGACTTGATTTGCGGAGAAGAGTTCGAGAGAGTGCAGATGTGTATCTGGTTTCGGATAGAGATCTGCACATTCTTCCAATGGGATCTATGTGTGTGGTGATACGGCCGGTATCCCCTTTCCCCAGACTTTGTAGCAGCCCTTTGTGGTATATTCTTACAGCAGTCAAAGTCACGTATCTCGCACGTTCTGGCCCAAGGCTTGAGCCGTGCAATTCGCCCATCTGACATAAAGTTTAAGGTAAGCAGTCTCTCTCTCCCTCTCTCTGTCTCTGTCTCTGTCTCTGTCTCTGTCTCTGTCTCTGTCTCTGTCTCTGTCTGTCTCTCTCTCTCTCTCTCTCTCTCTCTCTCTCTCTCTCTCTCTCTCTCTCTCTCTCTCTCTCTCTCTCTCTCTCTCTCTCTCTCTCTCTCTCTCTCTCTCTCTCTCTCTCTCTCTCTCTCTCTCTCTCTCTCTCTCTCTCTCTCTCTCTCTCTCCCTTGTGTGTGTGTGTGTGTGTGTGTGTGTGCGTGTGTTGCCTCCTTCCTCCGTCAGTCTACAACTTCTTTCACGTTATATGAGTTAGTATTATTTATTTGAACCTCTTTACGCCAACTTTTAATGGACCATTTATTTAGTTAATAGCTAATCTATCAGACTGTATGACAACCTCTCCTCATTTAACTCCTGCAATGTAGCCCCCCCCACACACACATATATATATATATACTCACCAGTACACAACATTCATTGCGTGGAATGATGCTTTGCTCTTTCCGCTAATTTGTATGTACATAGCTGCCAACCAGTATGGGACAATATACCATTTACTATGTTCATTTTTTTAAAACTTTGAATACACAAATCTGTTTCTGCTTTGGAAAATACATATTTGAGACTTAACTGTTATTAAACGGGTTTTTGTTTTGTAATTAGAAAGATAAAACAAACCAAAACAACAGCAATGATGCCAGAATCTGGCATCATGGTTGCCCTTCAAAAGTAGTAAGCCCATCACTTATCTTTATCGGCATCTTGCACTGTTACTTGATAACTTCCTTTGACATAAAGCGTCACTATTTTCCTCTGGTTAAGGGGTTAATTACTTTATTCTGATGGGATGTTAACAATCTGAAATTATTATACCGATCGTTAAATTTAGTAAACTTGTATTTAAGTAAGTTGAAGGTCACATGTACTGAAACTGATTCTTATACGTAAAGGAGTTTATTTGTAGTGAAGTAACTGTAACTGATTCTTATGCTTAAAGGAGTTAATTTGTAGTGAAGTTACTGTAACTGATTCTTATGCTTAAAGGGAGTTAATTTGTAGTCAAGTAAATGAAACTTATTCTTATGCTTAAAGGGCGCTAATTTGTAGTGAAGTAACTGTAACTGATTCTTATGCTTAAGGGCGCTAATTTGTAGTGAAGTAACTGTAACTGATTCTTATGCTTAAAGGGCGCTAATTTGTAGTGAAGTAACTGTAACTGATTCTTATGTTAAAGGGCGCTAATTTGTAGTGAAGTAACTGTAACTGATTCTTATGCTTAAAGGAGTTAATTTGTAGTCAAGTAAATGAAACTTATTCTTATGCTTAAAGGGCTCTAATTTGTAGTGAAGTAACTGTAACTGATTCTTATGCTTAAAGGAGTTAATTTGTAGTCAAGTAAATGAAACTTATTCTTATGCTTAAAGGGCGCTAATTTGTAGTCAAGTAACTGAAACTGATTTTTATGCTTAAAGGAGTTAATTTGTAGTAAGTAACTGAAACTGATTCTTTTGCTTAAAAGGGCGCTAATTTGTAGTGAAGCAACTGAAGCTGATTTTATGCTTAAAGGGCGCTAATTTGTAGTGAAGCAACTGAAACTGATTTTTATGCTTAAAGGGCGCTAATTTGTAGTCAAGTAACTGAAACTGATTCTTATGCTTAAAGGGCGCTAATTTGTAGTCAAGTAACTGAAACTGATTCTTATGATTAAAAGGGCGTTAATTTGTAGTAAATAACTGAAACTGATTCTTATGCTTAAAGGGAGTTAATTTGTAGTCAAGTAAATGAAACTTATTCTTATGCTTAAGGGCGCTAATTTGTAGTCAAGCAACTGAAGCTGATTTTTTTATACTTAAAGGGCGCTAATTTGTAGTCAAGTAACTGAAACTGATTTTTATGCTTAAGGGCGCTAATTTGTAGTCAAATAACTGAAACTGATTCTTATGCTTAAAGGGCGCTAATTTGTAGTCAAGTAACTGAAACTGATTCTTATGCTTAAAAGGGCGCTAATTTGTAGTTAAGTAACTGAAAATGATTCTTATGCTTAAAGGAGTTAATTTGTAGTCAAGTAAATGAAACTTATTCTTATGCTTAAAGGGCGTTAATTTGTAGTCAAGTAACTGAAACTGATTCTTATACTTACATGAGTTAATTTGTGATAAAGTAACTGAAATCGATTCTTATACTTAAAGGAGTTAATTTGTTGTAAACTGCCATGTTTTCTGGAGGCGTTGCAAGTTTTAAAAATTATTTCTCGAGATCAGAGTCTTGTTTTGGATTTTTTAAAAGTTGGCAGCTATGACTGTGATTTGATTTGGTTTGATTTACCCACATCTACAACTAAGATGATCTCGGATTTTTTTTTTTTTTGGTAGGATTTCTAATTTTCCCCGGACTGCTCTGTAACCAGCTTAGGGATCTTTAACGTGCACAATGTTGTGATCTACACACGGGACCTCCTTTTATCGTCAGTCTCCGATGGGACTAGGTGTTGATCCACCTACCTGGACCAGGGGAGGGGGATTTTACCCGTAAAAACTCGGAAAATGTTTCAAACACCGACGGTGCTTGAACCCACGATTAATCCTTTGGATTAAGAAGCTAACACCTTGCCTCTAGAGTATCGCCCCCTGGCAGCTATGCATGTACTGCTCACTAACATTCAATTCTCAACATAGTTGTATTATTCTGAACTGTATCCTTTGTAAACACCAATGAAAAACATTGTTAAGCCATAATAAACGCTATTGGCAGACCTATTGATCACCGTCGTTTTGTTATCTGCTTTGTAACATTTATGAATTTAATAGTATATTTCAATCTTTTCTATGCTTGTCTTACAAACTTGTACATTCTGAAAACTGATATAATCGAATCTTTAATAGTATATTTCAATCTTTTCTATGCTTGTCTTACAAACTTGTACATTCTGAAAACTGATATAATCGAATCTTTAATAGTATATTTCAATCTTTTCTATGCTTGTCTTACAAACTTGTACATTCTGAAAACTGATATAATCGAATCTTTAATAGTATATTTCTATTTTTTTATGCTTGTCTTACAAATTTGTACATTCTGAAAACTGATATAATCGAATCTTTAATAGTATATTTCAATCTTTTTTATGCTTGTCTTACAAACTTGTACATTCTGAAAACTGATATAATCGAATCTTTAATAGTATATTTCAATCTTTTCTATGCTTGTCTTACAAACTTGTACACTCTGAAAACTGATATAATCGAATCTTTAATAGTATATTTCAATCTTTTCTATGCTTGTCTTACAAACTTGTACACTCTGAAAACTGATATAATCGAATCTTTAATAGTATATTTCAATCTTTTCTATGCTTGTCTTACAAACTTGTACACTCTGAAAACTGATATAATCGAATCTTTAATAGTATATTTCAATCTTTTCTATGCTTGTCTTACAAACTTGTACACTCTGAAAACTGATATAATCGAATCTTTAATAGTATATTTCAATCTTTTCTATGCTTGTCTTACAAACTTGTACAACTCTGAAAACTGATATAATCGAATCTTTAATAGTATATTTCAATCTTTTCTATGCTTGTCTTACAAACTTGTCTTACAAACGAATCTTTAATAGTATATTTCAATCTTTTCTCTGTCTTACAAACTACACTCTGAAAACTGATATAATCGAATCTTTAATAGTATATTTCAATCTTTTCTATGCTTGTCTTACAAACTTGTACACTCTGAAAACTGATATAATCGAATCTTTAATAGTATATTTCAATCTTTTCTATGCTTGTCTTACAAACTTGTACACTCTGAAAACTGATATAATCGAATCTTTAATAGTATATTTCAATCTTTTTTCTATGCCTCAGAGCCGCGTTAAAAGTGCAGCTGAAGTGTCAACGCTTTCCACAACGAAGAAATCCGTGAAATCCTTGGAAAACGCCATCAATCGGATCCTGGCAATGACCTCTGCGGGTACTCGAAAGCTGAAAATGGATTTGACGGAGTAAGATAAAGGAAAACGTATGATGAGATGAATAAGATAGCATAAACATGAAAATACATTGATGAAACATTAATTTGGAAGTTGTGCTTAAGGTTTATCTTAATATCAAAAGATAATTTTTATTTTTTTGCTCTACCATTTAGCTATAATGTTGGAAATGTGAAGAATTTATAATAATGACAATAATAATAATAATAATAATAATAATAATAATAATAATAATAATAATAATAATAATAATAATAATAATAATAATAATAATAATAATAATAATAAAAATGTAATAATAATAATAATAATGATAATAATGATAATGATGATAATGATGATGAGGATGATGATGATAAAAATGATAATACTATAATATTAATAATGATAAGGATAATGATGAGGATCATAATAATGAAATAATGATAATGGTGCTTATTATCTTCCGCAGTTGTATGATTTTAAATTTATTAAATGTTATTGTCTCCTTGTGTTGTCAGGGGTTGAATTCAGCGAACGCAAGTCTGGCCCGATGGTCACGTTTGACAGCGGTGTTTTGAAGTGTCAGTTCTTCAAGGAAGGGTCAAAGATCGATCAAAAAGTTATGGACAGAGACTTCTTCTTTGCCGTAGACGAGGAGGGAGGCAGAAAGATGATGGAACAAGAGGAGGTTATTATGAATATTCGTATCCCTTAAAAAAACACACCACGCAGTGGTTCTCAACTGGCGTGGGAGGAGGGGGAGGGGGGGATTTTCAGGGTTTTGGAGTGGGGGGGCAGGGGGTTTACACCCACAGATTGGCAGACTTTATTGAGACCTTATGAGACAGGCACATTTTCGGAAAGAGGGGGGATGACATATTGACAAATGGTGAAAGGGTGCATCGGCCAAACATTGTTGAGAGCCAATGGCATACAGGCTGTGGGATTAGTTTGTTTCACTTTTGTACCACTGGCATACAGGCTGTGGGATTAGTTTGTTTCATTTTTGTACCAATGGCATACAGGCTGTGGGATTAGTTTGTTTCATTTTTGTACCAATGGCATACAGGCTGTGGGATTAGTTTTTTTTCATACAGGATTGGGATTAGTTTGTTTCACTTTTGTACCACTGGCATACAGGCTGTGGATTAGTTTGTTCCCTTTTGTACCACTGGCATACAGGCTGTGGGATTAGTTTGTTTCTTGCTGTAGGGTTTTTGTACCACTGGCATACAGGCTGTGGGATTAGTTTGTTTCACTTTTGTACCACTGGCTGTGGGATAGTTTGTTTGGTACCACTACAGGCTGGGATTAGTTTGTTTCACTTTTTGTACCACCGGCATACAGGCTGTGGGATTAGTTTGTTTCATTTTTGTCCTTCTTCTCCTTAGTAGATTCTTCTCTCTTTTGCTCCATGGGCGACACGTTATTACAGTCCATCAGTGCTTTTCAAGAAACCAAACTCTTTTTGTCTTTATCTGAAACGTGTCGAGAGGACTGCAAAGTACGTCCTAAGACTAGTTGAATAGTATTGTTATTGTGTCATTTTACATGTTAATATTACAAAAAATATCGATGAAACATTTAATTTGCTCTCTTAGTTTTTAAGAGAGCAGTTTGTAATTTAGTTGTACAAAAATTCCGTGGATTCACATAGGAATTTGGGTGTTTGGTTTTCTGCTAAATTCACATTCGTTCCTTTGTTATCTACGTAGTCTGTCATCTTCCTGTTTAGTATCATGGTAGAATAGTAACAGGGTTTGTTTCTTTATCAGCTATAGTCATAGTATCAGGGCTTTTCTTTAACTCGATGGCCTCATCTCAGGCTTCAGAGTGATCGTGGCCCAGTTGGCAGGTGCTACTGGTAGGTCCTACTTCTTTCCTTTCAATCTTTTATTTATTCTTCCATCTCGCTGTTTTCCTCTTAATTCAATTCAATTCAATTCAATGTAAATAGTACATCAATGTATTTAAATTGAAAACAAAATTAAAATTAACTTTTAGGATATATATATATATATATATATATATATATATATATATATATATATATATATATATATATATATATATATATATATATATATATATATATATATATATATGTGTGTGTGTGTGTGTGTGTGTGTGTGTGTGTGTGTGTGTGTGTGTATAAGATACAAAGGTGAGTAAAATAGATGGTGCAGTGAAACAATGTACATAAACAACAGTTAAAAGAAAAATCAGCTTAGTTTCACACACATTCATCAAATTATCATAAATCATTCATTTTGCATCCATCAATTTCCATTTCTTAAACATTGTGACTAAAAGGCCATTATGTTTCAAAGTTAAGTATGGTCAATGCATGGCCTGAGATCGCCGCAAATGGTGGACAGGGTTAATTCCAATTAAACAATGAACACACAAACAAATCAAGTGATGTCATACCTTACGGTGTGTATCTGAGCACAGGGAAGAAAGAAATACAAGCAACTAAGATTCATCAGATCTATAAGACATATTCTTTATTATTTTTGGGAGGGAGAGAGTGGGGTTTCTTATTTTCTTACCAAAACGTGTAAAAATACTGATACATCTCTACATCCCAATTTGTCCTCCCCCGATCAGTGGGGGGATGGTCAAGATGGCTGTCGCAGACACTCAGGATCGATGGGCCTTGAAGATATCTACAGTGTGACGTCATCGGAAGTGTACACGGCACAGCAGGAGGGGCTCCGTTTTGGAGAAGCAACGAATTCCAAAACATCACAGCGATGACAGGTGTGTGTGGGATTATTTTCTGAAGAAGGGTTCATACATAATGTAAATAAGGCGGTATATCTGGTTCTCTTCTTAAAAGAAACAAGCGTATGAATAGCACGAGATAACACCGTTAATATCTGGCAAACATAAAGAGGTATCAGTGTCAGGCATGAGAAAGTTATCAACATGGGGTTAACAGTTCTGCTGTTCGAGATGCTACATCTCATCGCCATCATGATGCTCCTTTGATATAGTATGTAATTATATATTTGACCATTATATATTTATTTATTTATTGGAGCGGGGGGGAGGGAGGGGGCGGGCTGGATTTTTGTTTGATTTTGTTTTATGGTTGTTGGGCTGTTTTGGGTTGGATTTTGTTTTGTTGTTGTTGTTGTTGTTGTGGCATTGGTTGTCGTTAGTTTAGTATTCTTGTTGTAGTTTTAAAAGAGATTGAAGACTCGTTAACTTCTTATGATAGTGTCATCTGGGACGTTCATGAAAGGGATGAACATTGATAGACTTCTTTAAAACTTTGATCATGTTCGACACAGTTTTTTGGGTTTTGTTTTTGTTTGTTTTTGTTTACTCCTTTTTGCTTGCTGGTGGGTACTTTTGGTAACACGTTTCTTTGCTGGTGAGTACTTTTTGGTAACACGTTTCTTTGCTGGTGAGTACTTTTTGGGAACACGTTTCTTTGCTGGTGGGTACTTTTTTTGGTAACACGTTTCTTTGCTGGTGGGTAATTTTTGGTAACACGTTTCTTTGCTGGTGGGTAAATTTTTTTGGTAACAAGTTTCTTTAAGTTTTTTTACAATCACGTCTTCCTCCGCTTACTTTAAAAATAAGCATAAAAATCGTTGATTATGGAAACTCTGCTTTAGGTCACAATTAGTTTAAGCAAAAATTTCACATAAGGAAATTGATATACATATATATATATATATATATATATATATATATATATATATATATATATATATATATATATATATATATATATATATATATATATATATATATTATATTAAACATCTCTACGACTTCTAAAGACAGTTTTCTAAGTAAAAACAAGAAGAAAAAGCCAAATAATTAGTACACAACATTTTGATGTACTGCTTTTTTTACTTACTTATTACAATTATGTTATGAATTTTTGTTTTGTGTGTTTGTACATAATACCTTTCATTCTCAGAGCCTTAGAGCATGTAGATGGAGTTGTACGCATTATACAAAAATTATTACTATTACTCTTACTATTACTGTTTTATGACATCTGCCTGTCCTCAGTCATGTTGTCAAGCTAGCTATCAAGCGACTGTTTTCTGGAGTGGAAATTGGTCGGACATCAGACATTGTTGACTCTTTGGACATTGGTGCCAACATCAACTGTCTCAATGACGTAAGTCTCGAGTGTACGAAGAACTATCATCGTTATTTTCTCAATTCGTTGAAAAATGATTTCCCGTATCATCTTATGTTTTAAAAAAAATAATTTGATTTGCCCACATCCACAACTAAGGTTTTGGTAGGATTTTTTTAATTTTTGCCCTGACTGCTCTGTAAACAGCCAAGGGATCTTTAACGTGTACAGTGTTGTGATCTGCACACGTGTCCTCCTTTATCGTCCGTCTCCGATGGGACTAGATGTTGATCAACCTTTTGGCAGAGCTCGAACGTTTGGTTGAGAGGTCGACACTTTGCCTCTGGACTACCGAGTCCCCATCATTTTAAGAACATGAAACATGAATATCAATATTGTTATGAAGACGTGCTTTTCCCCCTTATTATTATTATTATTATTATTATTATTATTATTATTATTATTATTATTATTATTATTATTATTATTATTATTATTATTATTATTATTATTATTATTATTATTATTATTATTATTATTATTATTATTATTATTATTATTATCATTATTATTATTATTATTATTATTATTATTATTATTATTATTATTATTATTATTATTATTATTATTATTATTATTATTATTATTATTATTATTATATTATTATCATATATTATTATTATTATTATTATTATTATTATTATTATTATTATTATTATTATTATATCATTATCATTATTATTATTTATTATTATTATTATTATTATTATTATTATTATTATTATTATTATTATTATTATTATTATTATTATTATTATTATTATTATTATTATTATTATTATTACCTTACAAAAATCCCCCAACAAAATATTATTATTATTAACAATTAAATTATTATTATTATTATAAATTGAAATTACAATTATTATTATTATTAAAAATTAATTAGAAATTATTATTATTATTAAAATTATTAATTATTTTTTATATCAAAGCTACCTAGAACAATTATTCTAATACTTAGAATAATGAAGATGTTGTGACAATGATCTAGCAATACATAAAATACTTCAAAATGCTACAAAAGTAACAGAAACCTGTGACTGCTGGGTAGCATAAAATGACTGAAGCTTTGATCTGAATTTGAAAGTTTTGGAGAACCATAAAATTTAAAAAAAAACAACATCGAGGTCGTAAAATCAAACTGTGTGGTCAAGAAATACCCAATCACAACAGGAAAGAAGAAGCGACAACAACGATATATTATTAGAATGACTGCATTGTTCAATTACACCTTTATGCCAGGAAAACAGACAGACTAACACGTTCAAATGCGCTTTTGATTAAAATTAATTTTACTCCTAAACCTTCTTTTCCTCCTCTTTCTCACCCATCACCACTACAACCACAGCTACAACTACAACTACAACAACAACAACTACTACTACTACTACTACTACCACAACTACAAGTACAGCTACCACTACTATTACTACTATTACTACTACTACTACTACTACTACTACTACTACTACTACTACTACTACTACTACTACTACTACTACTACTACTACTACTACTACTACTACTGCTGCTGCTGTTGCTGCTACTGCTACTACTACTCGTTTACTACAACTTCTAATAATTTGTACTATTATTAATCTCATTATTAATCTCATTATTATGTCAATCATGTCATATTCATTTTAAAAAGCCACCCTATATCTTACGATCAATGGTTACATTTCTGTCAAAATGCGATGTGATACAGAAGTGCTAGAGGAGAGTGAAATACAGTTGTCTTTGTTATCATATTATAGGATGTGCTCACTGTCTGTGCTTTCTCATCTTGTGTCCGTGTTTGGCGTCCAGAACGGAGAATCGCCACTTGTGGTTGCTGCCAAGTCTAGAAACTACACCACCATCGACCTGCTGTTGACCCGCGGAGCAACCACACCTGGCAGACGTGGTGAGCTTTCATGACATAATATTTTGGTCCATTTTATATTCTATTTTGTGCGTGTGCGTGTGTGTGTGTGTATGTGTGTGTGTGTGTGTGTGTGTGTGTGTGTGTGTGTGTGTGTGTGTGTATCGACGCTTTGTTTCATGGATTCTGGACATGTCTCTTTATTTACAATACAATAATATTAGCATTATGATGATGATTTCGATAACTGTTTTGTGGACTTCTAGATTTTGTTGTTGTTTTAAGTCCCTCAGTGTGTTATTATCTCTTCTGCTTCTCTGCATCCTTTTTTTGTGCCGGCGGTTGGCGGGCGTTACTGGTAGGTCATACTTCTTTCAATTCATTCTTTCATTTATCTTTCATCTTGCTGTTTCCTCTTAATTAACCCTGAGATCATTGCAATGGTTGACAGGGGTAAATTTCAAACAAACAAACATATCCCTTTTCTGTTGTTGTCTCTCTGCTCACTCTCTATCTCTAATACCTGCTTATCTGCCTCCCTCCCTGCCTGTCTGTCTGATTGCCTGACTGTCTGTCGCTGTCTCTCTGTCTCTGTCTGTCGGTCTGTCTGTCTATCTCTCCCTATTCATATATCTATCTATATTTGTCTGTCTGTTTGTCTGTGTGCCTGCCTGTCTGTCTGTCTGTCTGCCTGCCTATCAGTCTGTCTGTCTGTCTGTCTGTCTCTCTCTCTATCTATCTAGCTCTATGTCTGTCTGTCTGTCTGTCTCTCTCTCTCTCTCTCTCTCTCTCTCTCTCTCTCTCTCTCTCTCTCTCTCTCTCTCTATCTATATATATATATATATATATATATATATATATATATATATATATATGTATATATATATATATAATATATATATATATATATATATATATATATATATATATATATATATATATAATTTAATTTTTAATTTAATTTTTGTTGTTGTTGTTGTTGTTTTTGTCCTGTTTATAAATGATGGAGGCAGCAGTATTTATTTATTGTTGTGACTTTCTTTATTCTCGTGTCCACTCAGCTTGGGTTACGGCCCTTCATTATGAAGCAGGCCATGGTGATACAGAGGCGGTCAAGCTGATGCTGTCCTATGGAGCTGATCCTAATGCCCAGGATCAGGTGTGTTATCCCTTATTATTAGTATCATTCTCATCGTCACCTTTGACACTTTGACAAACTATAAACCTTGACCCCGTAATGGGGGCTTCAATACAATTTCATCACTTTCCTTGTCTCATTGTTTTTTGTTTGTTCTATATAATGACTAGTCAATGACGTTATCATCATGGTCATCATCATGTAATGGCACTGACTTTGTAAAATGTCTGAAAAATTAATAACATTATGAGCTTATTGATTTGTGCTAATATTTTTTTATATTTATTTCATTATATATTCGGTTACATAAACAATTACATGAAATGATACTGAAACCCCGTAGGAACAAAGACGAGACAAATACAATGGTCTACACCGAAACAAAACAACAGCTTTGGTCATTAATAGAATCGAACCACGACCTCCGTATTGACACCCCCATCACATATCCATACAAGAGAGCGCACTCCCAACCAAGCTACATACACTTATTGGTGATGGGTGTCGACCAGGAGGTCGCGAGTTCGATACTATTGGTGTCCGAATGTTGTTTTGTTTGGATTTTTCTGTCTATTCCTTTCTTTGTTATCTCGACTCTGTTCTTACGGGCTTCAATATTACTTCATGTCCTTATTCCGCACGTTCGACATGACACTTGTCTCACATATTTGTCTTGACATCTTTTAACTATAATATACAGCTTTTGGGGTCAACAATAGAAATTTCCACCACTTTATTTTCTTCCTTTAGAAAGATCAAGATATAAAGGCATGTACTATTTTCTTTCTTTTCTTTCTTTTTCTACATGTTTTATATGACTTGACTTACTGATGTATGGTTGTATCTCCAGCCTGGTCTTCGGACAAGGCCGCCTCCGCTCTCTCTCTCTCCTCTCTCTCTCTCTCTCTCTCTCTCTCTCTCTCTCTCTCTCTCTCTCTCTCTCTCTCTCTCTCTCTCTCTCTCTCTCTCTCTCTCTCTCTCTCTCTCTCTCTCTCTCTCTCTCTCTCTCTCTCTCTCTCTCTCTCTCTCTCTCTCTCTCTCTCTCTCTCTCTCTCTCTCTCTCTCTCTCTCTCTCTCTCTCT
>JAXRKP010000503.1:50000-85000 GCA_037039925.1 Doris montereyensis
AAAGTCTTAAGATAAAATAGATACATGAATACTCAACAAATATTTTATCTGATAATTAACACTAATTGGTATAATAATTAAACAGAATCTAGCCATTTTAAAATTAAATGCATTTCTGGTTCAAACGAGACATCTTTTCTTGAGGAGTGCCCCCCCCCCCCCCTAATACAACCATGTTCGATTTTGAAAAACCCGCAATGAAATAGGGCTGCATTTTGTGCTATCAATGTCAGATGATAAAATGAATATACAATGATTTATCAGAATATTGCCTGTGGCTTTGCATTGATATTTACATTTAATTTAGTATGCTGGATCTTCTTTTAAATTATGTTTTTATGGTAGGTTATTTGAAGTTTTCTGAGATTGTTTTTTTTCCTACATCATTGTAAGTTTTATATCAGTTACCAGCATGGTAAATGCTTTTTCTGAATGTCTTTTCGTTTCATTTTTTGGTTTCCCATTTAATTCGGTGAGTCTGGTTCTCCTCTTTAAACAATTACATTCTACAGCTATGTTAAACTGCCTTTGCTGACGAGTTTCAGTAATGGAAACTTAAAGATTTTTTTTTACTTTGACTGAGTGATAAACTGCTTTGTAAATTTCTGAACAGCAACAAACCCGCAATTCATTTGCCACGCCAAGCTGTGCCTTCACGGGAGTTCGTTCCATCATCCTGGTAGCCAAACCGAGGTCTGAGAAGTTCCAGGTCTCACTGTAGGCATGGAGGTCAGCTCTCTGTCCTTGACCCTCTAGTCAAGTTGCACTTCCGGCCAGACTCTGTTCAGGAGGAATGTGAAGTCATGATACAGGTACGAATAAGAAGTCAGAAGAAGAACACCCCACCCCACGTCCCCAAAAAAATAAAACCAAAACCCAAAAAGGCATCGAAACGAAAACAAAGGAAAGGAGTCAAACAACAACATTGCCACAAGGTTAAATGGTTTGCGGCTAAAAAGAAGTCAATCTACTACCTAAGTTTGTTGTTTTATAACGTGTTCAGTCAATCTACTTGCGATCAATGTTTCTTCTTAGTTTTGCGCATGTGCGCGTGCACACCAGCGAGAAAAGTTGCACACAGTTAAGAAATGTCTGCGCACACTAATGAAAAAACCGCAGCACGCACAATTTGAAAAATCTTTAAATTTCACACAGTTGAGGTTTTTGTTGTTTTTTTGTTGTTTTTGTTGTTGTTGGTCAAACTTTGCACAACACCAAATGTACGCACACAGACTCTACAAAAAGATAAGATGGTACATTGGTTGGGATTGATGGCATCAACATCCAGACACTGTGGTGATCGTGTTACAAGTTCATGTTCATGGCAATCAGTTACATTCTTTAGATCAGAATTAACAAATACATTAGAGACTCGGAAGATTTTAAGATATCATGATACTTTATTGGAAGGTTGAAAACAGAGATTCTCCTATTTTCTGACACGTACAAAACGACTGCTTGACAAATAGATATAGGATGAACCCATGTGGATAAATAAATAGATAGATGAATATGTAGATAGGAGGACAGATTAATAATATATACATATATATACATTTTTATTTTTTTTATTTTTTTTATTTTATTTATTTTTTTTGTGGGGAGTTAGCTATATATATTATATATACATATATATATATATATATATATATATATGTATATATATATATATATATATATATATATATATATATATATATATATATATATATATATATCACGTATATACTATATATACCAGAAAAGTGAAACCCCAGAGAAAAGTGATCAACTTTTCCATTTGTCCTCTCAAGGTGACGAGCAAGCCCAGTTATGAAGAGGAAGATTACGACTGGATTCTCTCCATGTCACATTCTATGACATAAGCAGTTCAGTCCTTTCCCATTGAGCAACGACATCGTCATTACGTTGCCTTTGCCAGAAAACTACCTTGGTAAGACCATCAGAGAAAACGGAATGATTTGTGGTGATTGTTCGTTTTGCTTGTGTCTCTTTCTTGTTAGATAACCATTATTTCAAATAGAATAAAGCAATGACAACAAGTATCGCCATTAATTGTAGTCGTCGTTCTTACATTAATCATCGCACCTCGTCTTATCATTCATTTTAATTTGTCACCATTTCGACACTCGTCAGGATGACGTCACACATGTATTTTCCTCAGCGAAGTGAGTCTACGTCCGCCGACTGTGTAGCAAGTTTTTGCTTCTTAGATGAATAGACATGGGCCTTTGCTCAAGCTTGAGGGAGGGAGGATGAGAGGGGGAGTTTCACGAGACTGATTGATGTTGTAATTGACTTAAACATCCCCATTCATGCTCTCGCCTCAGGTGTCAATAAATGCAATTTCCCGCAAGACTAATTCTGGTTTGTAATAAAAATTATGACATATTTCTATTTATTTAACTGAAACTTTGATAAGCTAACCTACATCTTTAGTTTCTGTTGATTATTTTATCTAATTTCCATGTCATCTATCCATCTGTCTATGTATCTTACTGGCCGATCTATTGTCTTCTACCGGCCCTGTGGACAGCCAGTGTGCAAAAGAAGCCAACAAAAGGCAATCTGTTCATAGATACAGCAACTTGTGATATTAGAAAGCAAATAGGTTAATAACAAAGAAGCCTTGATAGATGAATAGTTAGTATCTATAAAGCATATGTGGAAAGTATCGCAAGTGTCCAGAATTCACAATATTACATAATATACACAATAAACAAACTCGTATATACATGAACGTATTTTTCATGAAGTAAGATCATAGAGAGACGTGTCGAGTATACAGTGCCTTCAATAAAGTGTAGAAGAAAAAGACAATCATTGATATTTTGGAAACGTTTACAAATATTGTAGTTGTAGAACACTGATTACTTAAGACATATTCCACATATTGTTCTCTTTGATTTGTTTTCCTTTTCGTTTGTATATTAGTCCAATAAGAAGATCATTCCTTTCTTGTTTACAATCGACACTTATATAAATGTCCTATCATCAGGTCATGGAATTTACATGTGTTGATGAGGCAACAAAAAAGACACGTCATGATAAGGACACATATGCTAAATGGCTGAAATTCTCAGGAATCCAGATTATGCTAGGGATGTAGTCAAACTACAATTAAGTCATTTTGGGCAGTAAGTACTTTTTATGTTTCCAGTTTACTGAGATTTTATATTACACGTGTTATGTACAATAAGTACAATAATTGTTAAAACTTAATCAATTACGACAAAACAGCTATCAAAAGGAAAGTCCAAAAGCAACTCCAAATTAAGCCCCAAGATGGAGATGGCTAGAGGCAAAATACTCAACATTTGACATATAATGTTCATACTTAACACATACAAAGGGTATCATGTTGTGATCAGCATAGACTAGTTGTTTTTTGTTGCTTAACGTTTTGTTTGCCATGGTAACGGCGGTCATTTTTGATTTTATACATTTTTTCAAATCGCTAAAACTCACAATGCAATCTTCCGAAGTCCACCAATTTTGAGATATAGAAAGTAAAAAGACATATAAAAAAGTTATACAAAATCAGCTTTTAGATATCTGGTCCAGTTATTGAGAAAAAAATATTGAAAAAAATAATTCTACAAAATCTCGAAAAACACCAATTTTTAAATACTAAATCGTCAATAAAATCAAAATTGTTGAATTTTTAAAAAGAACAACTCTTATACAAATTAGGCAATCATATGAAGAAGCTATAGCATATATTTGATTCTAACAGTAGCTTTTTGACTTTTAGTGAAACGATTGCAAAAACTAGTTTTGAGAAAAACGCCAATTTTGTATTTCTGAAATCAAAAATATGTATGGGAGAGTTTTACGAACAGGGGCTTATGATTTTGAAGCATCGGTACAAAATGAAGTGTGTATCAAATGGGGCAGACGTCCCCTTCACATAGATATCACATATGACAGGCATTTGTCACTACTTTTTCCTTTCCATTTTTAAATGTTTATGAAAAAACTTGAGTAAATCTATTACATTTTTTCAATTTTAAAAAGAAGGGCCGAAAACCACATTTACGTATAGTTTTTTCTTTTTTTTTTTTGCTATCGCAGACTGAGGGTTATAGCATTGAAAAGCCGATTCTAGAAGGTTATCCCCCCCCCACTTTTAAAGGAATTATATCGAGACTTTGCCTGGCTGGTAATAAATAATTAGGATAAAATAGTATTAGATTCTAGTCGTTCTCAACTAGGATTTGGTATTTCTTCGGACAGTTCATAGATGGAGATCTGTATGACTATGAATTATTTCGCAGGAAATTTTTACTGTATAAATATTGATTTTGATAATGAATTTGTTTTCACCCAGGGTATGTTTGATAGAAGCGAGCACGTCAGCCCTCGGATGATCCATCTGGGAAAAGCCAGTTACAGAAAGTTGCCAAGATGGCGATCTGCACTTTCAACAAAACCAGACGACGAGAGTACAGTGCCTGTTTCTTTGCGGCTAAACCAAGGCATGGTGGCAAAAGCCTCACAGAGGCAGAGGTTGTCATCGAATGTATCCTTAGCAGCACCTTCACTCGCCTCCAGGTACCAATAAATGCGATTTTCCCATGACAGTAATTCTGATTTGTAATAACATTATGATATATTTACATTCATTTTTAGCTTGGAATCTGATCAACTAAGCTATATCTTTAGTTATCTGCTATTAGATTTCGTTTGTTTGATTTCTCTTGTCATTTACCCATCTGTCTATGTATCTTATTGTCAATCTATCTTTCAATCCATTTAACTATTTAACTGTATTCAATCTGTTTGCTTGATTTAACTTTGTAAATATCAGTAATTGTTCTATCACTTTCCGTTTCATGTGCATAGAACAAGTTTTAATGAACTACCTACCAGTAGTTTTCTTTCTTTTTCAACCATTCATGAACTCTCTGCTTTTCTGTCTGTGCGTATGTCTGTCTCTGTCTCTCTTTTTTCTCTCTCTGTCTCTGCCTCTGTGTGTCTCTCTGTCTGTCTATTTCTCTCCCTCCTCCCCCACTCCCCCTCTGTCTGTCTGTCTGTCTGTCTGTCTGTTTGTCTGTCTGTCTGTCTGTCTGTCTGTCTGTCTGTCTGTCTGTCTGTCTGTCTCTCTCTCTCTCTCTCTCTCTCTCTCTCTCTCTCTCTCTCTCTCTCTCTCTCTCTCTCTCTCTCTCTCTCTCTCTCTCTCTCTCTCAAGTTAAATCAAATTCTTCTCTCTCTCGCTCTCTCTCTCTCAAGTTAAATCAAATTAAAAAAAACACGTTTTGGGTACAACCTTCTTTGATGGAGTTGTCATTAATTGACGTTTTTCACTTTTGATTTCCCCATTGTGGCCCCCATTTGGTGTTTAAATTTGATCTTCTCCTGTGTCCTTGAGCACCTTTCATCATAATACATATTTATATAATATCTTAAATGCATATTTTTCAGCATTGGAGGGAACAAGGATATGTTGATCTAAACCAAGTCACACAACGGAGTTTTACACAGTTCCAAAGCAAAGGTTTCTCATTGTTCCGTCAGGACCTTGTGAGCAGACAGGTGTTGTCATGCCACCTTTACAGGTAAATAGAGCTATGGTACCTGTAAATAAAAACGGTGGTGCCATAGTTTAAACAAATATATATAATATATAAACATATCTAAATCAATGGTGCTGTAGATAGAACAATGGTACCATAGATAAACCAATGGATACGTGTAGATAGAACAATGGTACCGTAGATAAATCAATGGTACAGTATATAGAACAATGGTACCGTAGATAAATCAATGGTACAGTAGATAAAACAGTGGTACCATAAATAAAACAATGGTATCATAAATAAAACAATGGTACTATAGATAAAACAATGGTACTGCAAATAAAACAATGGTACTGTAGACAAAATAATAGAACCATAGATAATACATTGGTACCGTAGATGAAAAAATGGTACTGTATATTAAACAATGGCACCATAAATAAAAAAATTATACCATAGTTTAAACAATAGTACCATATATTACACAATGGTGTCATAGATAAAACAATGGTAGCGTAGATAACGCAATGGTACCATAAATAAAACAATGCTATCATAACTAAAAAAAGCTACCCTAGATGAAATAATAGTACCATTAATAAAATAATGGGGCCATAAAGAAAACAAAGCTACCCTAGATAAAATAATGGTACCATAAATAAAACAAAGGTATCGTAGATAAAGCAATAATAACATAAATAAAACAATGGTGCCGTAGATAAAACAATGGTACCATAAATAAAACAATGGTATCACAGAGAAAACAAATCATAAATAAAACAATGGTACCATAGATTAAAAACGATACCATAAATAAATCGATGGTACTGTTGACTAAGCAATAGTGGCATATATAAAACAATGGTACTATAAATTTAAAAAATGGTACCATAGATCAAACAAGGGTAACATTGATAAAACAATGGTATCCGTAGACTAAAAATAGTATCATTTATAACACAATGGTGCCATGAATAAAACAATGGTACTATAGATTGAATAATGGTTCAATAGATAAAACAATGGTACCGCACATAAAACAATGTACCATAAATAATACAATGGTAATATACAAAACAATGGTACTGTAGATAAAACAATGTAGATAAAACAATGGTATTGTAGACAAAACAATGGTATTGTAGATAAAACAATGGCATTGGTAGATAAACAATGGTATTGTAGATAAAACAATGGTATTGTAGATAAAACAATGGTATTGTTAAAATACAAAACAATGGTACTGTAGATAAAACAATGGTATTGTAGATAAAACAATGGTATTGTAGATAAAACAATGGTAAAACAATGCTTGTAGATAAAACAATGGTACTGTAGATAAAACAATGTACGTAGATAAAACAATGGTACTGTAGATAAAACAATGGTACTGTAGATAAAACAATGGTAATGTAGATAAAACAATGGTACTGTAGATAAAACAATGGTACTGTAGATAAAACAATGGTACTGTAGATAAAACTATGGTACTGTAGATAAAACAATGGTACCATAGATTTAACAATTGTATCTTATAGTAATCATTGGTACCATGAATAAGACAGATGTGATGCAGATAAAACAGTTGTACTTTAAGTGAAGGAACGGTACCGTAAAATGAAGCAATGGTACTGCTTCTTCCTTCAATAATTATTGTTTTCAGTTTCACTTTGTTTATAATAATTTCCTTTAACTCTTTTCCTCTACTCATTTCTTGATTTCCAATTCATTTTCTTCTTCTTTTTTCTGTTTCTCTTCTTGGTACGGATTTTTCGTTTTTTGATTGATAATAGTTTTATTTGTTGTCTGTTTTGTTTTTTGTTTGATTATATTGGGGAATGAGTGGAAGTTGTTTTTTGTTGAGTTTTTTTGTGAGTTTTTTGGTGTGTGTTTTTAGGGGGGGGGGAGGGTTATTTTTCCTTTTCATTTCTTGTTTTGTTATTTACTTCAGTTATCTTTTTGTTGTGTTCTGCTAAGCCTTCATTCGTATGATTTGCTGGTAGAAAACTATAAATTCTAGGGCAATCGGTTTATGGAGAATACTGGTAGTCTGGTAGATCCCATATTTCCTACATACGTTAACATTTGCTATCCATTTTGCTCTTTCCTTATTGGTCACTAGTGATCACTGTATATTATCAACGGGTTATAGCGTATCTAGGTAAGTAAGTTTATAATGTATGTATGTATTGTGTGGGTTTGTGTGTATGTGTGTGCATGTATGTGTGTGTGTGTGTATGTGTGTATGTGTGTGTGTGCGTGCGTGCGTGTATGTATGCATGTATGTTTGTTTGTATGTATGTAAATATATATGTATCCGATATTTACGTAGGTATCTGGTATGTATTTATGTATGTATGTATGTATTTATGTATGTATGTATGTATGTATCTGGTTTGTATGCATGTATGTATACATGTATGTATGTATGTATGTATGTATGTATGTATGTATGTATGTATGTATGTTTGTATATATGGTTATATGTATGTATGAATGTATGTATGTATGCATGTATGTATCTATGTATGTATGTATGTATGTATGTATGTATGTATGTATGTATGTATGTATGTATGTATGTATGTATGTATGTATGTATGTATGTATATATGTATCTGACATGTATGTCTATGTGGTATGTATGTATGTATGTATGTATGTATGTATGTATGTATGTATGTGTGTATGTTTGTATGTATGTATGTATATATACATGTATATATGTATGTATTTATGTATGTATGTATGTGTGTATGTTTGTATGTTTGTATGTATATATACATGTATATATGTATGTATGTATATATGTATGAATGTATGTATCATCAATCCGCTTTTTGTCGTTATAGCCTTATCTCTCTTTTATGATTTATCTGTTTGTGTGTCTGCTTAATTCATTATGAGTGTTATCATCCCCTTACGAATGTTATCATCTCCAAAATCAAGTTAATAAAAAAAAAAACCCATTTCTCTCTCCAGTTCCATCCAAAACGAAATAATTGTGTCAAGTTCTACATTCGAAAGAAGCAAGGAAGCCATTCCAACAAAGGCTGCGTGGAAATCTTTCTCAGAGCCGCCCTATCAGATTCACCACGAGCAATGAAATCCCAGTTTCTGAGGTGATATTCCATACATAGGATGTTTTATAAGTTTATCCATTCTCTTTTTCCATCAAGCCAGTTATAGGGCCTACAATGTAATACTTCCCTTTCCAAAGCAGCCATAGCAGGGTTGTTAAAAATAGTCGAATTCCCAGTTCCCAAGCCTTGATAAAGAAATAGTTTGAATTAAGCTATTGGATTGTCTTATGTTGTGTTGAGTTCAGGGTTCTTTTCTGTACCTTTGAAGGGATTTGCTTGGAGATTCATTCACTCATTATGTGCCTTGCCAGCTGGCGCTGCTCACCATATCTCTCAGTTTTCCATGGTTGTCTGTTACGCAGATGGTGGCGTTATTTGTATTTGTTCCCAGCCATTTTATTCGTTGTTGTTCAGGGCTCATTATTCCTTTTAAATTTTCCTGGTGTTATCAAATGTTGTAATCCTTTCCATTTCATTATGTGCCCAAAGAATTTTCGCTGCCTTTTCGTGATGTTTGTTATTATTGTTCTTTAGGTTTCAGCTTTCTTTACTGTCTGATTATTTGTCTTCTTTGGCGTCCATGGGACCCTCAACATACGTCTAAAAAAAAACCCACATGCATCTTACCATGGTGATAGATAGACTATTTCAAGATGTGCTTATTTCTGTCTGTGGCATCCATAGCTCTGACTTTTTTTAATAGATTGCTTTATTCTTTATCTTTTTCCCCTGTGACATATTGTTGACAGCCAAAACTGTATACATGTATTATGAACAGTCAAAAGGTCAACAATGTGAGAAAACGTCGATTTTATCTCACCATTTACTTGAATATTAAGGTACAAATGAACACGTTTTTATAAGTTTTGTTTTGTTCCCATTTATCCATAGCATGGACTCTTTGCAAACTGACGCTAATGAAAAGCCATGGTGCAGGTTTAGAAGACAAGCTAGCCAGCATCCCACTTTTCCTTCAGTGGATGGCAGAACCTGGTGACACCAGAGGAACAGACTGTCAAGAGAAAGTCAATTTCTCTCCTTTTGATGCTGCTGTTATCAAAGCTGGTAGGTTTGGAGTTGTATGACCAAACAAAAAGTGTTTGATAAGATTAATTTATGCACTCACGCACGAAGACATACATACATACATACATACAGGATGTAAAATCACCTGTGTGTATAATATTATGTTTTACGCATGAATTATGTCGATTGAAGTAATTCTTTTTTGGCTTTTTATAAGATATAATTATTTTATTATAACCATGACATATTGTGATGGTACTAATAGGTTCCGGTGCTACGATGTACATTTGTACAATATTAAATAAGTGTTTTCATTGTAGAGTCTGATCACATTCAGAATGCAAGGGATTGCAAACTAACTTATTCTCTTTCTCTTTACAGATATACGGGGTGTGGAGTCGCCTTGCCATCAGATTTCCCAGACTCCATCGTGAACTCCAAACCAGATGATGTGGCCGTACATCAGGTGCCACCAAAGGCAGATGTCCAGGAACCTATCAAAAGAACCCTGAGGGAGACGTGCCTGTACCTGTCAAAGCACGACCAGATTCCAGTTCCAAGAAAATGAACTCCGACGTGAAAGGCGACGTGGCCAGCAATAAAGGAGGGTCGAGCTCAAGGCAAATGGGTAAGACAGATACCAACCTGCGGGTCTTTGGTTCATTGTTTACAACAACAACAACCATAACAAAGATAAAGACAGAGTGGCCATACGGATACGTGTCGTGTCGGCCGAAAGATTAAAAACAGTTTATTCGGACACGGCTAAGCCTAAATCTGACCTTAGTTTATACATCCATGTCTGAGTGATTACATCTGCTTATTGAGACATGTATTCTCATAAAAATAAAATTCCTTCAAGGCCCTTAAGGCCTAAAGAGCCGGAACTTATCCCGGTTTCTATAGCATGAAGCAGAACAAGTGACAATAATCACCTCCTGGCCAGGACGCTAGTCTGACGCAGGGTTTTACTCCCAAGCTAGTGTTTGTCCCCATTTGCACCTGGATAGAGTGGGGAAATGTGTGTTAAGTGTCTTTCCAAATGAACACAACGTCGGCCCTGGCTTTGCTAGGATTCGAACTGAACATCATGATCCCAGTCCGGCAGCCTAACCGCTCGGCCACCGACGCCACACTGTGTTCTCATAAACTGTCTCATAATACTCCATGATGAATGGTGGCATCCTATTGTATGATTCAAGCGTCCGTGCCTGTGCTTAAATATAACACCCACCTAATGCATATCTTTTACTTATTATTAATATTAGCTTCATTCCTTAAAAAAAAAACCAACATATATATTACTATATTATATGCTTATTGGGACATGTGTCCTCATAATCGATATCACATATTCGGACCTGTGTCCAGATAAAAATGCCTGATGAGACATGTTCTCGTAAAAAACTGATGAAAATGCTTGTTTCGTGGAAGAAAACATTAATATATCATTTCAACATCAGACAATGAAATAAAATGATCATGTTACAAAGAAGTCAAACTGCCAAGTAAAACATCTTGGATGTAGTGGCATGTTTCAAAGTGAAATATAGGGCTCGGAGACGTAATTTATGAATATAAAATACATAAACAATTACATTTTTTAAAAATGTATTGCTTTTACCTCTTGTACGTTACATATTAATGGTTTAGATCCATACTGCTGAAGAGATGCATGTGTATGTTGTAATTAGCTCCAGGAAAAGGACATTGTTTGTTGCACATGTGTTGAAATTATCATTACATCTATAATTACTTACAGTATTGACGAAATGACAAATATTAATAGTGATAAAGTCGCAATTGATTCAAAAATTGTTTTCTTTTTACCCTTTTTATTTTATTTTAGAAAGCTACGTGCTAGCGCAACAGGAGCGCTTTTATACGCAAGATTTCCCCAGTGAGGAAAATGTCGATGCCAGCAGACGAATTTGACCTGACGGACACGAGCTCAAATCTACGTGTCTGTTGACACCAACTCCCAGGGGACGGGCGGCGTGCTCGACTGGCTGGCAGAAGATCTCGGCTCTGATTGGTTTATAACAGGAGTTCTGCTTGGTGTGCCATACACTTCTCTACAAGAATGGATGCGTGAGGCTCGCTTTACGGAGAGGCACAAAGCAATGAAAGTGAGAGGGTTTCTTCGATTTGATTTGATTTGAATCGATTTGATTTTACCACGTCCAAACTAAGGCGATATCGGGGTTTTTGGTAAACATATTTCTCTACCTATAGCCGGATACTCATTCACACACCTGTGTCGGAGTGAGGGAATCAGAGTCAAGAAGATTTCCAAGAGTACAAAGCCGTGAAAGAAAATCAGCTAGACAAGCCATGGGTTTTGAACCAGTGTCGTCGTGAATACAAGCTCACAACACTACGGTTTAGCTACAACGCCACCAATTATTGGGTACAATGCTCCAATTACTACAACACCTCAATTACTGGGTATAATGCTCCAATTACTACAACACCTCAATTACTGGGTATAATGCTCCAATTACTTCAACACCTCAATTACTGGGTATAATGCTCCAATTCCAACACCTCAATTACTGAGTATAATGCTCAATTACTACATCACCTCAATTACTGGGTATAATGCTGAATTACTACAACACCTCAATTACTGAGTATAATGCTCCAATTACTCCAACACCTCAATCACTGAGTGTAATGCTCATTACTCCAACACTTCAATTACTGGGTATAATGCTCCAATTACTATAACACGGTATAATGCTCCAATTACTATAACACGGTATAATGCTAAATTACTCCAACACCTCAATTACTGGGTATAATGCTCCAATTACTCCAACACTTCAATTACTGGGTATAATGCTCCAATTACTATAACACGGTGTAATGCTCCAATTACTATAACACGGTGAAATGCTCCAATTACTATAACACCTCAATTATGAAATGCTCCAATTACTATAATTACTGGGAAATGCTCCAATTACTATAACATGGTAAAATGCTCCAATTACTATAACATGGTATAATGCTCCAATTACTATAACACGTGAAATGCTCCAATTACTATAACGGTGAAATGCTCCAATTACTATAACATGGTATAATGCTCCAATTACTATCCAACACTCCAATTACTATGGTATAATAATCCAATTACTATAACATGGTATAATGCTCCAATTACATGTAACACGGTATAATGCTCAATTACTATAATGTGTTATGCGATTCATCCATTATTCATGTAATGCTCCAGTTTGAATACTCATGTTATGGGTATAATAATTCATGTCAGCCAGTTAAAAATACATGTGTTATGCGATTCATCCACATTCATGTCAGCCAGTTTGAATACATGTGTTATGCTATTCATTCACATTCATGTCAGCCAGTTTGAATACATGTGTTATGCGATTCATCCACGTTCATGTCAGCCAGTTTGAATATCCACATTCATGTGTTTGTACATGTGATGTCAGCCAGTTTTCATCCACATTCATGTCAGCCAGTTTGAATACATGTGTACTGTGATGCGTTCATCCACATTCATGTCAGCCAGTTTGAATACATGTGTTGTGCTATTCATCCACATTCTTGTCAGCCAGTTTGAATACATGTGTTATGCTATTCATCCACATCCATGTGTTACATTCATGTCAGCCAGTTTGAATACATGTGTTATGCGTTTCATCCACATTCATGTCAGCCAGTTTGAATACATGTGTTTATGTGATTCATTCACGTTCATGTCAGCCAGCTTGAATACATGTGTTATGTGATTCACCCACATTCATGTCAGCCAGTTTGAATACATGTGTTATGCGTTTCATCCACATTCATGTCAGCCAGCTTGAATACATGTGTTGTGTGATTCATCCACATTCATGTCAGCCAGCTTGAATACATGTGTTATGTGATTCACCCACATTCATGTCAGCCAGTTTGAATACATGTTATGCGATTCATCCACATTCATATCCCAGCCAGTTTGAATACATGTGTTATGCGATTCATCCACATTCATGTCAGCCAGCTTGAATATATGTGTTGTGCGATTCATCCACATTCATGTCAGCCAGTTTGAATACATGTGTTATGCGATTCATCCACATTCATGTCAGCCAGTTTGAATACATGTGTTATGCTATTCATCCACATTCTTGTCAGCCAGTTTGAATACATGTGTTATGCGTTTTATCCACATTCATGTCAGCCAGTTTGAATACATGTGTTATGCGATTCATCCACATTCATGTCAGCCAGCTTGAATACATGTGTTATGCGATTCATCCACATTCATGTCAGCCAGCTTGAATACATGTGTTATGCGATTCATCCACATTCATGTCAGCTAGCTTGAATACATGTGTTATGTGATTCATCCACATTCATGTCAGCTAGCTTGAATACATGTGTTATGTGATTCATCCACATTCATGTCAGCCAGCTTGAATACATGTGTTATGTGATTCACCCACATTCATGTCAGCCAGTTTGAATACATGTGTTATGTGATTCACCCACATTCATGTCAGCCAGCTTGAATACATGTGTTATGCGATTCATCCACATTCATGTCAGCCAGCTTGAATACATGTGTTATGCGATTCATCCACATTCATGTCAGCCAGCTTGAATACATGTGTTATGCGATTCATCCACATTCATGTCAGCCAGTTTGAAAACATGTGTTATGCGATTCATCCACATTCATGTCAGCCAGTTTGAATACATGTGTTATGCTATTCATCCACATTCTTGTCAGCCAGTTTGAATATATGTGTTATGCTATTCATCCACATTCATGTCAGCCAGTTTGAATACATGTGTTATGTGATTCACCCACATTCATGTCAGCCAGCTTGAGTACATGTACTTGTCACAGTACTGAAAATTTGTCTCATCAGAAATATACAAGTACATGTATCAGACTTTGATATGTATATATTTTTTATTTTTTATTTTTTTGATTTACCCACATTCACAACAAAGATGATCTCTGGGATTTTGGTTGGATTTTTAATTTTGCCCGGACTGCCCTGTAAACAGCCAAGGGATCTTTAACATGCACAGAATGTTATGATATGCTCACTGGACATCCTTTTATCGTCCTTCTCCGATGGGACTAGGTGTCGATCCATCTACCTAGAAAACTCGAGAAATGTTTCAACCATCTGTGGAGCTCGAACCCACTACCTGTTGGTTGAGAGGCGGGCAGGCACCTTGCCTCTGGAGTACCGAGTTCCCATGACTTTTTTTTTGGATAATATAACCATCACATACTTGACTTATTTCAGATGTTGCATCAATGGAAGTTGACACGAAGCTCCAGACCAGATCACGGTGTGCCAGAACTGTTCATGGCATTGCAGAGATTGGGCAAAACCGAGATACTCATGTCTCTAAAGGAAAAATGAAGGTCTGGTAAGTTGATTACAAACGTCCTGGTGGTTAATGACAACATTGTTACTTTTTTAGTCAAACATGGGAGTGTTGGTTTCAGAGACGATTAACTTGTGAAGGGCTGTAACTTTTCATCTTGCACAGAGTCCGGCTACTTTTTTTAGGCCTACTGCTATTAATATTATTCTTTTTTTTTCATGGGTCGTATGAAGAGTTACGAGGAGAACCTTTGAAACAGCAGCATCACGTTTACATTCCACCAGCCGGTTTATGGATACTTTGGCGGCCCCATAAATCCATTGGGAAAAACCAAGACACCACCCAATGAATGCCAAAGCACAGTCGGCCAAAAGACGAAGTAGGAGGGCATGTCTCCTTGGGCACGGTTTGCTGTTCAACCGGTTTCTCCTCATGACATGTACTGAGATTGGATGCCATGGATCGTCATTCATCTCTCTGTAAAGTGAGCTGCTACTGTTAGGTTGCTATTATTTGGGTGGGATGGCATCTAGGTTTGTTTTAGCAGCCGAGGTCGATGGTTGCGGCGGATAGGAAGGTTGTAACTCGTAGATTCTGAGGAACTCTCCCAAGCGGAGTCAAGTTCATTTCATTGACTGTGATAGCAGCCTCCTACTCTCCAGGTGCCAAACACTGAAGCAGTACGTACTATTTAGAGGGTATAACTAAAACAGAAGAAGATGAATTAGATGACTATTTTCAATTAGACATAAATATAATTTATGGCAAAGATTTCAAAAGTGACAATCAAGCGTTCCTCTGTGCCGAGTCAAATTACATACAACACAGACACAATGAAACAATAAACAGTACATTCATTGCTAGTCTAGTGAATCTAGGTTAAAGGTAAAGAAACATTTTATTTCTACTACTACTACATTGTACACTGTATTTTATTCACTCTTACTCATGTACAGGATCAATGAAAATTTGGAAAGAGAGGGTGTCTGAAAAGCTCTGGTCAACAAGAGTTTACTGGAAGATGCAGGTTGGTGCTACTGTTGAATCAATTTTAAGATCCATCTAGCCTATTGGTTTATATTTGTGTGGAAGCCCTTCCAACTTTGCGTACAGTAAACTGAATGCAAGAGCAAAGTGCAGTTTTTTTTTAAATGCTAAAAAGTTCATTCTTGATTAAGTATTGTCAGATTTTTTAAAAAAAAATTTTTTTTGGGGGGGGGTGTATTTTGGGTCTGTGTGCATATGGTACGTCTAAGAAGTAGAAAGAAAATTGAAGACAGGCAAGATAATATAGTAACTGTATTTTCCAAAGCAGTTTAGATTTTATCCCATAATTCAAATGATCGTTTATTTCCCCTCTACAACAATTAAGGCTTAAAATATTTTTTAACGTCTGCTATTAGTTATAAGAATTTAAAACATGAATCTAGTCCAGTTGTTGTACACCTTCATTATCATGTACACAGTTTTAAGACCCATTATTGTCATTAAAATTAAAAGCAATATCTTTGAAAAGAATATTTTTTGCTTTTTTACACCTATATTTACAGATCACTTGGAACCAATGTCTCCACTCTTCCTTCTGGCCTTGGCACGAAAGGTTGGGTTTTTAGCATTGACCTCATGTATGACCTGGGATTGTCCAGACCAGAGGTCAGCAGAGTAATGACCGACACATTCCTAAGGCACAGAGAAGACAAGATGCTGGGGGTAAAATTTGCTGAAAATAAATTACACAATTACATTTATATTGTTGATGTAGTTACAAGATTGATGCTTAGACATTTGTTTTCCAATTGTAAAAAAATAATAGCGGACATTAATTTTATTTGTTGCTCATGTTCTTGATTTTTTTGCTTTATAGAGGCGTAATATGTCCAGTTTTGCTTTGGAAATTTTTCTGATATGATAATATGCAAAAGTAGACCAAACATGTGTGTTCTGAGCTGCCTGGTGTTTTCCTAATATTGAGTTGACATTTATTTAATTTCCAGCTTTTGTAATGTTTAGAGATAAATCCTTATCGCCTGAGCAAGCTATGGAAACACTGCTATCTGTGCTGAAGCAATACAGTTACACTGAGGCAAGAAGTTGGATGCTAACCACTAGTCGGCAGTGGTAAGAAGACACAAGCTAGTTTTGCTTAACTGTTTCTTTGTGAAATATATGAATTGTTGATGCTAACATAATCTTAATGCGAGATTGATATACCTCTCGTTTGACTTAAAAAAATAAGAATACATTTTTTAAATACACTTAGTTATCTCAACATTTTTGGACTTTTTCACTTAATAATGTCTATGTTATTTATTGTTTACTGAGATGGTAATGAAAAAGAGAAATACTAATCTTGTTTGAAAAAAACTTTAAAAAAAAAAATATTGTCATTGTTCTTAAGACTGAAAACAAAGTGAGGAAAGTAAGGAGGAGAGGTAATGCTGTTTTATCATTCCATCATTACATATTTCTATTCCAGGTTGATGAACCATGGGAGTGCAGATGATCAATTTGCACATTCAGTTGGACAGATGATACAAGAAGAGGCTGTCTCTCAATCTCTCAAAAGTTGAAAATATTGATTTACGTATTCTTATAAATTCTAAACTGAAATCAATATGCAGTGTATATGGAAAGCTATACTACACACAACAAATCATGATATTACTAATTATGATATTACATGTACTTGAATTAATTTGAATCTCTTTCACCTTACACATCTCTTTCATACATTTATAATAATTTTGCTGTTTTGCTTTTCCTTGATAAATCAACGAAGATGTGATCACCACTCCTTGTTATTTGTATAAAAATGAGGAGTTGTGTGGAAATGTAATTATAAATAAGTATTTTAATAGATCTACATGTATGTGTGTTTGTACTAAAGGTTAAGGTCAAGGAATCATTCTGACACACTTTGTACACATATATCACACATTCATCTTTAGATACATTTATATGTAAATAAAAATATATATATATATATATATATATATATATAAATAATAAATATAAAATAAATATATATATATATATATATATATATATATATAATATATATATATATATATATATATATATATATATATTATAAATAATAAATAATAATAATAATCATGTGCATGCAATGCAATGTTGGCCATTTTCCTTTTATTTATACATTGACATGATATTTTAGGTGCAAATGCAAACTTAAACATGAATGACCAAGGGTTACTAATACATTATATACATGTACTTGTTTTGATTTTCCGATAAATTCATATGTGCTTTCACTCATCATATTATCATTGTGTGCTTGATTTTGTTTAATTTATTGAAGCGTGTGATAGAACTTAGACTTAGAGCTGTGATTCTTTCTTCCTCTGTGATGAACTGTGGATGAAGATTCCCTTTTTCAACTTTACAAGATTGCTTGTCTCATTATACATGTGTTGGGTTTGTGTGTGTATTTTAATTTTATTTTGATTCAATCTGAAAAAACAATATTTAAAAAAAGACCATGACTCTTGTGATTGTGATACTTTTTTTATTGATATCTTAAATGTGATAAATGTATTATGTATTTAAACACCGAGATATGATCTTGCATTCTTGTTGTTCATTTATATTTCCTTCCATAAATTTAATTGAAGGCAATGGTTTGATCAGCACTCCTCTTTCTCTGTTGGCCATCTTGTTTTTTTTATTATACTTTACAAATTAATGTTACAAGTATGTTTTACTAAAATTCTGATCCATTGATATTATATTGTTTTTAAACCTTATATATGTGCAGTATATTAGTATTTTAAAAAAATTTAGTTAATAATTCACATTCCATTTTTATAAGATTTCAGCTTTTATTTAAATTTAAACCTTTGAAATTACAAAGACACATTGTGATAATTTATATATCCAACCTCCGACAAGGATCGTACTGTATTTGTATGATAGCGAATAATTTTACTTTGGTTTGAAATGTGATTTTTAAAATTTTATAAAACTGATCATTTGATTTTGAGTACATAATAAATGTTCATATGTAATTACAAGTCTTCCCTATTCTTCTTCTCTTTCAGATTAAAATAGGTTCTTGTCTGTGAATAACAAAGAGGTCAAATGTTAACAATACAGCGTATCATTGAATTAAAAATGAGTTGATTAGCATCTCTAAATCTTATGGCCTGTTAAATATCTAATTTGAACATAGAACCTGAACAGAAAAATAAATTTCAACAAATCAACTCTCTTACACTACTTACAGGTCTGTCATATTTTATGTGACAAAAAATCTTTAGATGTTTATTTGTCTTGAAGAATATACATGTATACAAAAATTAAAAGCGATCAAAGACAAAAACGCTACAACATAAATAATGCAAAAGTTCATGGATTCATGCCCGATAGGTTGAACAGTTTTCTTGAGGATTTTTTAAAGTAAGGTAGATCAACATCTAGTCCCATCGTAGATGGACGATAAACAGGAAATCCTGTGTGCAGATCACAACACTTTTGCACATAAAAGATCCCTTGGCTGTTAACAGGGTGGTCCAAGCAAAATTTAAAAAATCCTACCAAAACCCCCAAGCTTAGTTGTCGATGTGGTTAAAACCAAATTTAAAAAAAAATGTCCTCAAATTGGAATCAATATGTTATTGTTATGAGTCAAGAATTTTTGCTGACATCTTTCTCTTGTTGTTGCGTCAGTGTTTTTGACTTATCAATGTAATCCTAACAAAATTGTTTGAGATGGAGGAAAATTTCAGTAAATGAAAACTACATTGACTGAAGGACGGGTTGGAGCCTGTTTCAGTTTGTAACAACTTATAAATGATGCACAATTAAAATAGTAACTCGTAAGTTCAACAAACCATGGTACAACAATTACAAGACATTTAACACCATTCATTCCATGAACATAAACACTCAACTGCAAGAGAGTCAGACACAAATGACATTTGAATTAAAACAAACAAAACAAATAGAAAAATCATATGAACTGAAGAACCTTTGTAAATGGAATAACAATTTTAATCATTTTCAATCAACCAAAATGGTATTTTGCATAGCTATACATGTATGTGTATCAACACACTGACATTACATTTCTTTTACATAGATACAAACTAAAATCTACTTTGTCATGTTCATCTTCGTTTCAAACAGTCTCATACATTGTACACTTTTAATTTTACAAGTAATTAAGACAATATGATGTATTGCATTTGATTTTATAAGCATAGATAATTTAACTGACAGTTTGCATGAAAAATAACATTAACTCTTTGAACCCGAGCTACCGTAATATCGGTGGGAACTTATTTTCCTACTCCCCGAGACACCGATATTACGGTGGGTGGGTGTGTCCCTACAGTTGTCGGGTTATACAGGCAATTAAAATTGAGTCACTTGACTTGTGACACTTCACCCGGAACAATAACAAAGCAAAATCAAAATGGCTGCTTCCTTCTAATGAAAATCATGTAAATTTGGTGTTTATTGAATAATTTTGTGATGAAGCGATCAGCTGTTCAGCCCGGCAGTTCAGGTAAAATAAAATACACACGAGAGCAGGTGTTACAAAACTTATCAGATTCTGAGGATAATGAACTAGAATTTGGTGATGCTGAGTATCATGATAGTGAAATAGAGAGCGAGTCAGATGACGTGGGAGATGAATAAATCTGAGTAAAAATTTACATGTAATTAAAAAACAAAACCAAATATTACATTTTTGTTTGCTTCCCCTCTTTTCTCCTCTTTTTACACGTTTTTGCTCAGGAGCCCAGAGACAGGGTAATTTTAAGGTTCAGGAGCTCAGGGTTCAAAAGGTTAACAAAACTAAAAAGCCTCAACATTTTACGCAGGTCTACATAATTATATCAAATAAATTGGGTTGCCATGGAGCTTTATCCACATACAAAAACGCATTGGTATCAATTGTTCATCCCATACATATTGTATTCTACTAAATACAATAGATTTTTCGACAGGAAAATAACACGAATGAATGGCAAATGACTTTTTTCGTCTGAAGAAATTTAAATATTTTTAACAAATCATGTGTAAACATGGAATGAAGAAGATAAAAGCATGTCTTACTAGCAAAAGAATAATTTTTTAATTGAAATGACACAAAAAGAAAATTCAAAGAACAATAGATATTGATGCAAAACGATATTGAGTGGAAGTTGGATTTTCACTAGAACCACACTACGTTTTTGCCTCCTTTGTTCAGCTATGATATGCAGTAAAGCAGCAACAGAACAGAATCCCATTCCCTGAGCCCTGGCCTTGACCAAGGTTGAAGTCACCTTTCGTAACAAACCCCATAACTGAACGCGATGTATGGCTCATTAAACTCGGGCATTTAGTGTCATTTTGATCAGAATTTTCCTCAGCTTTATCAGTCTCTTTACACAACACATTTAATGTATCTAACTGAGCAGGAGTATCCTTCTTAGACTTTTCACTGTCAATCACAGTGGACATCATTGGTTTAGAATCTGCCCCATGTACCTTCTTACCCTGTTTTCTTTTCTCCTTAGTCTAAGTCGCTCTTTTCTTTCTTTCTTACGTTTGGGAGCATCCAAATCAGGATGCAATGTTTCTTCAGGACCCCCATACTGCTTGTCTTTGCTAAGCTTCCTAAGATCATCTTTTGAAGGCTTACATATACGAGCGTGAGAGACTGGGACACCACGACCAAGGACAGTGATACACACTGGCACAAGAGCTATTCCATCCTCATCTATAAGCTTTCTCCTTTTTCCTCTGATAACAGTGTGGCCAGTGGATTTGATTCTGTACTTTTCTTTCCTTAGCACAAGAATGGGTTTTGATTTTTGATGAACCATTTTTTGTAAAATTCTTCATATCTGTTAAAGCACGATTTAACAATTGTAGGTTACGTCTATGGCGTAAAACATATATTTCTTTCTTTTCTTGTGAATCGGCTATCATAAAACTCTTCATAAATTTATCCATTAGGCTTGGCACTGTCACTACCCACTCTTTGCAGAGCTGGTCAAAGGGTAATGAAAATGGTAAATTAAAACCTAGCTTTGTGTAATTTGGCCTCTTGGCAGGCGGTCTCCTGTCCTGCTTCGTTTGCATAGCCTCACCCTCTGAAAGAATTTCTAACTTGCCAGCTGTGGAGTCTGGGACGTCTTTGATTTGATTCAACTGTCTAGTCTGAAGAGAGATACTGTGGGCCTCTCTCAGGCCTCCAACTCGTGCACCTCTATAAACCAGTGCCACCCAAAATGCCATGGCCCAGCCTGAGGGAAGGAGAAGGTCCCAGCCACTAGCGTATCCTTCCTGGATGGGCGACTGTGAAGATGATGATGAAGAGGATGGTGAATGAAGATGGGAAAAGCCAGGTCTTTGAATGAGAAGGACAGGAATTGTAGACTCTTTCTCTCCCATGTCAAGAGGAGTACCTGTTGAAGATTTAAAAAAAATCAGTTAATCAAAAAAAATAGAAAGAAATTAATGAATGAAAAGAAAAAAGAGAATGATCCTCGTTTCTATAGTTTTATAAGAAATCAGTACAAACTGACAGCTCTAAACAAAACACTGGTCTGTCCCGTACTCTTCTTCACCAAGCTATAGTTGATATGATATCCCATCACACCTTGGCAAAGCAACAAAGAATGTGCTACGTGTATTTCCCAAAGATTATCACGCCTAATCAAACTAAGATTTGAACAGTCATCTTCATTCTCTCCAATCCTAATGTCTACGAAAAAAAAAGAAAGATTTATGTGTACATTATCATGAGGATATTTCGACTAAAATGTGAAATGAAATTAAAACAAATTAATAAGGAATATCTGTTGAGAATTTTTTCAAAGTACCCAAGATTGCACATAGTAACGGAGAGTTACCCTCTTTCATAAGGTATCAATTGATAAAATAATATCATTCACCTGTTGAAAATTAAAAGTGTTGCTTGACGTTCATTCAGAGTCTCCTTGGTACCCAGTGTATTTAATGGAGACTCCTAAATGTTAAGGAAGTTGAGCCTTAGGTTTTTGTGGTTGGCTTTCAGCCACCTGAGGCTTAGTAACCAAGATGGTTGCGGTTTCAAAGGTTCTCTCTGAGCTTAAACCAGCCATATGCATCATGAAGAAGAAAGTATTGCTTGCCCTTACTCTCCCATCTTTAATACAAACTCTGACTCATTCACTGGAGGCAAGCTACTGCGTTGTAGTTGTAGTAAAAATGGTCTACGTTTAAGAACTTTAAGTTACTTTTCTTATTTCTACCACCCCTTTTACTATGAATACTTTGGCATCTACTATAGAAAACTCATGATCTTTGAATATTTAACCCAAATTCATGTATAAAGATATGAGGAATTAACTTTGAAAACGGCTTTGAGGATCATAGTTAAGTTACAGCTGATACAGAGAAAGCGGAAATTCTCATGCTATAACAACTGTGCTATGACTCTACACCTACAACATCTGATCACTGAACATGAAAAGATGCTACTACATATCACCATTGTTTTCATCTAATAAATAAAATCATTCTTGGACATCATTGAACTCTCTCTATATTCAATTGGTTGCAACAAACAATCCTGAATTTTTTCTCAATAATTCATAATACAGTAGTCGCTGGATAAACGCACGCCCTTTGGGTGCTGAGAACAGCATATGTTTATGCGTACTGTGTATTTATGCGACATCACTTGGAGATAACTCTTTAACGGTAAAAGATGTCATAGATTATTATTATTGATTACGGCTCCTTGATTATCACGCACATTAGCGTGGCAGGTATATGTTGGTGTGTAAGTGTAATACTGATTGCTTGCTCATTTTTGTTTTTTTGTATCTTAGGGCTTTTTTGCTATTGATTTTCTTTGTTGTTTTTATTTTGCCATCTCGGAAAGCAGACCAGAAGTCATACAAATTTTCGGAAGATAATGCTTTGGCTCTTCTCGGCTTTGAAAAAGAAGTGACAGAGCAAAGGCAGATCTATAACTAGATCTATCAATAATTTTCATGCTCACAACAATACCTCTAACTACGTACATGCAACCTCGAGAGCCAATCACTCATGGTCTGTAAACATTAAGCCCCACCCTCACACCCTTACTCTTTCAGTGAGTGTGTGCATGACCTGTCCGGTGTCGCTGACCGTAGTCTATACAATTCCATCGCATGCCCACTACCGCGGGAAATCATATTGTACACTGCGTCGATCGATGAATTCGCGATCCACAGAATAATATCTGGACAGCCAGCCTTTGACTTTCATCATCGAGAAATCAGAGACTAGGAGGAGCGGGATAGACAATGCAGCCCACATAAGACTGTCTGACACCTTCGTTTGGGTAGTGCTCGGACAGACAACGAACCTAGACATGGAAGAAGACTGACACGTTTGCCCTAGTCTTACTCTTAGCATTGTTTGCTACAGTGTGCCATCTGTTTTCGTGTTATTGTTATTTCTGACAAAAACTCACCAAAATACTCATTTTAAGACCTCTAATGGATGGGTATGATGTTGCGTTACAGAGAAAAAAAGCATGCCTTTATATGTGTCGACTGTGTTTTTACACACTGTTATCATATAATATAGAAAAAAATCGGTCAACAGAGGAAAGCGTGTGTTTATGCAGAGTGTGCTTTTTATGAAGTGTGCGTTTATCCAGCGACTACTGTACAGGGGAACCTCTCAAATCGGGACCCTAGGGAATCGGGAAACTCGGCCAATCGGTAAGAAATCTCAGGGAACAGGCTTTTTCCTATCTATTTTACCTCTCTAAATGGGAAAGGTCTCTGGCTTATCGGGACAATTTGTCATGGGCTTGCACTGATTATCATCACCGTTTCTCCAACATATATTTATTCCAACACGCACTTGTTATCCAAATTAGGTTTCTGTGTTAGCAAAACATTGATTATTACAAATGCATTAGTGCTACACATGTTATACATTACATAATAAATACGTTCACAATGGTGCAAGTGCCAGTTCATGACGACTATAAGCCAGACACACCAGATATCCATTACGAAGGTGTGAAAGCAGGTGTCTAGCCAATCCTTGCTCGTCCATGTAACAATCCAGTACTGTGTTGACACGGTGCAATGTCATAGTTTTTTATTGCCTGCCTCACCCACCAATCACAAGCATGGACACGCGAGGAGATTTAACTATTCATCATGCCTTTTTGATTACGTGTCATATCTATCTACCGTCCAATGAAAATCAATTGAGTGTCGGTGACATTTCTGATGAATGCTATCTTTGTTTCGATCAACTGGTCCTGTGGCTACTTGTTCATTTAATTTTGCATTTTACTACTCACAGATGGGCTTATGTACCTCAAACTACTGAGGGAAAACCACAATCCCTTGGTCCCCGGGAAATCCGGCAAATCGGGACAATTTTACAATCCACCGAGAGTTCCTGATTAGAGAGGTTCCCCTGTATTATATGCTGGCTTTTAAATCATTTTGTAAAACAATGAATTCAAATCTATAGCAAAGTCTACCCCCTAATCCAGGTAGGTAGATCGACACCTCGCCCCATCGGAGACAGACGATAAAAAAGGAGGTCCTATATGCAGATCACAACACTCGGTGCACGTTAAAGATCCCTTGGCTGTTTACAGGGCAGTCCGGGCAAAATTAAAAATCCTACCAAAGACCCTGAGATCACCTTAGTTGTGGATGTGGGTAAATCAAATCAAAATGAAAAAATATATAATTAACACATGTATCTATGCACAATTGAACGGTTAAATTCATGATCTCTTAACTCAACAAAACCATGACTTTTCTCTTACCAGAATCAGGTGTTCGCTTTTCATCACATTCAGGTCTTTCTCTAATACTTTGGTGATCTTGACATTATGCCTGACACTTTTTTCCCACAAAGGACTGTCACTGACTTCAGCAGTATTGAACAATTCTTTCGGTAGCTTTCTCATCAAAAAATCTGTATCAAACATATAAAATCTTGAGTTTATTTTATATAAAAAAGAATTATTTCTTTTATTAGAGATGCATGCTGTAATAATAAAGTTATTTTCTCATTAAAAGCTTTCTTTTCTTTCGAGTTTGCAGTTTAAAATTTTATTTTTAATGTTCAATACAATAAAGGTTGCTTGATTGTGTATTAATTCTCAATCTATTGACAAATCTATGCATTGTTCTCCTTTAAAACAAGTTACAATTTTGTTATAGCATATTGATGTCTTTAACTAATGGATGGTTAAGAGAAAAGTGCACATGTAACAAATAGAGAAAACACTTCTAATAGGCCATCTTGTGTATGCTACTATTGCACAATGTGAATGCTACTGTCACTTACAATATGAAGAAAAAGGAAAGTATAAGACAAAAGTCAAAAGAGAAAAGATTGGAACAGATTTGAACCTGTGACCTCTGGCAGAGACACCAGTGCTCTTCCATCTGAGCTATCCAATCAAAAATTGACAGAAATAGGGATAAAAATCACAAGTACATGAAAGGATGTCATCAAACACAAAGAACGTAATATAAAGTCGGAAAGTTCATGAATGATGAGACCTGACTTGCTTTAAAGTATTGAAACTAAATGAAATCTCAGTAGGTTATATACATGGAATAAATAAGGACAAATGAAATCCCAATGTAGCATTTTTTAATAAAAACCATCAAAGAAAGGACATAAGAAATCTTTTCTTCTTCATATATGTCACGTGATATCAAAAGTCATAAAACATCTTTTTTCTCTCCATGTATCATCTTATGACAGCCCTGTGGGGAATTACAAAAATGTAAGGCTTTATATTATATAGCATTACTCAGACATATTCTAATGAGTATCTGATTTCGAATGATCACACAATTAAAAAAAGCCTTTCTTTAGTTTCTATCTGAACAAATTAAGAGAACAGGAACCTTCTACTCCTGACTAAAGAAGATGAATCAATTTCCATTCGATATGGAATTCAAGAGCTTGATTTACATTGTAAATGTTTAAAGCAACAATTTAAAAGGTCAAAAGGAGAATTTCCTAAGAAATTAAGAGTATTTCCACGAATGAAAAACGTAAATGAAATGTACACACAACTAACTAAGTTGTATGATATTCTATAAATGTTAAACATATCTATATCCTACACAATTTAAGAAATTAATATTTATGTGTCCCCTGATAACTTAGTCCTACATACCTTTCTCATCATGAAACACTTTATTTCGCCGTGTGGTGGTAAAAGCAGTCTTGGATCTCTCACAACAGCAGATATGACGCAATGGGGCGGAGCTTCTGACGGTGATTGACAGCCCATTGCTGCTTCCCAAGCTTCTCTCTGTTGTTTATTCATCATACGATTCTGCTTTTGTTTGTAAAATTCTTTCCACCACAATTTGGTCTCCTCATCAGATTCACACACCAAGTCCAAGCCATTTCCATCTTTTATTATCCCATTCTCTTTCATTTCTTCACAAAACTCTTCCATATTCCATAATCTGAGAGTCTCCTCAAAACAAGAGAGGACGCAGGCCCGACCAGACGAAATTTCATTATGTCCTCCTTCAAAGAAGTAATAACAACATCTTTACATTTGACAGACTGAGTTTCTTTTTCAACAGAATCTGGCATAGTATCAGATACCATGTGACTTTCTACGGAAAACTGAAAACATTTTTTAAGTTCCCCTATAACATCAGTTTGGAAAGAAGGTTGACAGCACAGCCAAAGGGTTGAGTCATTTACAATGTCATTATCAGTCGTTTGGACTTGCGGGCGCCACAAATATGTAATGTATCCTATAGCTTGACATGGGTAGCAGTCATAGCAGTAGAGCATCAATGATCCTTGTCTTGTCCCTTTGGAAGTCATGCGAGCAGCAAATGTTAGACCTGAAAACAGAAAGATTTAAGTCATTGCATCATCCCTATTTCCTTTTGTAGAATATCATACATTCCCTTTAAGATCCTTCAAGGCCATAATGGACCATGGAACCAGAGCTTATCCCAGTTTCTATAGTGTGAAGCGGAACAGGTGATTATAATGACAGTTAGACACAGGTTTTTACTCCAAAGCCAGTGCTTGTACCCATTTGCACCTGGGTATTAAAGTGTTTACTTTATTTTGTCCGCGATTATATATATGCCTATATCTAACTCCACTTCCAAAACAGTGTATGAAAGATGTGAAGTTTTTTTCATACACTTTTTTTTTTACACGATAAATGAAACTTTGTGTGCAGAAACTTCCAACATCATCTAGAATATCTTTTTTTTGGTAATTTTACGGTTTAGCGGCGAAAAGACAGTGGGTCAAATTTATACCCGTTGTCGGTATCGGCTTAGATCTAAATTTAGAGGTGAGAATGAAGAAATCTATCCACAATCCCAGTACCCTGAACACCCTCCCCATCCCAACCGTCTCACCATGGTATGGGGGTAGGAGGTTCAGGTAAGGGATTGTGGATATATTTCTTCATTCTCACCTCTAATTGTAGATCTAAGTCGTTTGACCCACTTTCTTTTACGCTGCTAAACCGTAAAATCACCTCTTTTTTTCCTGACGAGAATGCATTTTTGAATTATGGATCTAACTCAATTATAGTACAAATACAGAGATTTAAAAAATTATGTATCAATATGTCAGGCATTTCTCAGTCATCTGAACCCAAAGTGCCCGGCAGTGAATGAGTTGAGATAGAAAAGAAGTTAAATTTTTAAATGATCAAAGAAGAAAACAAAGATTCAAAAGAAGACAAGGCATAGCAAAAAGTAAAGTTTGGATTTCAGTATGATGACTGGTACCATATAACGCCTCTCAAGTATGGAGTGCCTCTCTGTCTACTTTCCAACTATCAGCACAGCAGGGCGGCGGCTGCCAGCCACATCTTTATCATCACAAGTTCAATATTGCTACCTTTAAATTACAACAAAGTAAGAAATTCTCGAGAAAATAAAAAATCTATCTGTAGTTGAAACTTTGGCCATACTGAAAAAACTTGAGAGAAAAAGGAAGCCTTCTTTTTCCTGCTTGTGTTGGGGTTAAGGGCAGGAGATCACGGGCATAGATGTTAAGGTATCTGGGAAGTTTTGGTGAAAGGGTGTGCTATTGCAGTAATTCCCTTGGTCTGGCCAACCACTCTATGTTCAAGACCATTGTGCGTGACCAAAGAGGCATACTATTCACGAGGTGACCCTGTTAACCTGGACCACACGGTCCAGGAACAAAACACAATGGATCTAGAGAAGACAACCTCGATAATAAACCGGCACTTCGGTGCTGTCATATACCCTCTGTGGCTAACGGGGGGCTGACGGACACATGGAACGATGGAAGCGGGGCGGGATAAGATCCAACTACTCACAGGGCATTGAAATCTTCGTAAAGGCGTAGTGACCCAGGACGTGACAAGCCTCTATCTTTTACATCTTTGGCCTATATAACTTGCCTGTAAATGTGCATTAGGCATTGCCAGTAGACAGCAGGTGGCGGGGATTGGGCACAGTGAACCCTACCTAGACTACAGGACCCTTGGGAGATTGGAGACTATATTTGCTTTCATCTACGGATGCCTTCGTGTCCGATAGTTCCATCTGGGGTATTAAAGAAATCCACAGACTCCCCAGCTCTACAATGCCATGACAACAAAAAAAGAATAGCACATGCGAGATCAGACATCACCTCATCAAACAAGGTCTGCACTCGGCAGTGGGCACCCCGGCTGCAGCGAGCGAAAAAAATATGCTACAAGTGGCGCTACAGTCTTCCCTGAACATACTTCAAATAAACATCTGTGGAATCAAAAGTTAAAAGACAAAACTCGCTAAAACCCTAAATGACCATAATGTACATGTGGCCCTTTTACAAGAAATCCTCCAAAAAAATAAGTGTGCACCTTAATGGATATACACCCTATGCATGTCAGTGTACAAACTGCAGAGGCATTGTTACATATATCCGTAACGATGTCCAGGAATATGCCGCACGCTCTCGTGTAAACAACTCCACAGATGTCCGGGTCATAATATGGCATACTGGCAGAAAATATACTGTCAATAATATTTACAGCCCTCCTGCTACGACATGCAACCTACCAGATATACATGATTCATAGTACCATAAAACACTGCTTGTTGGTGACTTCAATGGGCACTCGCCACAGTGGGGGGTACCCTGACTACAACAGCAGAGAGAGTGATTGAAGAGCTCTATGAGACAATGGAGCTAACTGTACTACAGAATGCAGAATCACCACCAACTCTGCTACACAGAGCCCACCTTACCCTCAGTCACCCAGACCTATCCATCTGCTCATCAGACCTAATAACATCTTGTCGCATTCAAGTTCTCGACGACACAGGAAGTGACCACAGACCTATCTTAACAAAGATCAGTACTCCATCTCCTAAAAGATACCCCCAGAGAACTCGTTGGAACTTTAAAAACATCGGAGACATCAACTGTGTAGAAGAATTTAACGAAAATGTGACAACAGCCATCCTCAAATCTACATTACAACACATCCCAAAAGGGGTCGCAACAATTTCAAACCATTCTGGAATGAAGAGAAACAGTCTACTGTAGTGTAAAGAAAGCTAGCAAAAGACAACCTGGAAAAAGACCCTAATGCCCAGGTCAAAACTCAGTACAACAGAGCCTGTGCCAAAGTTAAACTTACAGTCAATAAAGCCAAACAACAGAAATGGTCCAAAACATGCAGTGGATTTGATCTTCGTCAAAATGGAACTAGAGCCTGGTTCCTAGTAAACAACCTCTCATGTGTTAACAGACGAATAAACCCTAAACCCCTCAGTACAGATGATAACATCAACACAGACCAAAAAAAGGCCAGACATTTCAACCATTACTTTGCCTCAGTAACAGAGCAGAAAAACCAGCGCTTGCAACAGCTGAAAAAGAAGGAAAGAGCTCCAACTGTCAGCCTGCAAATATTTGAGGAAGACTTCAATTGCATGGAATTTAACCATGCACTGAAGAAGCTGAAACCTAGTAAATCTCCAGGACCAGATAAAGTACATAATGAGATGATATGCAAACTAAGCCATAAAGAAAATCAAGTATTTTTAAAACTGATCAACATGACATGGCAAAGAAGTGAAATACCTTAGGTCTGGAGAAATGCCCATTTAACTCCCATCCTCTAGAAGAACAAACCAGCTAATGAATCCAAAAGCTACAGACCAATATCACTAACATCATGTATTGGAAAACTAGCTGAAAGGATGATCAACCATCGACTCTATTGGTACCTTGAAACCACTAACAGCATCAGTTCAAAACAAGCTGGATTTAGAGCAAACAGCTGCACAGAAGACCAACTGTTCAGACTAACTCTGTACGTCCATGATGGCTTCCAAGAGAAGAGCCAACACGCTAGCCGTATTAGTTATGATCATGTGTGGATAAAGGGTCTCTTCATCAAAATGATGGAACTGGGAATCTATGGGAAGCTCTACCATGTATACACAGATGGGTCAGCCCTCAAAGCAACATCAAATGCAGGGTATGGTATCTACATCCAATACCCAGATGGCACCTCTGATGAATTCTCTGGGGCTTGCAGAGAAAATGTACCAACTTTGAAGCAGAGGCAGCAGCCATAGAAACAGCACTCTACCACCTGAACACTGTTTTCAATACATTCCCAATTCCCAGCCAAAATATCACATATCATCGTTTTTGCAGATGCAATGTCTGTCCTACAAGCTCTCAACAACTGCCAGAGATCTGATCTCAGATGAACACGATTAGAAGCTGACCAACTAATTAAAACCCATGGCGTCGAGCTAGTAATGCAGTGGATCCCTGGACATGTAAACTCACAAGGAAATGACAAAGCAGACATTCTTGCCAAAAGGGGATCTAGACAAGAACAACCAAACACAAAAACTACAATGCAGACCGCAAAACAAATCATCAAAGTTAATAGCAAAGAGGACCGAATGAACAGATGGGCTTTGGGAAAGACTGGAAGAGATTTATACCAACATATGGCCACGCCACAAACAAATGACAACATCAACCAACTTAAACGAAAAGATCAAGTCACCATCTTCAGGCTCTGAATACACCACATACAGCTAAACATGCATCTAAACAGATTAAATCCTGAACATGCCCCAGTGTGCCCTCTTTGTGACCCCCCCCCATCCCATGAAACTGTGACCCGTCACCTATTTGAATGCCATAAATAGAAAGACCTACACGACAAGCTACTTCCCGAGTAACCTGATACTTGGAACTCTATTTATGGAACCCTACAGCAGATGGAAAACACCTGCAGATACCATTACATGGTAATGGACCGAAGTCTGAACGCTGCTGGATCAGTAACAACTTGCTTGTGTTATTGGATGTATTGAAATTATTTCTCACCTGTTTCTGCACTCGTCAGATGCTCCATGCCTTTGATGATAGTTTCTCTATCTCCTTTAAGTTCAATGTAAGATTCATGACTGACATCCTGAAAAACGAGAAAAATACATTATAACGGAAAGATAAGAACGTATAGTAGAAAAGGAAAGAAATGGATACAAATAAACAAACAGCTTATTCAATTAAGTAATCACTCTGAAAAGGGTGTATAATAATAAAACAGAGATATACCTGTACTTCTTTATATATATATATGACAGTTCCTGCTACAGAATAACGAATGAACTTTTTGATATATATAACAAAAAGAACATATAACTTTTAATACTAAAACTGACTTGAGAAAATCATGAGACATAGAAAGATCTTGTTATGTTCTTCCCCCCCCCCCTTCCCTCACCAAAGCCTACAACCCTTTGAAAAAAATTCAAAACAAACTATGAAACTCATGTCACCTGAAGCAAGCAATGCCTCCGAACAGCTCTATAACAAGCTCTGATACTCTTCTCGTTGGGATGAAGAGGAAGTCTGTATCCCCACTTTTCAACCATCTTGAACCTCTTGGCATGCCAAATATGAGTTTCAAGCCATGAAATTCGACGTTTGCGTCTCTCATACTCTGAAAGAAGATTGCTTGGTTTTCGTCTATAGCGACGACTGACGTTTATTGGGTGCCTTCACTTTGTCAAGCTGGAAACATACACATACAAAAGTATATGGCTCTCATTTACTTAATTCATGACAATCTCAAGTGGTATGTTTAATAAGGAAAGCATGGACACATTAAATCATGCAGAACATGGACTTTTCCATTAAGAAAACATCTCAACATCTTTTTAATTCAATTGTTCTTCCTTTCGCCATACGTAATTGTGATTCCACCTATGTTAAGAAATAACAATCCACTTTATTGTTATCCTGTATTATGACGTCTTTAACAATACGAAAGTAAGAGGCTTGTGAGTGAATGAGAGAGAATATGAATTACATTACATTATGTTGATAAATTTTTCTGTTGTGATTACATATATTGTGAGCATATCATGTCAACAAACACAATGTAATGTCTTGTTAAAGGATCAAGAAAGGTTTTCTTATCTTATATTAAAATCGATTCACAGTTAAAAAATCAATATCAATGTTACTATTGTTACAAACCTCAGATCTCACTTGCTCATGCAATCGTCGTGGGACTCTCTTGATATTGTGACTCATAGCCCTTCTTCTCATGTGCCGTGGAAGTTTTTGAAAAGCCAAATGGTTTCCTCCAACATCTTTCACAGCCTTTGTCAATGCTTGGATTTCAATGGCTCTATTTTCAGCAAAGTGGCCAATATTTACAACTGTTAGAAAAGAGTGAGCCAGGGAATATTTTATTTTATTTAATGCAAGAATACTAAAAAAACGACAGAAAAAAAACCCTCGGAGACAACATAGTACAAATAATATGGACTAAAAGCAAATAATAATGCAGTATGTGGTCGCAAACCGTAAACGGCTGGCTGTCCAGACCAACAGAGGTGAGGAGCGTTTTTCTCTATTAATTTCCAACATTATCCAACACAATATCAGTCTAGGCAGTCTCAAGCATTTTGAAGGACCTTTCATTTACATGTCAACTATTATTTGAGTAGTTTTAAAGTGCTCTTTGAGTGAAAGAAATTACCTTGATCCTTTACCTGTTCCTCTGCCGTTTTTGTTGTTGTCTTTTAGCTCTATACAAATCCAAAATGTATCCTAGATCTAGATGTAAATATTAGATTGACTTCTTCATATGATGTTAGGGACAGTGGTGAAGAGCAACCAGGACCAAATACAGCACAAAAAAAGACAAACCGGTTATAATCATTCCCACCCCCTGTCCCGTATGCAGTATATGTGTCAAAGATGGTGTGCAAAAAAAATGTTTTTCTCATTTATATGAGCTTAAATCTGTCAATTAACATAAAATTCTAACTTCTTGAGAACCACAAAAACTTCATTTTGTATCGTTTTCTATGATTACATCAGTGATTTTTTTTTTAAAATGCCTTAACTCTAGGGGATTCGTTAGTCCAGAGGCAAGGTGTTGGCTTCTTCACCAAAACATCGTAGATTCAAGCCTTGATAGTTGAACATTTTTCTAAATTTGTTTCAAGTAAAACCCTGGTCCAGGTAGGTGTATCCACACCTAGTCACATCAGAGATGGACGGTAAAAAGCAGGTCCCGTATGCTGCAGTGTGTAGGTCCCAACATTCTGTGCACATTAAAGATCCCTTGGCTTTTTACACAGCAGTCCGGGCAAAATTATAAAATCCTACTCAAACCCCTGAGATCACCTTTGTTGCGGATGTGGGTGAAATCAAATCCCATCGCAGCTCAAATCTCTGACTGGCTGTTTTCATTTATTTGAACCCATGTAAAAGGTCTGGCAATGAGTGAAGTTAAGTTGGGTGGTGACTAATGTGTCTGCATATGTACAGTGATGGTTATTAGTGTCATAATTAATGTGCCAGATATGCAGATCTATGGTTTATAATCATAAATAAGATCTAGTCAAAGAACCAAACAATATTCTGTGAATTAGGAATAGAAATATTTTATAAACAAGAACAGAAAATGTTTGTTTTGGTTTTTTTTTCCATTTCTATCTAAAAATTTAGT
>JAXRKP010000503.1:90000-262500 GCA_037039925.1 Doris montereyensis
CAAACTCCGATAAAAATAATTTAGGACCCTAAACTCCAATGTCGCCTCGATGACAATGATGCTCATGCTGATGAAGATGAAGGTTATGACAATTCATTGATTGAAGGGGTAACAAAAATATCATCTTTCAAACACATTCAGATGCTGTTTGATAATTATCGGACTATTATTACCATAGCATATTACTCATATTGCAAATGCATTTAGTAGTAGATGTTGATTTATATACAGAGTGATCACAAATTAATGTTTTTCCCACAGCAAGCCAAACTGCAAACATAATGTCATTGGTGGTCATATTGGAAGGATGGTTTGTTTTTTTGTTTGTTTCATTTAATTGAAATTCATCCGTTCACTATATGTGGTGATCTCATGGTTACTGAAGAGAAAACATTATGAAAGATATGTGAAAGAAGGAAAGGAAATAAGTATGTCCTACCAGGATCGTCCACCAACCACCGCACGTGTGTCTTGTAGGTGCAATAACAGTTTCAAACGCCGGTGGAAGGTAAGTTGATTCAAAAGCTACAAGGCGTTGAAACTTATAACAGTTACCGTGACAGACTGCATTTACTATTTAACACCAGCTCTCACTTTTTGTTAGGAGGTGGGTTCTTTTAGCTGGGGGGGGGGGGGGCTCGGTGGTCCAGAGGCAAGGTGTCAGTCTCTCATCAGAAAAGCAGTGGCTTCGTTCCCAACAGATTGAGATATTTCCTTGAGTTGGGTTGGGGTTATTTTTCGGTAGTCCTCGCCTACCCCCTCCACAGAACACGGACGATAAAGATTACAACACTGTGCATGTTAAAGGTCCATTGGCTGTTTACAGGGCAGTTCGGGCAAATTAAAACCTCAAAATCTTAAAAGAACTTTACAATTTACACACCATATACCTTGATACATTTGCTTGATATACATGTTCATGTATTTACATGGAAATTGTTACTCTACTTTTTAAGAATACTATTTTAAAAGATTACTATTTTAAAAGATTACTATTTTTACTATTTTTAAAGATTACTATTTTTAAAGAATACTATTTTTAAAGATTACTATTTTTAAAGAATACTATTTTTAAAGATTACTATTTTTAAAGAATACTATTTTAAAGAATGCTATTTTAAAGAATACTATTTTAAAGATTACTATTTTAAAGAATACTATTTTAAAGAATACTATTTTAAAGATTACTATTTTAAAGATTACTATTTTAAAGAATACTATTTTAAAGATTACTATTTTAAAGATTACTATTTTAAAGATTACTATTTTAAAGAATGCTATTCTAAAGATTACTATTTTAAAGATTACTATTTTAAAGAATACTATTTTAAAGAATGCTATTTTAAAGATTACTATTTTAAAGATTACTATTTTAAAGATTACTATTTTAAAGATTACTATTTTAAAGAATACTATTTTAAAGAATGCTATTTTAAAGATTACTATTTTAAAGATTACTATTTTAAAGATTACTATTTTAAAGATTACTATTTTAAAGATTACTATTTTAAAGAATTTTATATTCATTTGACCACTTACATTGTTACTATGTTTTATGTCCTTGCTAATGTTATATATGTATTTTAATATTTTAAGCACATACGTCTGTAAAATGAATTTCCCGGAAGGGATTAATAAAGTATTATTATTAAACTATCATTCCAGGACAGGCATATTCGGCAACTGTGAAATGAAATGACTTCTCTCATGGCCGGGCGCAGAGACAAGCAGAGGTGTCGTCCCCCTCAACAATGCGGCCCGTGAGAGATCTAGGGTCCAATCCCTGCGGACTGCTTTCCTAGAATTACAGAAATCCTTGCCGGTAAGCTCAAGTAAAACAAAAACACCCAATGATAAATAATGAGTTAATTTTCTTCAAACGTCTTTCTTTGTGAAGGGGAGAGATTTTCAGAAAATCATCTCCACACATTTTTCCTCCGGCACGCACAACACGATCTAATCTCTTTTCATCACTTTTTCTTAGATTGCCACCCCATGCTGTAATGCACCAAGATAGTATACTCTCAATCGTTGTTTGATAAAATAGTGTAGGGAGTTTGTTATCGATGTTTATGCTATTGAGTTTCCTCATAAAGTGTAGACGTTGATTTGACTTTTTGAATGTTGAGTTAGAGTGATCTGACCATGTCAATTTGTTATCGATGTGTATTCCCAAATATTTCTACTTTTTCTCCTTTTAAGTTTTATTGAGATTGGAGTAATTGCTTCTTTATTACGTCTTAAGTCAATTATAACTTCTTTTGTTTTATTTACGTTAAGAGATAAAAGATGAGCTTTGCACCAATGAATAAAGTAATCAATTTGATCTTTGTAATCTTGGTCTGATACTCAATAAGGCCTAGGATTGTAGTCATCGGCAAATTTAATCAATTTCACGTTCATTCTATCTATTCTACCGTCGTTAATGTATAAAGTAAATAGCACTGGTGAAAGTATGCATCCTTGAGGAGCGCCCGTGTTTGTAATCATGGTGTCTGATGTCTTATTTACTTTAACATATTGAGAGCGTTGTGTTAGAAATTGTAAGATCCATAGGATGGTCTTGTTACTCATAGACACGTCTTACAAGTTTTCTATGAGGATATGAGGTTGGATCGTGTTGAATGCCGAAGAGAAATCAACGAATACGACTCTACAATAGCACTTTGGTGTGTCCAAATCCAAATAAATATCATCTAAAAATAACAAAATAGCATCATCAACTCCTTTGTTTGATCTGTAAGCAATTTGAAATGGATCATGAAATGTTACTGCGCATTATTTTAGCGTTCCTAACATTATTCTTTCTAGATATTTCATTAATACAAGTAGTAATAAGGAGGAAATGGCATTTTCCGTTTCGATATCGGAGGAAAGTTAAGTTTTTGAAGTTTTTGACACTTCACTGCAAAATCTTTCACTTTATGTACATGTATTCTAAAGATTTTGCAGACCTCGTTGTTATTTCTGACAGACAGACAGACAGTGGAAGTTATACATTTCTCACTTTTATGAGTATACCAATACATGTACTCGCATAATGCATGAATATGATTTAAAGATGGAAAAACAACAACGCGGTTTTCTCCCCTTCCTTTCATGACATGTGACCGTAGGTTTTACTACATGTAATGTAATTAAGTAATTTTATTTAATTACACTGAGTAGAACTAAATAAAAGCCGTTACCGTAAGTCACTTGATTGTTAACGCTTCATTACTTCATTATGATATACTATACCTTGCTCCTAGGTAGTTACTTTGGGTGATTATGCGCTCACTCTTCATGGCAAGGCCATGTGTGCCGATGCGGAGGTCGCGGGTTCGATTCTATTGTTGTCAAAATATTTTTTATCCTGTCTATTCCTTTGTGTTTGTTTGGTCTTTGTTCCTTTGGTGCTTCAATTCGTTTAATGTATTTATTCATCTCAATGGAGTTTAATACCACCCCACATTTGCAATTAATGCTTTATACAGTACCGGTATTAGTATTATACAATGCAGAAATTGTCACGGCATTTCAACACAATTTACAAGAATTTGACCTCCAGTTTGTATGCTCAACTGTGGCTTCTTTGTTGGTGATTTGCCTTTTCTTTTCAAAAGTCAGTGCTTGCTTGATATTACTGTTAGTGACGACATGTCTCTTCTTTGTTTATCATATCAAACTTCCCAAAATAAAGCATGACTATTAAAATCAAAACTTGTCAAGTTTACATTTCTGCATCCTCCTCTAAAAACAAGTGTCTGACTTCGATGTGCCTCTGGAATAGTCTTTATGAAAAAAATAATGCAACTCGTCCCTCCCCCCCCCCAACATACGCGGCTTTTAACACATCTTAAAACCTATCTTTTTTTTGGCGAAGAGCATATTAAATGTAAAATTAATCTCACATTTCTAAGAATTTCATTGTTGTTTTCTCTGAAAACTGAGACACTTTTTTCTTCTCCTTTTCTAAATGAACGAATGTTTTAGGCTGTTTCGCATATATATTATAATCATATATCTACCAATCGTCCTCTTTCAAAGTTAATATTTATGTAATCACGAATGGTTTTTGTACAGTGTAATTATTTATTCACCATTCATAATACGGTCGATTACGCTCGAAGTGATGTCCTTGGGGGAGGGGGGGGAGCTTTTGTTTGTTTTTATTTTATTTGATAAACCCACATCCACAACTAAGGTGATCTAAGGTTTTCGGTAGGATTTTTAATTTTGCCCGGACTGCCTTGTAAACATCTACCAAGGGATCTTTAACGTGCACAGAGTGTTGTGATCTGCACACGGGACCTCCTTTTTATCGTCCGTCCCTAATGGGAGTAGGTGTCGATCCACATATTTGAACCTGGTGTGTGTGTGGGATAGAGGGGGGGGGGGGGGGATTTTGCTCGTAATAAAACTCGAGAAATTTTTTCAACCGTTGGTGGGGCTCGAACCCACTACCTTTTGGTTGAGATGAGATGCCGACACCTTGCCTCTGGACTACCGAGTCCCCCACCTCCCACCCCTTGGGAGTTTAATACAACCGTTTGATTCCAAATTATCACCCCACCCCCTCTCACTTTAGGTCGTGTGTGTACGCATTACGTCACTCAGGTTATAGACGCTCTCCTCACGATGTGGAATGTAATAATAATAGATATGCGGAAGTCTAGGCCTAGTTTTGTTTCATTTAGAATTTACCCCTTCCACCATTTATGCAGTGATCTCAGGGCTATGCCCAGTAAACGAAGGCATATGGTACTTGTACATTTTTAAAGATATACATGTATATATCGTTAGGCTTATTTGGTGTGTTATATTTATATTGAACCAATCGTCAGGCCAAACTTTATCATGGAAAAAGTGAACACAGACGTTGACTTTTTAATATAGACTGTAGAGGACGGAGGAGAAAATTCACCTCACTACAACCATCACGGTGGATGAAGGCCTACATTGTATTGAACTTTGAAGTCGTTACAACCGTCTAATTTCCATAGAGATTTAATGACATCGGCGTCGGTTCCAGGGGTAAAGATCAATACATATTATTATTATAATCGACTTCACTGCAAGTGGAGTCGACTGTATCACATGCACCAATACACAGCGCTTAGAGCTTTTAATGTGAAAGATTATGCGCTCTATAAATGATTGTTATAATTACTAATACTATCATCTTTACGTTTCGTTGCTCTGAGTTTTCTTTGTTTCACTAGTCCATTCTCAGAATTTCCGTTTTCTTCTTCTATTCTAGTCAGTACCTCCGGACACTAAGCTCTCCAAACTGGACGTCCTTGTCTTAGCAACAGCCTACATCTACCACCTCACAAGAACTCTGAATGAGCCAATGGAAACTCAGGAGTCAAAGTCATCAAAGGCAACGGAAGTCCAACATCGCTTCTCTGTACCGGCACCAGCACATTTCACATCGCCGAGATCTGGCATGATGAAGGACGGTAATAGATCTGGAGTTTTCTCTTCAGAAAATTGTCAACAAGAAACCGCGTCATCAAAAGTACAAGGCCATAAGAGATTTTATACAAAGTTGCCAAATGCTGATGATCAGAATTATAAAAAGATATTGGCAAGAGATAAACCGCTTTGCTCAAACTCTAAAGCACCTGATAACTTTTCACGGGAGTCGCATCATATATCCTCAGCTGAACAAGAAGTTGATAAAGCAAAGCTTCCACATCCCATTCCTAGTTGCTGCAATACATCCGAGATGAAACCTACGATACTGACACACAAAAAGGGACCTGTGGGGATCATGCACCCTGTGAAGGTATTTGTGACACTTTCCCTCTATTTTCTTATTGAATGTTTGATAAAAAAAAGTAACACAGAGATGCGAGGTCAATACATACGTCTTCTTAACGTTATACAACTTACTCAACTAACTTCTTCTAAGGTGAGCATTATGGTGCGTAATTGTGATGATTCGTTCTTCACGACAGATACCTTACTTTTTTAAATCTTAGTTAATATCCTTCATTCTTTTCTTTATCAGCTCCCATTCTACATTTCGGTGTATGGGTTCAGGTGCCTGAAATGATCTTTTTCCAGGATGCCCTGTCCTGGCATTTTCTGTTTCCTTACAAAAATGTTAAATTCTTATGCTTCAATGCCTCTTTTATATCTTCTTCCCACTTTCTCCGAGGTCTGCCTTTTAGTCTTTTACCTTGGGCTTTAGCACTGTATACTGATTTAGCTATTCTATTGTCTACATGTATATAATTTTTAAGTTGGTTGGTCTTTGATTTTGTGCATCAAAAGCTGTTGCCAGACCACTACGAGTAAGAGTAACCGTATTTTGCAACAATTGCATGTAGGTTTTAAGTGATCTCTAGATCGTTTTCAATTAAGGACATTTTCTACCAAAAGTAGTGGCGTTTAATATGGAAAATTTCATTGTTTTGAATTTTGAGCAGAATTTTCATTCACCTGAACCGTCATTTTCAATAGGTTCTATGATTAAAAAGCTGGATTAGTTACCTTCAGGTCTAATACTTAACTGAATGGTATCATTATCTCTGAGGGTAATTATGCTTGTTTGAATATAAGTTTGAGCTCAATACAGGTTTCTGCATAAATAATGAAAAAGTTTTATTTTTAAGCAAATAGGAAAACAAAAGGTAGAAGATTAATTATGGATAATTATGTTCCATTTGGGAAAGTCGCAAAAAATGTTAGAAACCTGTAATCAAGTTAGATTCTTTTCTGTAAAAAAAACCCCAAACATTCTTAAACTTCAAGTTGGAACTGTTTATTTCTCTTCTCATTTATAAAAAATCAGGTCAGATTCTTTTCTGTACAAAAGCAAACATTCTTAAACTTGGAACCCTTTATTTCAGTTCTTACTTGTAAGCAAATCTCAGACCAACCATAAATATGCATGCCTAAACCAAACCAAAAACAAAGATCAAACCATTGTCTGAAACACTGTTGTTAGCCACCATTTACATCTATCTATATCAGTATCACTCAATCATATGATACTCATGGCAAAAACAGAGTTTTTCCCAAAGTCAAAGTGTCAGCCTTTCAACCAAAAGGTCATGAGTTCAAAAAAGCCTTGATGGTTGAAAAGTTTTCTCAATTTTTTCTTTGTAAAAACCATCCCCTGGTCCAGGCAGATGGATTGACACTTAGTCCCACTAGAGAGGGATGGTAAAAAGGAAGTCCTGTGTACAGATCACAACACTCTGGTGCACGTTAAATCCAGGACAGTTCAGGCAATCAAAAATACATCTTACCAATATCTCCCGAGATCACCTTAGTTGTGGATGTGGGTAAAATAAAATGAAATAAAATAAAATAAAAACCAATCTTAAATATAAATGCAGTTAAGAAATAAAAAAAATCTACAAAGCTTGTAACTTAATTTACTTACACCTCACATAATTATTTATACATACATGCACAAGATTAATCTTCTATTTGGATAGTCTTCATGTCAATCTTTTTTTCTTTTATGTTTCTATCTGACAGAAATGGCCAATGAGATGCAGACTTTATCAACAAATTCTTGGATTTGGACCACCATTTAGCTTTAGTGAATAGAATAGAAATAGATACACTCAAACCTTGCTGTCCAGCTAAACCACCATTCTCGCTTACCCTCAGCTTTTCACCTTTGAACAGATCAGACAGTATACAAAAACAATGAAATAACTCATTATACCATCATCCGCCTATGATTTGGTGATAACGCTCCTAATAACCAGTGTAAAATACATTTCATTATTTATATACCGTCAGGATACATCCCCCACCCCTTCCTCAAAGTGATTCAAGTCAGTAGAATCTAGTTTAGCTTGGTCATTCACAGAGTCAAACACACACATAAAAAGCATCAGTTTCTTGAGTCACATTGTGTGTCATGTTTCATTAGCACGTACATTTCACCCCTTCTCTACTTGATTAGTCAAATATATTGATTATCTACTGTGTTGCAATTTGTAATACTTGCTAAGGACATTTTCATTATAATTATATAACACCATTCCCTTTATAACTTCAAGGTATCACTGGTACAAGAGTTTGCAGTATACCCAGAGTTTGAGTGTACAGTGAATTTCTTTACATTTACAGCTGTCACATTGTTGCAGTATGCTATTCTTACCTTTGTAGTATGCAGAAATATGCAAAGTGATTTCAGATGATCCATCTACCTGGATATGTGTGTGTGTGTGTGTGTGTGTGTGGGGGGGTGCCAAAAACCCCGAGAAAAATGTTCAATCTGCCGTGCACAAATCCACAACCTTCTGGTTAAGAGGCCGGCACCTTACCTCTGGACCACTGAGTCCCCCTTAGCTATAGGCGTGTAATACTAATACATATGTAGTAATACTAGTAATAGTAGTGTCTGGTCCATGTTTTTTGTCCCATTTCCCTTAAATGGAGTTCACATAGTGACTATTACCTTCCCTACACTCCACTGACGCACTTATTGACTTAATAATATCCTAATTTATATATTATTATATTTACATGTACTTATCCATACAGAACACAGTAAATCGATTTTATTCTGGATTTTTTGTTTTTACTTTACTTAGCTTTCTCTTTCACTTTCTTCCTGTCTTACATATAGACAACTCCCCCCCCCCCCCCCCCAAAGAAAACCCAACAGAATATAAAGAAAATTTCCATTACATAGTACATTTTCATGTTACACAATGTAGCTCTAGTTATATATGTGTGTATGGTTTATACTTTTTTGTCTAATAAAATACTAGTGTAAAACATAATGGTATTATTATAGACTTCTATATGGAGTTCTGATAATTCATTGTTTACCAATAATGCCATTAGTTTGTTTGTTTAATTGAAATCTAACCCGTCCACCATTGTGGTGATCTCAGGGTAAAATTAAGAGGATAAAAGAGAAGTGAAAGAGTAAAAGGAAAGAAGTAGGACCTACCAGCAGCCCCCACCCAATAATAATTATTGCAAGACTGTGTTTAAATAAATTGTTTAAAGAGATAACAAATACGGGGCAACCAAAATGAAGTGAATGTATAGACATTTTATGAGCAAAATATTTATTTGAAGAATTTTCGTTCCATACACATAATTCATATAGTAACATGAATAAATATAGTTTTAAAAACATTTAATTTAAAAGTGAGTAATTTCAACAACAAAAAATAACATTAATTAATACTCACAAGTGACATTAAATTTGGGTGAGATTCATTCACTAATCCCTGGTACACAGTTTATTAAATAATATCATACATTATATAATTTTAGTTCAAACATTTATATTGATCTTTGTATGGTTTCAAATGCACAATAAATAAACAACTAAACTATTCTTGATCTTTCAAGACTGTTTAATGTTATGTTGTGCACAGATCCTTGAGAGTGATAGACTGAGTGAGTAAGAGAGAGAGAGAGAGAGAGAGAGAGAGAGAGAGAGAGAGAGAGAGAGAGAGAGAGAGAGAGAGAGAGAGAGAGAGAGAGAGAGAGAGAGAGAGAGAGACAGAAACAGAAACAGGGAGAGAGAGACAGACAGACGGACATGCACACACAGACAGACAGACAGACATACACACAGACAGACAGAAAAGCGTGTCTTTCCACTAGACTATTGCACCATTTTTTGTAGAAGCATTCACAGGGGTGGGTGATACAGTAACCTAAATTTCAAAGCAGGTTTATTCTTTGAACAAACTTTTCATGAGGCTCTGGTTATAATTAAAAAATTTCTATACCCCTACACTTAATCATCAAATTCCTCGATAACAATATCCTCTTCTCGATTATCAGCACCTTGAATTTGCCTCTGGCTATTCGACACTTCAATATCATCATCCCAATCTTCCATATCAAATTCTTCTGAATTCAAAACTGATCCTTTTTAGGCTCCGTTCCTGAAGTGTTTTGAATTTCCATTTTGTTACCACCAGAGCCAACATTACTATTCAGAGCTTCCTCATCATCTTCCATTACATCCTTTTCGTCTAGGCGCTCGAGCTTGTTTCTGCAAAAAGATGAAATCAAAGAAAACAAAATTGAAATTTATCAGTGACTGGCAAACAAAAGTTAAAAGGGATAGCTGGATACCTGTCAAGCAGTATATACTTAATAGCTGAATACCCGATAAGCAGTAACTTTGATTTGATTCACCAACATTCACAACTAAGGTAATCTTGGGGTTTTTGGTAGGATTTTTAATTTTGCCTGGACTGCCCTGTAAACAGCCAAGGGGTTTTTAATATGCACAGAGTGCTGTGGTCTACACCTGTCAAGCAGTAACAGTGGAATACCTGTCAAGCAGTAAATGTTCCCTAAGAATAATTCAAGCTGTATCACCAGGCTGGATGTAAATAATATCTAGATCTAGGCATTCAATTCATTTCTATTAAACAATATCACCCATACAGTTTTCAGAAAAACCATGACCATTTAAATTAGAGTAACTTGAGATAACACAGCCAAATGAATATCATACAAGGATATAGCTATATCTAAGGACACAGTAATGTTCTGATGCTGCTAGACTTGGGAAGGTGATCTTGGAATGTTATTAGTCTATAGCCACCAACAGTGATGCTTTTTAGAAAGAGAGTATGAATTTGGGCATGTGGTACCAATTCAATGAAAATGGCAACAGGCTGACCACACAAACTTGTGTGACAAACAATTGAAGGTTATAGGGGAAAACTGATCAAAGTCCTTTTTTTTTTTTTTTACTTTTGAGGAATTCAATTTTTCAAGTCCATTTTTACACGGTACAGGCTTTTTAAAATGAAGCATACATTAGGAATGTGATTGGATTTTTTGACTTCCAATTTTAGGAGAAAAAAACTATGAGCCCTGGACAATACACCAAGAATGAAATCTAAAAAAGTAAAAAAAGAAGGACGTTATTCCATGGTGGCCTTCAATTGGATGTTAAAACTGCCATATACTTATATAAGACCCCTTGAAAGGCATTTTGTACATACATGTATCATTATACTCACATCTTTCCCCATTGCAAGATGAACATTAAGGTCTTATAAACTCAATATATTTGTTCTCAAACCTTCGAACACTAGTTCCCCTTTGACTCTCAAATATTGACATTTTTTAGTTTCTTAAGCCATAAACAATAAATAAAAAAAATTCAAATAGGAATGAAGCATTATCAATTCATCTAACCTGAAAACATTGAAAGTCCTGGAAAACTGGGTCATATCTTGTACAAAACTTATCTGACCTGGAAAGAAGTGAGAGAATATTTGAAATAATAAAGAATAAATACAATTGATATGACTAATTGCAAAAAATATGGCTCATGTGAAATATCTACGTAAATACATAAAATAATTTTCACATCATGTAAATGATTCAAATACTTTTACTCATGCTCGCTTAGTCAAGAGAGACAAATAAAAACATAAATACATTATATCATAATATCACCGTGACTGTGAGAAAGAGTGTTGTAGACCAACAGAATATGGAAACGCATTTCAAGCTAAACATACCCGCATCATGTAATGTTGGGTTAGTCAGACTGATGTATGGAAGTATCTCTGTACAAAGGATCTCCGGCTCCCAATGATAACCTTATGACAGAATAGAATAGAAATAAATGTTTGCATGAAGTGTTGGCTTTAACAGTTGTGAAAAACTCACCAGTCATCGTACATCCATAAAAACGTTGATCACTGTTTCAGTCAGTGACGGCAAGTCCACTAATATATTACTACAACCTTCATCCTCTAGTCTTTTGTTACCGATATCAAAGAGACGTTCTTTCTAGAAATAAACATTGAAGCGACGAGAAAAACGAGAATGAGTCTGATAAATCGACAACACGACTTTTGGCAGTGCAGTTGGACAGTTTCCCAGCTTAGATTCCTAAACCGTTGGCGATTAAACGCTTTAACTTTGTCAGTATCTAAACCAATCATATATACATAATTTTTCCCAAATCTGAAACCCCTGTCTAAATAAAAGTTTTGTAAGCATTTTATTCTCAGAATCCTAAAATCGATAATCTTTGCCAATAATAAATGTAAACACAACGGGACAGTAATGGTCTTGAAGGAACTTTACTTTCACTTTACTTACCATTTATTCAATCTAACTTGGATACAATAACCAGTCCTATCAAGATTGATGAAATGTGTGGGATCCTAGACTAAATGTGAATTCTGTATGTACTAACAACACATAGCAGTTTGAAATACTGTTCAGGCAAAATTGAAGGGGTCATTTCAATAGTGTGCCTATGTCCATTTTTGTGAGAAACGAGACAGAGAGATGATCCTAGGGATTAAAATAAAATCCGGCTTCCTGCAATATGAAAATGTATCACATTTACAGCCGTTTGAAACTTTGAATTCCCAAAATCCATGATTCTTTACATTTTTCTCTGATTGACGAAATTGTGACTTAGGCACACTATTGAAATGAGCCCTTCAATTCTAAAGTCAGTTTAAAACCCTAGAATACAACACATAGTGGATATGGGTAGCAAACAACCAAATCTGGGAAAGCTAAAGAAAATGATACATTCACCTACCTTTAAATAGTTGTCTTGCAGATAAAATATTCTGGGAGGCCTTTAAGGAGAAAGAATAATAGTAATGTAAAATCATCAAGGCAGCCAATGTAAACTACGTGAAAGTAAAAAAACCCATTAAAGTACGAAGCTTGAATTTCATATTTTGGAACGAAACATCTGTGAATTTATTAAATGCCCGTACCAGGATTCTAATGACAGTACTTTAAATATACTTATTTGAAACAAAATCATTGATTTCTTGCTAAATGCTTTCTTCATTCTTCTCGTAAATGTCACATCATATCATCTTTTACCTCCATGAAAGGTTATCTTTATTGAGCTACTAGTTACAATTCATCTATGCATATTTGCTAAGAATCTCAATAACCCTTGCTGTTCTGGCCATTTTCAACCCACTGTAACCTATTAAACCAAGAATGTCTTGATAAAAATCCAGAGACCTTAAAATAAGTTTTGACTTCATTTGGTAACATTACACCACCTGTTGTTAAATGTCAAATAAAGCATGTAATCTATCTTGATGGCTTCAAATGTCTGAACAGCACAGTGCCTTGTTATTTGTCTGGTCGCCTTCAAATTCCTTTTTCAATTAGGAGGTCTCAGAGTGAGAAACAGTAACTTTGTTGGCTTTTCCTTTCCATGGAACCTAAAATACTGAACTCACTTCCTCTGTCTTTATATACTCAATCTACCCTTTGTCATCCTTCAAGAGTAGACTCAAAACATGCCTTTTCCAGCTATACTTATAAGAATTGTATTTCCTTCCAACATTCATATCGGCAATATATGAAACATATTATCATTATTATTGGTCTGAGAGAACTTAAAATCGTCAATGGGGATGAAATCATTTCAAATCTTCACAGAAAAAACATGTTCCACAGCGAATACTATTATCTTTGCTTTTAATAATTGATAAAATATCTATAAAAAGCTGTTTTTATTTACTTTGCATCATACCATAACAGAGAGCCCTTCAATGAGAGAAATGGAGAAGGGCAAAAACTTCCATCTACAGTATGTCTATACAGCACTTAAATATCTTGACAAAAAGACAACAAAACCTGTTTCATAGTGTTGAACAACTGTGATTTGTGAAGTGGACGCCACCCGTGATTCGGTCTCACTGAATCATGACGAACAAGGTTAGAGTTGGAGTGGATGAAACCCCTAGTTGCCACAGAGACAGCATAACTTTGAAGTTCTTCTCTACCCTGTGAAAACCACATTGATGTTCATGACATCTGCCTAATAACATAAAAAATACATTTCTGTGTCTTATGAAATGATTAACTCTCTTGCTGCTCAGCAGTACTGGGCATTTCATTTTTATCCATTAAAAAAAATTAAATCATTTCAAGCACTAAATATCGAGGCAAAGACTTCAAACTTGGACAAGATACCTGCCACTTATCAGTTATCATGACTATGGGTACTTTAACGGCATACAGGAAAGGGACTGACTCAATGTAATTTTTTCTAAAAAAAAAAAAAAGATTTGACAAAGGCATGCCTTTACTTTCCACATGAGTTGCGGTTGACACAAAATCTAAAAAAATGTAAACAAACGACAGTGACAGGATAATCACGACGTGAAAAGGATTAAAGAATCATCAAAGTCACAGCCGTTTGACAGATGATGATTGCTGACTGCATGAAATGATTAATTCATTTCCAGAAAGGGATGCAGGAACCACGCAAGCACTATAGCAGTGCTACTCCCAACAGTTTGTGGATTAGCAGTAAGAGAGTTTATGTTAAATCAAATATCAGATTTGCATAAATTATAATTTAAATTTCCAACTCTTGAATTGGTTATCATTGTCATAAAGTGCTAAATATCTTTCTTATGCTTAAGCCTACGTGAAAAATCATGTGATTCGCTTATTATATACTTTTTTAGTCTAAAGAATGAATTTTAGATTAAGAGACATTTAGTTATTTGATTTTGAAGACAAATTCAAAATGATCTATAAATCCAGATTTCAGGTGTGCTTACCAGCCAATGGGCAGATAATATTTCAGAATCACTAAAATAATTTGTTGCTCGGTCTAGATCTTCAATGGACGGAAGAAATTCCACATAATTTTCTTGAAGGAAGGATGTAAAGAAGTCTCCAGAAAGATGAACTTTTGATGTTATGTCCTGGAAAAAGATGAAATTCAAGTCACAAGGCAACAATACATTTGCAATGTTACGTGAAATTTTCCCGTACATCAAAATGACATAGATTCAAGCCTTCTTAAATGTATATTTTTCTTAAACAGAATATTGTAATTTGAGAGTCAAAACTGTAATTCCAAACCTATCCCCTCTTTAATTTCCCAGCATCATATCCAAGCTTTGAGATTATTTATGTAGGATATTTCATAAATGAACAGTTTCAACGACTCTGGGATCAAATAAAAATAGACTAGAAGTGGAAAGAGTAGTGCATCTAAACATATAAGGAACAACTGACACAAAGCACATGGAGTTGCAGTGCATCAAAGAAAAACAACATGAAATGTATCATGGTGTGATCTGCATAAAAACATCAAGACAAACCTCTGGATCTACAAGAAGAGGATCTCTGTCCATTATACTGAGGTGTTTGGGAAGCTTCGGACGGTCTGGGAAATCGGCTGGGTCCCCACCTGAAACAAAAATATCTTGCTCATAAGACAAATGTATTGATAATGAAATTGTACTCCTTTGTACTATTGCATAATAAAACAGAAAACAATTAGGGCCTACAATGCAAGTCAAGACATATTGGAGTAGTGGCATTGAATGCAAATTACAGCTAATGAGTTTATTGAATAATCATAAACTCTTCAAATTCCCTATAATTTCCAATTCAACTGGTAAATCTGCCGCCTGATAAAGAACAACCATCAGATGTATAAATGACATACTCAAAAGAAAAGCATGCTTCGATAATGAGTTCCTTCCAGTGAAACTCATGACATACAATAAGGATTAGCAAGAATGTTAAATTTGTTGCTTAAATTGGTGCAAATGAAAAGAGTACATGAAAAGCTCATACGTTTAAAATATAATATCTTTCCAATGGCATTGAAAAGAAAGACACTAGCATCCTTGACACCAATGGCTGCTGCTGGGTTAGTCTCTGAATTGTTATTTCCGTTGGACAAAGCCTTGGTTTTCAATGCTTGCTTCCTCTGTTTTAACGAGCCCTGTCTTTTCATCTGTGCTTTCAATGTAGAAGGGCTAAGCGACTTCAGATCAAGAGTATCTGGTAAAACAAACAGAAACATAATAGATAAATCATAGAAGCAATGAACAGACACTTACTTATTTCATCACTTACTACGTTAATGTCAATTTCAAATTCAAAGGGAGAAAAAAGACAGCAAAACCATCTAACCACAAATTTATACATGACTAGTTAAGCACCTAGAAAGTTTTATCAAACATCAACCTTTGGAGATGCTTTAATGCAATGTCTTGGGCCTTCTTATTTTGAGTCGATTTCAAATTTCCTTTGTGCAGGATTTTGTTTCTGTGAGGTTATCCAGGCTATAAAGCTTATTCAAACATGACTGGTGTTTCAACGCATCACCAGCAGGCGAATGTTTAAGTATGAGGCCATCAAGATTCCATGCAGAACATTATTAGGACTTTACCCCGAATCTATCAGGAATGATGTTGAAAAGAATTTGAGACGAATGCATCAATTTCTTCTTCTCCAAGCCAGAATTCAAAAACTCTATTTGTAATTTAGAAAAACGCCTCATCAGGAGATGCAAGTATACTGTTCGCCTGGTTAGTGAATAAGTGCAATATTCTGCCTACCTAGGAGGATTCACATTAATAAGTGAACAAAAAGATCCATTGTACTTCAACAACTAGAGATATTTTGCATGTAAAAGCAGTATTATTCAGACATAAAGACTGCCAGATTCCTAATCGATTTTGATGACGACATATCAAAATATAGAACCAATATGCCCAGCACAAATTCTGACCTTTTCGACAAGCAAACTGCAAGGTATTAAGGGCAGCACGGATGTCTCCTCCACTGGCCATCGCTATGGTTTCAACTACAGACTGGTCGGGAGCTGAAGGACCCTCTAGAAAAAGATACGATATATAAGTCCCAAACTGTTTAAGTCTGAAACGAGTTCATATTCTCTTAAATGATGTATTAAAATAGAACCCTTCAATTATTACAAGTGAAAACATCAGTACATACCTGTAAAACTACAAATTATGCCTAAATTTAGCAAATGATAAAAAGGTGGGACTGTTGACAAATTTTGTTTACATCACTAAATCAAACAGCTATGTGATGTTCACAACAAAAAGAAATTCTTCAACTATCACAAACTTTCAGTTTGTTTAGCTTTCACAGTTTAAATGTCATCATTGATATCTATGCAACGAGTTATGAAAGGTATTTTTAAGTTATGACAGATATGGAAACAAGTGAACTTGAAACTGTTTATTATCCATGATCTTCAGCAGACAAAGCTGACAATCTAATAGTAAAACAAACAAAACAAAAACCACACCTTTGCTTCTTGGCTCACAATACGCTGCAAACACTTTATTAACATGGTGGGAGCAACTGGATTTACACTGAAATTAAACAGCATCCTCAGAATATAAATTAGCACATAGTTATAATTTTATACATTGAGTGATTATGAGGAAATGGCAAAATGAAATGTAAGTGAGAGAGTGAAACGAAAGAAGGAGGACCTATCAACAGTCCCCACCATCCACCTACAGGGAAAGTGGCATAGGTAGCCTAGAGGTTAAGCTGACAGACTTGACATCATGAGGTCCTGCGTTCAAATGTTGGAGGTGCTCAGTATAACAATGTGTCCCTTGGGAAAGACACCTACCACACACTTCCCTGCTTGACCCAGTTGTAAACGGCATTTGTTTGATTTTACCCACATCCATAATTAAGGTGATCTTCGGATTTTTGGTAGGATTTTTAAATTTTGCCCGGACTGCCATGAAACAGCCAAGGGATCTTTAATATGCACAGTATTGTGATCTGTACACAGGACCTCCTTTTTACCGTCTGTCTCTGAAAGGACCTAGGTGTCATAGCCCGGCTGGACCAGAGGGAAGAGGGTTTTACTATAACACCCCCCCCCCCCCCCAAAACAAAACAAGAACATTTTTCAACTTGTCGGGGACAAACCCACATCATTTCGATTGAAAGGTCAACACCTTGCCTCTGACTACAGAGTGCCTCTGTAAATGGGTACAAGCATCAGCAGAAGAGTAAAACATGTCAAAGAGGTGATGTACTATCACCTGTTCTGCTTCATGCTATAGACCTGGGATAAGATGCAGCTCTGCGCTTTTTTTTTCTTTTTCAAATGTACCCCATCCACCATGTGGTTGATCTCAGGGTGAATTTAGAGGAAGCAGCAAGTTGATAATGAAAGACAGATAAATGAGAGGAAGGAAAAAAATATGACCTAATACTATAGTAGCACCGGTCAACAGCCTATGCACGCTTTTTGGGCCTTAATGACCTTAGAGTAACCTTACATACAAACAAAATTTAAAAAATGTCTATAATGTCATTAAGAAAACATAAACCTCTGCTATCCACTCTCTAAAGGAAGGTCAAAAGTAGAAACTATCAACAACAGAACACCTATGCCAATGAAGCATTCAAAAAGAAAAAAAAGTAAAGAAAAAAAGACGACTACAAACGAAATAAGTTGAACCCCTCCTAAATCCAACAGTTCAGTCTTACCTAATGTGTCTGATTTTGACTTCATGTTGTAAATCTTTTGGAAAAAGCTTTTGAATACTGGAAGAATTACTGTTTGACTCTGTGACAATGAATATCAAAGGGCACTGTCCATTGTGATGGTATTTCCTAGGGGTAAGAGTCATGGAAATTAAAGCAATCTATGCACAAGTAAATCAAAATGTCTTAGCTTTCACATGAAAAACAAAATAAAACAATAGGTAATCAGTATTTTTTCAAATGATGCAACGGCGGATCAAATACAATTTTACAGTTGTGAAAAAAATCAAATTTCTTTCATGTTATCCAATCCCTCCCTCCTTTTTCTTCTTTTACACTGCAACTTTGGTCACATGATTCATTCAATGACATTTCCCTCTTTTGTCGGAAAATAAATTGATTCTATGATTAAATAAAAGTCAATAATATGCTAGAGAATTTAAAAAGACATGAACTATTCCAACTAACATTGAATGTCTCTCAAATCTTGTCGATACATCTATGTAGTCTTTAGAAGCTAAGTCACGGCAATGAAAATGATCATACTTTACAGTTGGAATTACCTGAGTATTTCATACAGTTGTGATGGCTCTCGAAAAAAAGCGGGTTTGGTGAATTTCTTCTACAAGAATTATCGATTTCACTATCATTGTAATGGACTTCTAAACCTCCCAGCCAATTATCTTGTCTTTATTTATTAGAACATAATAAGTTGCAGATCCACTTCAAGTCTAAAGGACTGTACTTATTTCACAGTCTCCTTTCTGATGTCCGAGAAGGAAATTGTGAAATTGGGAACTTTGTGACTGACTGGTGTATCTCAGACATCAACTTTGGATCGATCTAAAGTTAAATTTTTTTCGTGTCTTTTACAGAATAAAAAAATTAAGAGCTTACGTATTTTGCACTGTTTTTTTCAGCTCTTAAATTTGTAGAATCAGTTGTTACATAATAACGAAAATCTGAAACCTGCCTCACGTGATCACTGCAAAAGAAAAAAAAGCAAATTTTCTTTGAACAATCTATAAACAGTCATACCTTTGAAAAGGGACAGGTGGAAAACAATTACAGTGGTCTGAATAAACAACCCCTCTCCTATAGAAAAAGTTTTTTAAAACAATTACAGTGGTCCATGGAATTAAAGAAAACAGAATAAAGGTCGTTGACCTCACCTACCGCCTGGTTCACACCCAAAAAATATTCACAAAACACACAAAGAGATTGCAATTAGACTTTGAGAAACATTAGTTGTTAAGTTATCAATGGATTTACCCCCTCCCTATCAATCTAATTACTCAGTGGTCTATAAGAGGCTGCTTTGAAAAATGTCAGTTCGGCTAAGACGTCAGGTTTAACTGTCTCCCAGGGCTGACCTCTTACTACTCTTAGATGGAGATTACTGTATGATGACATAGGCTAAACAGATAACTTAAGAAGAAAATCACATTTTCAGCACTGAAAACAAGAAAGCAGCATGAATATTACTGTCAACCAAGGTAAACAGAAGGAAGACAACGAGATCATAAAAGTAATGTAAAAGCATTTGATTTATTAAAGGGCTCAGATTTAATAAGAACTTTGCATTGATGACATCTTGTCGATAATCATATGATACAATAGGGCATAAATCTCCTGGGGTATAACCCCACTAAAGAAAGAACAATTTTATTTTTACTTACAACGAAAAAGCCAAAAACTACTATCATAAGATCTATATTAATGGATTGGCTTTTCCTGGGTCATCATTAATTTATAAATATCATCTCAGTCTGTACTACGCTGTATGTATGGAGTCTAGATTTAACATGGATAATAAAAAAACAACCCACCAACAACCCCATTCAGCACCTCAGCTATCAAGCTTGCACAGCTCAAAGCTTCCTCCTAATGGAACCAAGAGGTTGAATCCAATAAAATTACATTCAAATTCTTCATTTATCATGATACCCAAATCGCACTAGATTACAGGTCTGTAATTTATAGTTTGGAGAGAAACAATAATAATTTTACAAGCTATTAGAAGTACAGTCCTTATGTTTGCGCTAATTTAACCCTTGCAAAAAAGGAAGAGAAATAAAAGTCTGTAAAATTACCCACAAACAATTTCATAAGCCAGATAAACACCTATAAATAGCTTTAAATTATATTGATTAAGCATAGGAAACAGCTGACACATTAAGATTTGTACAAAAAATTCCCCACCAAAACATTATCACCTGAGCATCAGAGCCAAACAGTTGAAAGATTTTACAGATCAGACTTACCAGAGGCTCTAAATTCATTAGATGTCCATGTCTCATTGTTGAGGCTCACAACATTTTCCCACTGACGCAGAGTAATTCCCTTTTCTTGGCACAAAACATCTACACATGCAGTTTTCCCACAGCCAGGCGGCCCAGTCAGCAATAGAATAGGAGCAGCGTGCTGAACAAAGGAGGAAAAGAGAATGTCATGGTAGTGATTTTCACTGGTCATTAAGAAATTCAAACGGTTTACCTTTCAAACAAACAGACATTAAAGCAATTTTTGAAAATCATGAACAGTGTAATATCTTATAAAAGAAACAACCTGAAAAGCAATAAACAAAAGCCAACAGACAAGACTCCCTAGTTTTAAACTGGTTATATCCATATAAATTTATATATTTTTTTAATGTTCTGTTTACTAGCTCACACAAATATTCTACCATTGCTGTCGTCATAATACCGAAGATTACTGACCTTTGAGATCCTCTCAGAATTTGGGAAGAGCCATTCAGCAATTTCATCAATTTTCTTTTTGTGCACAGCTAGATCAAACTGAGAATTATGACAGGGAGAAAGTAACAACAAATCTTTGAAACAAGTCTCTCTGTTAGAATTTTCTATATATTATATATGAGCATTTTTCATTGTATCTGAAATCAAGTTAAAAGTAACTTCTAATTAAAAATAAAAGAGAAATCTGTATTAGTCACTTTCAGACAAAGTAAAGTAAATCTTAATAAGACAAAATGATTATGTGTGACATTTTCAAAATATGAATTGAGGACCGCTAAACTGTATAATTTGTCAATCTCTACAACAAAAAAGAAAAAAACAAAAGACGAGAAAAAAAAAAAGAAAAAAAGAGAGATATACCCTGGACACTGGCTTGTGAACATCTGACCATAAATCAGATTGTAAGGCTGCTTGAAGACTGGGTTTTGGCTGGCACTGAATTTGATGACTGAGTTTATGCATTGATTCCCTTGGACGCATTTTTGTTTTTTACGAGACTGAAATATCAGAAAGGAGACCATCCTGGCTAAAAGTTGAGGAAGCAGTCTGTGACCTACAAAGCTCTGGAGATAGATGTACATGAACACATTAAATTCTGTACTTTCAGTATGACTGAAATATATTTCTATAAAAGGAGCCCCCCCCCCACCCAACTCTCCTTCACTTAAAATCCATCCCCTATCTCTTATTTCTATAAAAGGAGCTCTTGACAACCTCAACGACCCTCAATAAAGACAAAAAAAGAAGGAAAACAACAAAATGTAATAATGAAACAACCAAAACCTATCTTAACGAAAAAATGACTTAAATGAGAGTGAGAATACCATGAGAAGATACATCCATAACTTATAATTGATCCTCTTTCTATGATTTTGTTGCAGGAGATATACCTGTAGAGGCTTTCCTCCCAAGAGGCTGAGACTTGGATGTTGATTTCGTGGTCTGAAGTGATTAGGCTTTCATGATTTATTATGTTCTAATTTTTATGTTTGAAGTCCATTACAATGATAGTGAATCCAAGAGCTAAACCAACGTCAAAAGATGATGAAACCCATTTCACAGGCTTTTCTAATGGAATGAAATAAACATGACAGATACAATGATTACCGCAGTCTTAATAAATTATAACTAAGAAGCCAGTATTATTATGAAAGATTTGAAAGTTTGCTATAAAAATTCTCTGCACGCCCGAGGTTCAGACTTTCTGTAATAGGTGAAACACAGAAGAGGGATTTGTAAAGAGAATTTAATAAAGAAAAAAAATTATTATAAAAAGTTAATAAAAGACCCTTTTAGTTAACAGGCATTTAACAAAACAAAAAACTATTTACTCAAGATCCAAAATTGGTGGAAACAAATAGACACTTAATAATGTAATTATAAAACATTATTTTTTAATCATCCATATCAATGAAAGTTTGGTTCTAGCAGAAGAGGGATTTGTAAAGAGAATTTAATAAAGAAAAAAATTATTATAAAAAGTTTAAAAAAGTGAACTCAAGATCAAAATTGGTGGAAACAAATAGACACTTAATAATGTATTATAAAACATTATTTTTTAATCATCCATATCAATGGGTTCTAGCCCCCCCCCCCCCGGGTTGTTACCCAAATTTGATTCAACAACTATAAATCAATCCCATAACTGCAGTCAGAATTGTAAACTAAATATTAAACTCAAAATCCAAACCTTCACCGTCTCCACCTCCACAATCTGCACATCATCATCATCCTCATCCATCAATCCCTGAGAATAGAGAGAAAAGGCAACATGGACATCATCCATGATTTATTAACGTCATAACTTAAATTAGATAGTATGGGTAAAATTATTGAAGTAGAAACTTGGTGACATATTTTGTTGTACAATATAACAGGATGTGACAAAATATTTCTGAGAGTTATTTATCAAACTTTGCATATAAATGCCCACATACCAAATAAACAGATAGAACTTGACAAGTAATAAATATACAAAGGACGAAATAGAAGAATATTTGTCTTAAAAATTAATTGGTTATAAAGCCTTCCATAAGTGAGAACTTAACAAGAGAGTTTAAAACTGATGTCATGAGTGATAAGAAATATTTATAACAGTATTATCAGGAAGGATTTTTTTCGAGTTGGGCACACCCAAGGGAGATAAAACAAATTGTTTTATTAAATGGAGTTTTGGTAAAAAGTATGGGCTTGGTTTTTGTGTGTTTGGGGAGGGGGGTGGGGGGGGGGCGGGCAAGAAAGCAGAAAATGAGAGAAAATGGAGTGTGGATTTGGGAGGTTGTTTCCGGCGCCCCCCCCCCCCCCCCCACCCTTTTTAACACTATTTCATGGGATAAATATTCTCGGGGTTTTGGTAGGATTTTAAAATTTTGCCCGGATTGCCCTGTAGGGATCTTTAACGTGCAGTGTTGTGATCTACATACAGGATCTCCTTTTATTGTCCGTCACCCATGGAACTAGGTGTCAACCCACCTGCCTGGACCAGGAGGTAGTTTTTAATGGAAAAAACGTGAGAAAATAATTTGAACCCCCGCCAAACCATTTGTTTGAGAGGCCGACAAAAGGGTAAAGAGAGTAATGGGGATGGACCATTTTGTGAAACCTGCCAAAGACAAGTTGAAGAGATCTTCCTCCCACAATCTCTAAATGCTTTTAAAGCTTGTACCTGTGTCAAGATGAAATCCTTTTAAACAATGGTATTCATAAAAAAATATGTGATAAATGAAGGCTTCAATGCAAATCTGAAATTTGGAACAAGAAAAGCAAGTGAGAAAGTAGAAAAGAATAGAATGGTGTACTCAGCAACAGTATAGACTCTGTCTACTAGTGTCTAGATCTAGCTCCAGATCGAAGACCTACTCAGTGTAATTCACGAAGTCAAAATTTAAGATATTCACCTTGAATGTATATTACAAATAACCACAAATCTAGAGGGAATGAGAGACCAGGAAGATAAAGAATCTTGAATCCTGGGTGAGATGTTTTGTTTCAGTTGTTTCATCTGCTGCACCGTCAATTTTGATGTCGGAAATGAGGATCGTTGTCAGGTTTTTTAACAGTTTGCAAAAAACAGGACTGTCTCTATGCCGGCTTAAATTAAGAACCAAATCGTATAGGCCTAATATAAATGGCTCGAATATAAATATAAATTTATCTTTTAAAAAACTCAAGATGAAGGATGTAAATAAGCAGATTATGAAAGAAAGCAATAATAATAGATCTCTTTCATATGTTTGAAAGTGTACTGATATTTGAGTAGTTTTGAATCGTCGACATCTTCATTTGGTTATAGTTTTGTAGGTATTTTATGAAAGAAAAGATGGACAATCGTAGATGTAAACAATGCGCCAAATTCGAACAATGATATTAGAACAATTAGTAAATGTTTCCTAAATACAGGATATAAATATGGCTAAATCTCACTTTAGCTCAATTGATATAGCGATTGCCACATTTTCGCTGTTTACATACTTAATTGACGTTGGAACCGGTAAGTTGCGTCCAATTTAAAAAGTTTTTATAACACTTCCCTCAATCTGACGACTGATGACTTCTTGTCTGAGCAGTATTAGCGAGGGTCAATAGTTGATGAGTCTTGGATCTAGATTCTAGTCTATCGATCCAAACATTATATTTACACTTTAAGAAATATAGATAAGAAGCAATGGTGTGTAAACTTAACTAAAAGAGACAACGCAAACATGTAACATTTGGGGTATGTATGGCCCTTCATCAGATGACAGTCAGTATTGACAGTATGACAGCCCATAGGTGCCCATTCATTCTATGCATTGCAATGATTCATAAAAACAACATTAACATTCTACATGAAACACTTAAGAAAGGTGACTAAGGGGACGTTGGTCAAGCACACACTATGACGGATCACTATCCCTGAATGCTGAACCTCAACACTCTGCTACGAAAATAAAATCTAATAATTACTAATAAAGAGAAATTAGAAATATATTGACATTGATCAAAGTCAATCAAAGTAGCCTACATTATGAATTTTATTATAACATAATAAAAATACTGTGATGAGCAGAGGCGTGGCAGAAGAGATCTTTCACAATCCCTAAAGGCTGAACCTCCCCATGCCATCACCCAACCTTCCCCCTCTCCTCCCCTCAGTAAATCCAAGGTGAGGTCCCCCAGGCATCTCATCCCAACAGTTGCATAGCGTCTAGATGGAAGTCTGATTTCGAGTACATTCTAGTCACATTTTAAGTGAAAATTTGACCCACCTATTTTACATCACTAAACCATTGGTTTACCATTTTTTCTTTCTCATTACTAGATCTAGATCATCTAAAGTTGTTTGCATACAAAAAAAAAAAAAAAAGCATTTGGGCCTTGTAAATCCGGGCAAGGTCGTTAGTTTTTATACAGAAAGAAAGACTATCCTCCTTTTGTAGGCTTTTGTAGGCTTGTTTTTTTTTACAACCTATATATTTTATAAATAAAACTGTACATCTCAAACTTTGACCGTTCAAAACTCAGGAACCACTGCATCCACAACCTCCATATTTCACATTTTTTAACCCAAGTAGAGCTCGTCAAAATATACATGGTGTTACCGGAAGTGACCTTCTTACAGTGTGGGGTTGCCCTAGCCATCATATCTACGTGGCCAGATTTCATAGTTTATCTGATGGCAGGACTTTGATAGCAGATTTCTGGTTGTTGCTACCAGTCACTCGTTTCTTTTGTTAAGAATTTGTTTTATTCTGAGGACAATCATCTGATCTTTAAGAATTGACGATTTAAGATTTTTTTTTGCGAAGAACCTAACACTACGTAAAGTCACTATCATAACAGATGCAGCATAGTTTTCAGTCACTTTTTAATTGGAGTTCTTTTCTTTAGAAGGAATATACAGATGTAGCAAGCCAGGAACTCAATACTTTTTAGAAGGAAAGGAACATTTTTTGGATGGCTAACTTTTGTCAAAAATACATGTTATATTTGCAAGAACATGAGGATTTTGTCCTTTGTGCCTGCCATTTTGATGAGACCATATCTTCAGCCATGACATGGCACGACTTTTCTAGTTCATGACAAGACAGTATTTTTAAGTTTTTTTCTCATTGTCTTGCTTCATGAAAATATTACGTGATCACCTGGCCCCTATGCAAAGGTAGGGTATTAATGTTTTTATTTTAAATACAAATTTATATTATGTTCTGTTTTCATACCAAATGTTAGAAGATTTTTAGTCTTTTCGACGAAATTAATTGAGAGATCATTGGGTCCCATTTTTGTGAAACCTGCCATAAACAGATCGTAGAAACAGCCAGGACTGCTAGCCTATATACATAATGCAGATTTTTTGTCTGTCTGTCTCTCCCTCCCTGTCTGTCTGTCTGTCTGTCTCTCTTTCTCTTCCTCTCTTCTGCTCCCTCCCTCCCTTCATCTCTTTCTCTGCCGCTCCCTCCCTCCCTCTCTGTCTCTCTTATTCAAATGTGATGTCACAGTTACACACTCTCTAAGGTTTCAGCTCCTGCAAACCTGTCTCTGTAAAGTGCATATATTTATATTCATTAGACAAAAGGGTCTAATCCGACATTTTTTGTGACAGCAGAGAGTGTCCGGCTAACGGCTGTAGACTGTAAACGTTTATGAGCACCCTGATAAGTATTTTGCTTTGAATAGCGCATAGCTGGGAACTTTCTTTGAAACAAAAGAATTTAAACTTTAAGCACAATTTTCTCAAAAAGAGGTTTTCTGCATTCTTGAAATTCTTCTCACAAATTTTTTTCAAACTTTGTCATAATTCAACCAATTGTCACCAAATTACGTCTCGAAGGCTCAGAACACATTGAAAAGAGGAGAAAAGGGAAACAGAGTGTGAAATGGACCGACACATTGCCAAGTGGATTAGGGGAAAGCATTGCCACCACCCAAACCCTTGCTTATGATCGCAAAAGGTGGAGACAGATAGTGCAGCATTCATCATTGCAGCACCATTGCACTATTACGACCCCGGAAAGGGTTAAGACTAGAGACTCATCATAACATAATGAAATATGGGGTGGTGTGAATGGATTGTTTTGATATTCACATCTTTTTATGAATTTAACATCAATGATGCTAAGACTTAGAGTAGTCATAGAAATGTTACCCCTTCATTTGCCCTCTTCATACGTGCTAAATCAGCTAAATAAATATATTACACATCACTTCATGTATATGTTTTATATAAAAAATTGTTTTCAGATATGCCAGAGTCGTACATCTTGGATTAATGTCCAGAAAAACTCAGAAAGTTGTACATACGCAAAGGGCCTTGAGAGCACAAAATGATGTCTCCATATTACGGCTAATTGAGGCTTTTATGGAATCAGCCCCACAGCTTGTATTACAATTGTACATCATGGTAACTTCTCAAGAGGTTGATTGGCTCACAGGTATAGTTTTTTGATTATATATACACATGTATTACTAATATATTCAAAAAATAGATAAAGGTCTCCCTGCTTTGTTTAACCCAAGCTTTTAATTTAAATGAAAACACTAATAATGTAATGTATAACGATATAATATAAATTAGACTGCCAAAACCCCATATTTTTAGATTACCCCTTTTTAAATTTAGGCACACTATATCAAAGTCATGAACTTGAATCTCACAAAACTATGTCCATTCAACAAACAACATGTCATACAGCATGCATGCTTGGAGTGGTAGATTTGCTTTTAAATGAACTTAGTGGTCCTTTTTCATTCACTGTGAACCAACTGTTAGAGTTCAGCAGATTTTTTATCCTTCTTGTGAATTTTTTAACACAGGCCCCCTTTTCAACTTTGTTTCGTCAGGAGTCTAGTTTCAATTTTAACTTTTTAACAGATTTTTATAGTTTTTTCTTTTAAAAAAAAATGTTTATTATTACCCACCTCATTTCTGCTCTATCTCCTTTCTTGTCCCAGTCTTCAAAATTTTGGGATTAACTGGAAGGGAATGGAGAAGGGATTTTTTTGCATAAATTTGATAGTATTCATGAAAATAAAGTTGTAAATGCGCATCGATGATGAAAGAACACTAGATTAACAGATTTATATTGTGACTGTGACTGAAGTTGGAAACTTCTTGCTCCGCATTTGTGACTTTGTCAATGTTAAATTAAATGTGAGAGAAAGAAGTGTAAATAATTTATGTTGAAAAAAATTCATATTTTAAATTACTCTTATTGCAATTATAATAACTTTAACTAAATGTGGTACTTGTCAACATTGTAAAACAATTTTTAAGATAACTTTTTTTTTTTATCCTTCTTTGGGAAAGACACTCAACACGCATTTTCCCCACTTGGCCCAGGTGGAAATGGGTCAGACTAGTGTCCTGTCCAGGATGTGATTGTTATCACCTGTTCCACTTCACGTTATAGAAACCGGGATATGCTCTGGCTCTATGGGACGTAATGGCTTTGAAGGAACTTTAATTCATAAATGAATGTCATCAGTTCTTTGTATTTGCTCTTTCTCATAGTGTGAATACTCTTGTTTGTGTTTGGCCATTCATGTAATGTAAAGTTTCCATATTGCATCTATTGAACTGTATTGTAACTATTCATGTTATAACTTTAAATTATGTGCAAGTTTGAAGATACTCTTGCTTTCTTCATTCATTTTCTAGGCCTGGCAGCTGCATCATCCTTGTTGTCCCTTTCCTGGTCCATGACGGCTTATAGTGACTCTCTGAGGAAAGCTCATTCATCAAGGTATCACCGTCGTCTTCCACGTCTCATTTGGCATTGGGGATGGCAGTTGTTTATGACGACATCAAGAATTGCAGCATTTGTCTTCTTAGCCTCTATCATCGATCTTTGGCTGTTCGTCGCCATGGGTAATTCAATTCAATTTTAATAACTTGTAATCTTCCCTGAAGGGCAATTATTCATATGCACACAATAAAATTACAATGCACATAATAGGACTAAGGGCCACACAGCACAGATGCAACATATAATACACATATTCACATATATGCATAAGAGGTAAAATAATTATAATGTCTCTCTCTCTCTCTCTCTCTCTCTCTCTTCTCTCTCTCCCTCTCTCTCTCTTTCTCCCCCCTCTCTCTCTTCTTTCTCTCTCTCTCTCTTCCCTCCTTTCTCACCCCTCTCTCTCTCTCTCTCTCTCTCTCTCTCTCAAGATACAGCCTACCTGATGTTAAGCTTTCAAATTTACAAAACAGTGTATGATCCTTGTCATCCAAGATCACAGATGTCTTTTTCATCTCAGTTGTGGAGTGGAGTGTTTGTCTTTGCTTGAAAAGAAAGCCTAAATCACAGTGCACATACATTTGAACGATGACAGGAATTGTTATTTGAATTTCAATTCCTTTTTTTTATGTGAATTATATTTTCTGTTACCGGTACTTTTCAATAATAAAAAAATATATACATGCTAAGATGATGATTTAGATGAATGTGACCATGATTTTCAGTTAAACATGTATATATATATATGATTAAACTGTGGAAGTTACATGAGGGGGGGGCGTGAATTAATTTACATTTTTGTGTGAAATAGATGACATGTTAAGCATTTGTTGATCTCGTTTTAAATATTACAGTATTGTATCATTTAATAGAGAGTTTCAGCAGCAAAAATGAATAGTTTTCCTTTCTTGTCTACTTTGCAGGAGGTCATTGGTTGCTGGCCTTCATATGGATTTCATTTAAGGGAACAGACTTTGGCAATGGGTTCTGTGAGAAATGGATGTTCAGGGTGGTTTGCGCCTTCATCTACATCTTTGTCTTTCTCAACCTTAATGATGGTTTGTCTAGATGGAGGATTACAGCATTTTATGTTGTCATGTTTATTGAAAATGCAGCCATGGTTGCTGTCTACATGGCTAGTGCTGATGGAGGCAATATGATGACGCTGTCTTGTGTAACTATCTTTGGCGGCTTTGTTCTTGGTAAGAGCTCATGACGTGGGTGTTGTTGGTTTTTTGTCCACAGAAAACAAAGTTTTTAATCTACAAACTTCAATATTTGCTGGATCACTATTAATGCTACTGCTCTCTTCAACCTCTTATTTGATGTCATCTTTTAAAATACATTGTGTTTGTATTTGCAAAATTTATTTGAAAGTGATTTGTATATAATGCAAGGATTTATATTATCCTTGTGATAGACTGTGTATTCATGAGTGTGTATGAGTTAAGTATATAAGTGCAGTACATTCAATTTCTCTATGGAAATTATAATGTCATCTTAAATTTAATAGCCTGTAAACAAATACAAACATTGCACTCTTCTTTGCTCCCCACTTCCCTTATAATAAATTACTTTAACTTAAAGATTTATTCATTTCATTTATAATTCAAACTGTTTTATTCTTCTTAAAGTGTTATATAATGGAAAAGGAGACAATGCCATCATGCATTAAGGCTTTGCCAGAGCCGGGATTAGTGGTGTGTTATACTCTATTAACTCAAGTTTATCATACTTCAAAAATTGAGTTTCGAAATTCATCTGGGGGGGGGGGGGCTGCTTTTGGTTTCAGTTTGGAACCGTGGCTTATCTGTTTAATAATCTTCTAGGATGTGAAAAGACATTTTGTTCAAGGCTTTTATTCAGTGAAACTAGTGAGAAGCCTATACTTATAGGGGGAAACCCAATACAAGAAACAAGCACCTTCTGGTATCCAAGCAGCATTATGGAAAATATAGTCGGTACACTGACTGATATCAAAGGAAGAATCGGGAAAGCGAGAGCTGCATTTGATAAACTCAATCAGATCCGGGAAAAAGGGAAAATATCACTCAAAACAAAAGTCAGACTGTTGAACTCCAATATAAAATCTGTATTACTCTATGACAGTGAAACATGGAGCATGACAAAAACAAACACAAGCAAGACATAGACTTTTGTAAATGGCTGTTTAAGGAAAAGTATAAAAATTAAATGACTAGACAAGATAAGCAATAAAGAATCATGGAAGAAAGCCTACCAAAAGGATATTGAGACAGAGATAGGCCAAAGAAGGTGGGGATGGATAGGTGACACTCCCCTTAGGCCAGAGGGAAGCACAACCAAGAGTGCCCAAAGGATTGGCCAGACCATGAGTAACATGGTGAAAGTGTGTGGAGAAAGATGCCGAGGGAGGGGGAATATCGTGGAACAAGTTGGAGAAGCTAGCAGAGAACAGAGAAGTCTGGCGTGTATTCGCCCATGGCCTATTCCCTGACAATGGGGATTATAGGCTCATCATCAGTAAAAGCCTTCAGAAGATACATTTTGGTTTCTTGTGGACTTTTTCTTTTCTTCCAATCAGATTATTATTTTCAGATGATAATGATACAATACATTATAAGCAAAAACATTTTAATAGGTGCAGTATCAAATCAGTGTACTTGAAAACAAATTGAATGACAGTACTGTAATGACTTTTACCAAGGCAAGAGTGAAACCATAAATTGTTATTGTATTTTGTTTAAGTTCGCAATGCTATGGTTTAGTTCATTTCTGTAGAAATCTATAACATTTAGTATTCCTCAAAAAGAACCTCAACCTTTTCAAGCCAAGTGTTATAATCCTTGTCCTCGGTTCAATCAATGAGCCCTGATTTATCTTATACAAGTGACTCTGAATTTTTCATCTGAAGGACCATAGGAAAAGTTTCCAACTTTTACCAAAGCCTATACATTATGTTTTGTATTACACTTTATATAATCTTGTTGCATTGCAGTGGCCGGGTGGTTAGGCTGTTGGACTGGGGATCATAAGGTCCCTGGTTTGAATCATAGCAAAACTAGGCCCGGCATTGTGTTTCTTGAGAAAGGCACTTAATGAGAATTTTCCCCACTCTACCCATGTGCAAATGGGTACAAGCATTTGCTTGGAAGTAAGAACCTGCATCAGATTAGCGTCCTGGCCAGGAAGGGATTATTATAACCTTTTCCGCTCACCCTATTGAAACCGGAATAAGCTATGCACCATAAGGGCCTTGAGGGAACATTAATTCCTTTTTCTTTCATTTTACTTTCATTTCATCTTGGTTACTTTTTGTTTTTGTTTTTCACAGGTCTTGTATGTATGCTTGTCTACTATGGCTTCTTCCATCCATCTGGTAGACGCGTCAAATTTACCATGCCCTTTCAGTCTACATCAAGAATGTTTAGTATGTCCCGGACTTCAAATATGTTTTCTGTAAGTGTTTTAAAACATTCTCTTTCAAATACAATACATGCATTCATATTATCAACCGTCAGTGCATCAGTTGAAAAATGAGATCATGACTTTTGAACTTATATATAATGACTCAGTCCCAAAAGGTGATTTCTCCAATGATTAGTAATTTTAGATGTCTTGAAAATTAAACAAGTGAATCTAAATGAAGTAATTTTTAGAAATACTCACACAAATCAACGTTATTCAACAATAAGGGTAGAGGTAACGAAATAGATTTGCAAGCTTGAAGATGTTTTATAATCTGATCATAACTATTTCATACATGTTTGAAGTGTACAAGGTTTTAGCTATAAGATTAATTCTGCCGCCATGTGGAGATAGAAAATGTAATTGGGACCCTGTCCTGATCAATCTCAATGGAGGATCAGCTTTTGTTCTGTGGATGATAGAAGCTGAGTTTAAGCGTATTTTGTTTATTATTAAACTTCTATCAAATAATTGTAATGTGAGACATCTCTAAGAATATAACTGATTGAATTTTGTCTCAATAGGCAAGTGATTGAGGTAAAGTAAAGTTCCTTCAAGGCCCTTAAGGCCTATAGAGCAGTAGCTTATCCCAGTTTCTATAGCGTGAAGCGGAACAGGTGATAATAATCACCTCCTGGCCAGGACGCTAGTCTGGCGCAGGTTTTTACTCCCAAGCTAGTGCGTGTACCCATTTGAATCTGGGTAGAGTGGGGGAAATGCGTGTTAAGTGTCTTTCCAAAGGAGCACAACATTTTTGCTAGGATTGAAACTCGAGATCTCATGATCCCCAGTCCAGCAACCTAACTCCCTGGCCACCGATGCCACTAGTGATTGAGGTAACTAATGATTATTATTACACCCCATTAGTGTCAAAGAGGAACAAACCGGGCCGAAGAAATTTCGATCACCGACCCTTTGAATCTGTGACCTCTATCACCACCCCGTTTACCTTGACATTCAGCAAAATCTAGTCTAGTATAAGTTGATCTAGAATCTAGACTAGATCTAGATATATTAATTCAATTTGGATCCATATTTTGAGACCTGCCTGTGATTTGGACAATCTATCGCCAGTCTGTTTTGGATAATTTTATTGTTTGGATGATGAATGGGCAAATGAGTATAGAATGTCCTAGATTGATCAAAATCTTACTCAAGATTTATATTTGTCATAGATTTTGCTGTTCTCTCACCAACTTACTAGATCTTTCAATAATGTTTCGATTTGATTTTTCTGTTAATTAAAGTGCATGATGATGAGGGGTGTAATACTACAAATTTTGACCTACATCGGACTATATCATGACCTCGGAACTCTCCCAACTTTTACCTCAGTCCGAGTCCAATGTAGCTCTAAATTTGCTTATTTACGTCTATTGATGAGTCTTAGAGAGGCAAGCTAAAATTGTAGCGACTGGAGGGTTTTTCAATTCAAATCGCAAATTTTGGTATTAACTCAGATCTTTGAGTAAAGGGAGGCATCTTTAAATCTATCTCAGGAGTTAAAAGTTCATTTCATTTCTTAGATGAAGGGCACATCATTACCAGTAGCACAAGAACAGATCATTCAACCGTTATTCTGAAGCTCCTCTGCCAATATATTTCCATGTTGTAAGAAGACAACACGGTTATGTTTTGTCAACACCATGGAAACACTTTGATTATATAGTCCAAACCGCCGTGTTTTCCCGTTCACCACAGCACAAGTCGCAGAGTTCGCTAATTTTTGGTCTTATTCACCTTACCCCCTCTCCTCTATACAACGTGGTAACGTAATATGGCTTACACCATTGGAAAGCTCTTTTCAAGCCCTTTCCAATCCTGTGCGTATAGGGAATGTGTAATACAATATGCTCTCATACTCATAATAAACAAGAGTGGTCAAAGGGGAAAGCCAGACGCAAGCCAGGGGGAAAAACAGCTCTCTGCGCGTTAGTCGTTTGCTCAGTGAATGATAGTCGGCTCTGATTGGTCGAATCAGATTGTGCTAAAAATAACCTTTACAGTGATACCCAACACGCTCGTCATATGTCAAAGTTAAGAGCTTATTCGAAGTTTTTAAATATTTAAGCGCTCTGTAGAGCCACTTACTACTTATGTAAAAAAAAAGATCATAAAAAAACAAGCACACCACTGGAAAAACAATTTGCATTACACAACCTACTAGTTAGTGTCATTAAATTTCAACTTTCAGGGTAAACATGCAAGTGCTTTGTTTAACCTACAGTGAATGATAGTCGGCTCTGATTGGTCGAATCAGATTGTGCTAAAAATAACCTTTACAGTGATACCCAACACGCTCGTCATATGTCAAAGTTAAGAGCTTATTGAAGTTTTTCAGCGCTCTGTAGAGCCACTTACTACTTATGTAAAAAAAGATCATAAAAAACAAGCACACCACTGGAAAACTCATTCAATTTGCATTACACAACCTACTAGTGCTAGTGTCATTAAATTTCAACTTTCAGGGTAAACATGCAAGTGCTTTGTTTAACACTTCCTCAAACAAAACTCAGCACAGCTTCTAACTAGATCTAGTTCATGTGTGTGTCGTCAATTCAGTGTGTAAAGACAAATTATGCCGTCTTTGTATTAAAAAACTTTTCTATATCAATAAAAGGTTGTCTCATAGTTTTCCGAAACCTGTGAAAAAAATTGGGCTTGTTCTATGTATTCATGACTACAAATGTAAGAAGTGGGAGTTTTGTGAGGGATCTTTTTGTGAAATATAGGAGATTAAATTTGGTTCTCGCCCATTTGAAAAGTTAACCAAATTTTTGAAAATTAAAAAATTTGTACCTTCCTTTAAAATTGTCTCAGTAAACAAAGTTTTATCCATTGCAATTGCTTTTCCATTGCTTACACTTGGTTTGGACTATGGACTTTGACATTAATGCAGTGAAAGCCATACAATATATTTATATATATTATATATACAGTAGTGACTGCCTAAATGTCCGGTGCTTGGGAAGCAGATAAAACGGGCATTTAGGCGAAAGTAGGGCAGGGGCAACAATTTTGGGGGTAGGCCTATTTCTGTGAAGTTTGGTTTCCCTGGTGACATGTCAATTTCATCTAGGATTTGAAGCTTCTTTTGTAAATCATTTCCTGGTTTATTCTTTTTTCTTTCTAAGATGTAGATCTGTATGAAGCTGTGCAAAATTCAAGTTTTTACTATGGAAGTTAAGAGAAAAAGGATCTGATCCAGTGTTTCCTCATTAACTGGCATAACCCACACTATAATCATGTAACTTATTTAATCATGAAAACTATGACTTTCGTAATTATACAAATTTGGATGAGAAAAACGGGATAAAGAAAAGCCTCATCCAATGAATAAGTTAACACGAATCTTACAACTCCTTCGATTCATAATCCTCATGTTAAAATTAAGACAACAGACAGAAGAGGATAAAGATTCATAGCCAGATCGTTTGTTTTAGGAAATGTCATCAGCTGTACGAAAAAATTTAATGTGAGAAAAAGGTACACTTGGAAACCATTACGTTCTTTAGTGCTGAGGTAGTGAGCGCGCAGATGTATTGACCGTCTCTCGACACAAAGTCACATTGGATACAGCCGAGGCGAGCTTACTAACTTAGTAAGCTCGCCTCGGATACAGCCAATATGGCAATAAAACTGTTCACACCTTGTCCCTCGATCGCGATGAGCGTCCGGTCTAAAAGACGCCAGGTGATTGCATGCCACTTACAACATCAAGAAAGAGATGTGGGTGGAGTCGGGGAAGACTGTTCAATTCTAATTGCCCAATGACAAACCAGTCATCCAATGGGACAAAGGATGTGCTGTACATTGGGTAGAGTTATGAAGAGAAAATTGGTCAACGTTTAGTACATTACGGCCTACAGTGGATAGATGATGAAGGGTCGTTGCAATGCATGACACATTGTTGACTGGCATAAGCCCTATTAGATTAGCAATCGAATGTATGATAAAGGAAAACAGAATATTTAATCAATTACGGACATATTTTATGATACTTTGGAGAAAAAGATACCTGCAGTTGCTGTTGAGACCGGGCATTTGGAGGGGCAATTTATATAGAAAAAATCGGTTTCACTGAGATAGCGGGCATTTAGGCGATACGGACATTTAGGCGGCGGGCACTTAGACGGTCACTACTGTTTACATATATATGTTAAAACCAGACAGTAGTTTCTATTTTATAATAGGAATGTAATGTTCCAAGAAGAAGAACAGAAAAGAGTCAAACTAGTTTGTGTGTTCATAACTAAATTTATATTTCAAGAGCCTGAGTTGTCACTGACAATTTTTGACCTTTGGTCACTATCAAGCTCTTTTAAAAAAAATTATGCATACTCATGTAGCTCGAAGCAATCTTTTGTTTTCATTTTCTTTTTTTCATATGCAGCCTGGCAGTGGGGTGCAGGTCTTCAGTATTGAATCGCCAACAACAGCAGCTACTTCTATTGGGGGAACCAGTGTTGTGAATCCAATCCAACAGACAAGAAGTTCCAAGGTTTCCAATATCAGCATCTCAGATCATACGTCACACAGACTTAGCCACGTGTCAGCCCGCTCAGGTTCATCTCAGAAACATTTACGGAAGGTTTGGCAGAGTGGCATAGAATCATCCTCTTCAGATTCATCTTCTCTTAGTTCCCTGGCTTCAGACGAACCGTTGACAAGTAAATTAGAAAATAGACCACCCTCTAGAAACTCAAACAACTCAGAGAATTCAGGGACCAGTGACAATTGCCTCTTACCCCGTTAACTAGAAATGATTTGAGTAAGTCTTCAGAGGCAGCCCCAAAATTTCAGTTCAAAGAGTCTGTTTTAATGAAGAAGAATTTTAGTGGAGAGAGGTTAGTGGTAGTGACAGTGTCAACATCCACAGTAACACAGATAGTCCAACGTTAAAGCCGTGGATCATGGGCCCGTTCATCTGATTATAAACCATCACAAGTAGAGGAGTTTGTCACTCTTCCCTTTGATGATTCATCCTCAACAGACCGCAGGGGGAGTGATGCAAGTTCATATACTAGCCGTCCAAAGAGCCTGTCTCCTTGGATGCGGTAAACTTGTGGCAAGACGCTCATGGTAAGCTGAAGCAAACGATAGCTGCTACAATCGCTGCAGCCACTGGCACCAATTCCTCAAATGAAGGCACACCAAATCGCAGTCGATCGTCTGTTTCTCAAAATACAACAATTTCAAGCCAAGATGAGAACTTGAGTTCGTTTTCCCAGAATTCTGTGTTCTTAGATAGTCATCACAGCAATAGTGAAAGGAACGAAGCTGATGTATTGCACTATGGGATCATCAGTTGTGGAAGACAAAAGGAGGCACTGTCGTCTCTGCCTGACATATTGGAAGCTGTGGAGAATGAGTTATTCTCTGATATATCGGGTAGTGAAAATAATTACATCAGTATGGCTCGTCAAAATAAAGTTAACTCTAAATCACCTTATCAGAGAGCGAATCAGAAATTGTTATCATTAGAATATGCCAGCACATGTGAAATGCAAAGTCCTTATCCCGAAGATTCAACTTTGACAGCCAGCAAGTTACTTGCTGATGAATCAAAGTCTTATCTCCACCCTTCCTTTTCAAGGCAAAGACATGACATTGAAGAATCCAGTCCCAGAAAGGTGAAAGAAGATGTAACAAGTGTCTCTAGTCCTGCTTTGCAAGGTGGCGAGTTGCCACAGGACTGGCAAAGGGGCACAGAGTCCAGAAAAGATACATCTCCATTCACAGACCAAGAGCTGGTGTCAGTTATGGCCAAATCTCTTCAGAGCTATATGGGCTACAGCACACCAACTGTTTCCTCCACCAGCATGGACATAGAAAGGGAAGGAATGGCTTTAACCATTGAGGAACTTCGGTTTAGCCCAGAGAGTACCTTAGAAGAAGAAGGCAATATGGTGAAAGCTCGTAGTTCTTCTTCCCTTTTTCATGACAGTGATAATTCCTCACCAGTCAGTTCTGCCTCCAAACTGCAAAGACAAGTTGAGGCTAAAAAGGGTTGTGAAGGACTATCTCCAGATGCCCTCAAAGTCCTGGCTGATTTTCCATCACATTTAAAAGATACACTAGACATTCACGGCATCCCTAATAGCCAGGCTTTGAACTTTCTTAGGGAAGCATATGCTCATACTCATAGTTTAGCAGCCACACCCAATGCCAGGACCAATTCACCTAAAATCCATCCGAGTCAGTCTTCCCGCCCAGGAAGAAACGGAAATGACAGAGTAGGAGCAACAAGTAACAGGATAACAGAAGGGAAAATATTGAATGTCATGATCACAATAGACCTCCAAAGCATGATCGATCATCATCTTTTCTACAAGAGTCTGAAAAATACGATGAAAACACACCCTGCCAACTTAAAGGAGACAAGGTCTTACTTGACAGTATAGCATTGCAAAAGTCCAAACTTATGGCCAATAGAGCAAATGGACACGTGCGAGTAGGAAAATCGAACACTAAGAAGTTAGTGTGCACAGCACATCCTTTCAGCTGGAAAATTATTCCTGGTCTCCTAGTAGACCTGGACAAACTTTTGAAGTTTCAGCAGCTGATAAGCATTCTGAAGAGTATGTCAAAGGCAAATATCGCCCACCTCTTTGTGAAGTCCAGGAAAATATCAACTCAAGAAATTTTGATCAGTATCAAAGAACATCCCGTGATACAGATTCAAAAAGGGAACAGATTGAGGCTCTCACTAAAACTGAGATCAACGTTCAAAGAGGCTGAGTTTGTATGATGAAGGCGAGATTGAATTTTTAAGGAAGGAAATCATGAGACATGATCGAAGGCGAAGTCATCAGGAATCTGATTTCTTTAATTTGCATATTAGAGATTCCGACAAATCACCGAGAAAAAGTATTCGTCTGTTTCACAACCAAATTTAAGGAATTCCAGGCCAGTTTCCCCAAGGAAAAAAGCATTGCCAGTGCTTGAGGGAAGCAGAAGAGATCAAACGAGATTGGATGATACCCCACATCATTTACATAGACATCATACTGTGCAAGGTCTCCTCACCACCCTTACAATTTTGATCGCAAGAAGAATTATGACTCGGTCACTGATCGAGAATTGGAGAACTCTGCCAGTCATGTACTCGATTATTTCTCTCAGGCTCTTGATACACGAAATCGCAGATTTTTTCACAACCCTGCTTTGCGTCAGAAGAGGAGCAAACACTTTCTCAACCTGACCTTAAGATTCATGGTTCAAGATCTCATCAAGATTCTTCTGATGTATAGCATTTGCAACAGAAAATCATAACAGCATTTTAAAAGATAATTCTGATTCCATTTGAAGAAACTTATGATAGCATCAAAGCAGAAACTCTTCACCTCAATGCCTATCATCATTATTATCACGACACTTCCCTTTTGATTCAGCTCTTTTGAAATTGCCTTTTGATTTTAAAATTATTCTTCAATGATGGTGCTTTTATTCAATTGTAATTATTTTATATTATTAGGATTTGTATACAGTTATTTTTTTAAAGTGTATAATAATGCTTTAAAGGCTTTTTTAAACGTTAATGTGAATGGGTTGTTGTTTTTAAAAAAAAACAATTTTACAGAGCAATCTATGTACAGATGTTTGTTTGTTTTAATATTTCAAATTTCAGCAACAATTTTGATGTGTTACCACATAGTCTGTGAGATATCATATAGACTGTTTTAAAATTGTTTCAAAAGAATATTGTCAAAAATGTCCTCTGAGTTATATTTAAATAACATTTTAAAGGTATTGAAAGACAGCAATTGTCATGGAAGGTTTTTTAAAAGTTTTGTAGAACCTTTTAAAATCATAATACATGCCATCGTCATGAGCATTAAGATCTCAGTAGTAAGATTGATATTGCATCATCAGGGATTTCTTTTGTTTTTCTATTTTACTTATTTTAGATGTGTTGTCACAGGCTTTGTAAAAAATAAGAGGAAATGTGACATACATTAATTTTTCTCATTGAGTTTTATTTGAATGATAGTTCAAGGATACAGAAAGTACAATGAAAATGAATGTCATCATAGAATGTTCTTAAAAAATAATTTTTGCTTAACAATTTTGTACGCACGCGATGTTTATTTACATTAATATTTAAAAGATAAACCAGGTGCTTTACTACAACTTCAAGCATTGTACAATATTTAAAAAACATGTGTATACAGAATGCAAAAATTGTAATGACAATCTTTAAGTCTATTTCAAAAGATTAACATGGAGGAATTTGATAAAAATCCAGCTTTCACTTTTAATATAAAATAGTTAATAAATAAAAAAAAAACCCAACAATATATGAACTTGTGTTGTGGATGATAAAAATATAAGAAATGAACTGTGTCGTCAAATTATTTAATCCTTTCCCTGCTATTGAGGATGGACTGGCTGAGCACTGTCCCACTGACTAATTATTGTACCATTGCCATAATGTGTCTCTAGTTAGTCTTGCCTTCCAAAATTGTTGACATGAAGTTGATATGAAAGTGGTGGTCTTTCACTTTCTTGACAATTCACAACGTCATTGCAAAGGCTAAATAAAATTTAAAAACGTTACAATTATTTTTTACAATGCTCACCATAAAACTCAGTTTTTGTTCCGACAGGTCAGATCAATACCAACCACAATAGAGTTTGATTGAATTAGTGTATGATGTGAACGTTGTAAATAGTTTATGACGACTTTGCTCGGAACCATTTTCTCTCTTTTTTTGTTGTACCTTTTTTGGACTTGATTTTGTTTTGATTAAATCAAAGAAGAGACTTATTTAATAGATGAGGATGAAATCTCTTTAGAATTGGCGGAATTACTATCAATAGGATAAGACTGAAAACTATTAGTATTTGCCCTCCTGACTCTTGAAAAGTCTTAAACTTAAATGAAAATTCATGTTTCTTTCTTGGTAAACTTAGTCTACATTTATGACACTTGATCCACCTCTGAGGATTGAATTAACCAACTGGTATAAAGCCTTTGACACAAATCAAAATTTTTAATTTTCTTTTAACTTTTTAAATTTGTTATCTCTAGCTACATTTTATATATATGTGGCTCTAACAATATTAATGTATGTGAGTCCCTATTTGAACCAGTCACAAATGTCAGCAAATAGACACATGACAGAACTCCTGCAGCAAAGACATGGATGGATTTAATAACGCAGCACCGCTTTCAACTGCCCATTACATTGATATATTCACTTATGCTCACGAGCTGCTGAGATGTTTTAGTATCCAATGTTATGGACCGAAGTGTTAAAAAGCAATTGTCCATATATCATCCGCCTGTAGTGTCTTGATCGAATTCTAGTTCATGTTTTCCAAACTGATCCATTTTAAACATGTAATGGGCAGTTCAAAGGGTGATGTGTTATTAAAGCTTGCTGGTATAGATGTGTTTTTTTGTCGTTTACAATTGTCATTCAGTTTTATATTATTCCGTTTCGTTTTAGAGTTATTTTATATTCAAGATACCATTGTTTTTACTATCGATTTGTGGGAGATTACATTTAAGTAATTCATGAAAATGTCTTTTTACTTTTGTACTACTACTGCTACTACTGCTACTACTACTACTACTACTACTACTACTACTACTACTACTACTACTACTACTACTACTACTACTACTACTTCTTTTTTTTTTTTTTTTTCTGCAAAAATTGCTCAAATTTTTTAATGTGCTCAAAATTTTAATATTTCACTTAAATTTCTGCTAAAGAACGTTTAAATATATTGATGACGTTATAATTACAGCAAATTTTCTAAAATTAATTATTGTGAGATGTCTGGTTATTGACATGCACATTTATATCAACGAAGGCACATGACCATTTGAACTTTGAGCTTTCTATTCATATTAATCTTATCACCTTCCTTACTTCCTTTCTCCTTTTATTTTAACTATTTCACATACCCTAATGATAACGATGAAAAACAATTCAATGTACATGTCCTTATTCCAAATTTATTGTTTTGGTCTCAGAACTGTTTACATATGAGCAAACATGTACTTGATGCTATATGACGATGATAAATAACACTGTTCATTTTACTGCTTTGCTTTTTGTTTCCAAATGCTTTAAAATTGCAATTTATTCTTTTTTTTGTTTTACCCAATATCTAAACTTTTACATTTGCATTATTATTTCACTTTTTCAGTTAAAATATATTACGCAGAACTACTAGTCATTACTTGCAGTGTTTTAACAATTTTTTTTATTAACTTATTGAAATTTGGATTGTACCATTTCCATTCATGAAAACTCACTAAAACTGAAAGAAGACTGATGGTGGGGGTGGGAGCTGAGAAAAAATTACTTTTGTAATATCCTGTTTTTATAACTCAGCTATAGCTAACGTTTTTTTTTTTTTTTTTCTGCTTTTGTGTATATTTGTGTTGTTTTTTTTTACTGTATTAGAAGAATATATTTACTGCTTATGATGCAATATTTGTAATGTATGATTATGATACTTTGTTCAGGACCCATTGTTATTCCTGAATGGGCTGAAGTTAATTGAAACAAAAGATGATCTCGTAGAAAGGCAAGCATGATAATGATAGATGTATTTTTTTGTTCAAAATTGTTTCCGTGTTTATTGAGTGAGAAGTTAACACTTAGATGAGAGAAACTGGACTGGGGTTTTCCTCCCTTTCCCCTATTTTGATTTAAGAATTTATGCAGGATTTACAATATGTAACATATCACAATCATTAGTATTACCATATCTTTGAAACTTTTGCCAAAGATTACATACCAGGGAATCATTGATATATTTGTTCTTTATTAATTTATTTTGTATTTGATTTACTCATCTGATTTTGATACACAGCAGTTGTATACAGCAAGGACAGCTGATGCAGTATATTAATTGTATATAATTTTGTTTGTATGGTTTGTACCCATTTTTAGATTTTTGAGCTTTTTTAACAATAAATGAATGCTTTACTCATTCAATTACATGTATGTGTTCCTTACGCTTATGGTTGTGTGTAATATATATATATATATATATATATCGTTTATAAGTATTGTATTGTCTTTAGCTGAATATAGTTTGATAAGTTGACTTCACTAATTTTGATTAAAATAGTACTGACCAACAAAATGCCTTAGGATACTTATAATATAACAAAATGCCATAAAGTGGAATGAAGTGAGATTTTAAGCATGAACAATGGTTGATGATAGGAGCTACACTATGATTGAAAATAGTAATGTATTGGTTGAGCGCCTCTCATCCACTGAAATGCTGATGGCGCTTACAGTAAAATATTAAACACAATTACAGATGAACAACACAACACAAAATGGAAACAAACATTATGTTAGTTACAATTTTGAAAGTACTCAAATTTTGATAAAACAGCTTTTAAAGTAAGGGGAACAAAATATTCTCTCATGAACAATTTGGTCCTAAGAAGATTCTTTTAAAAAAATTTGAAATGAAGGGCTGCTTCTTGTTTTGAAAGAGATATTATTCCATTAAAGCAGGGAGAGGGGCAGCATGGCTGAAAGACTTTTCAATAACACTAATAACAGTACAAGATGATCTTTTAGTTTTAGTTGATTAAGAAGGACTTTGATGATCTTAATAATAATACTTTTGTTTTCTGAAATTAGAATAAGGAAGTGAGAGACGGAAGGAAAGGATGTTGAAGACTGATACTGATAGTAGAAGTGAATAGGTGACAGACTAAGGGAGAGCGGGGAAAAGAAATAAACAAACGATTTATTGTAATTGTAAGTAAAATGAAAGCAAATATAAATGAAAGAGATATGAGAATGCATTTAACTATTTCAAGTATAAATGTTTTTTTCCCGTATATAATTTTGAAGTCTTACTTACACTCCTTACAAGTTTAAATTTTAAAAATTTCTATGATGTTTGTGTTGTCTTATGACATTTAACTCTGTGACTGTCTATATTCTCATAACTGCAAACGTGTACGTTCAAAACCTATTTAGTATGTTTGCCCTGGGCTTTTAGTCCGTAAGTCTGTATTTACCTTGAAAAGTATGTAGATTATATGAGGAGTAATTGTATTTGTTGTTTAGAGAAGCCCAAAGTCAACGCCATAGACTTAGAAAGATTTGGATGAAAGTCTTGAGACACCATTCTGAGTTGGCAAAACTACCATCGCATTTTGCAAGAAAGGCCAGTGATGCGCAGACTTTGTTATTTGCCCTAAAGGGGGGTTAAGTTAAATTATCAATGCTTTCTGGAATATTATGGGATGTCGTGCAAGTAAGAATTAGTTTGCAGTCAGTTTGTTTTTCGATTTGACAAGGTTGGCAGCTATGTAAAGTAAAAAAAAGTAAAATTCCTTCAAGGCCGTTACGACTTATAAAGCCGGAGCTTGTGCATTTTCTTCTTCTCCTCAGTCTGTCTCCATACTCTTTTTTTCATAGCATGTGTGAGTGGTCAGAGAGCTGGGGGTTGATGGAAATAATGGGATAGGTTCTTCTTCTCCTTTCCTTTTCTCTTTCACATACCTTTTTCATCTTGCTGTTTCCTCTTAATGTCTTAATGTGGGTAGTTGGTGGGTACTGCTGGTAGGTCCTACTTCTTTTCTTTCACTTTTACTTATCCTTTCTTCTTGCTGTTTCCACTTAATTCATCCTGAGGTCACCACAGATGGTGGACGGGGTAAATTCCAATTAAACAAACACATTGCTCGTCATTATCCCAAGTCCGGCAGCCTAACCGCTTGGACACTGATGCCTACATACACATACACATACACATACATATATATATACAATTGATATGTCAAATGTCTTTGATACCATCAGTAGATGCCAGCTCCTCAAAAACCTTTCAAATGTAATACAAGAAGATGAATTATGTAGGCCTAATTCGAAATTTACTCAGGAACCTAAACATTATAAGGATCTCAACATCAAAAGAAACACTTATTATGACAAACACTGGAACTCCACACAGCGATGGTCTTAGTCCTGTGCTGTTCATTATACACCTCGAGTATGCACTCAAAGAAATTAGACAACATTGCACAAGCCATCTTTCCAAGCGAATTGACGAACGCCGATGATGCAGATTGTGTCCACCACCAGCTTTAGTGACGTAAATGGAATAGAAAATCGTCTCGGGAAAATAAGCCTCCTTCTAAACATCAACAAAACGGAGTATACGATTACGATCATCAAGAACAAGGTAATTGATTGATGACGAGCACTGGAGAAAAGTGAAGGAACTAGGATCACTTCTGAGGAACAAAGAGGATATAATGCAGAAGAAAGCAACTGTGTATAAAGAGCAGCGCTGTGCAAACTATCTTCCGTTGGAATCAGAAATGACACAATTAAACAAAACGCGAGACTGAATATAAACAGAGCGTTTATGAAACCCATCCTTCTTTATTACACAACTCTGGAACAGGGGAACTCACCAAAGATTATGAATAGATGAACATAGATTTATAAGATTAGACATTTTCCACAGAAAACAAATGAGAACTATTCTAAACATACGATATCCAACACATTTCTCTATAAGATCACGAATAAAACACTATTATCACTCACACTGTTACAGTACATGGCGATTATTTGGACACATCCTCAGGCAGGGTAAAACACGCCAAGCAACAAATCCATGATTAAAAAACTACACGTACATATATTTTAAAGAGCAAACTACAAAGAGACGAGGTAGATCAACAACACGTGGCAACCTTCAGACAAGACTTTAAAAGGATGAAACTGCAAGTGAAGACACTGCAAGTGCAAGTCTTTGAAGATATATGTAAACGCAACATTACGAGAAACAGACAGAAATGGAAGCACATAAGATGAGATAAGATTAAATATCCTTTATTGATCCCCAAACAGGAAATGACATTGTGTTTGTTGACATAACGTTGCCAATAAATAACCACAATGGTAAGAAATAATTAACTTCATAATTATACATGCAATATAATTTATACTCTCTCTCATTCACTCATACTGTCATACTAGTCACAGGCCTCTCACTCTCGTAATGTTATTGTTAAAGACGTCGTGAAATATGGATACAAAAAAGTTGAATGTGAATTTTTCACATAGATGGAGTCACAATTTCGTACGGCGAAAGGGAATTATGAATGAAAATAACGGCATCGAGATGATTTTTTATGTGAAAGTTTCCCACTCATACTATTTGTGTGGACAGGAGTTGAGAACATGAGACTCATCCTTTATGATTTTAATTATTTTGAGTTACATACTTTTTTTAATACAGCGTCAAAAGAAACAGTTGATTGTCCTAACATTTTAGAAGCATTTCTTAAATCTTGAAAAATTTCTAGAGTTTTTTTTCTAGTAACCAGATGATTCCAACAAACATCAACTTCCGTACAATTTTATCAAAATTTTTGAAATAGGTTAAGTGATCACTGATAACACTAAAATAATACAATTTGTAACTATAAAACATACAGCTATCGAAGTCAAGGCGAATGAGGTCGTTGAAGTGTTTTGGTTGCTAAGAAGTGTATTTACTTACTTACTTACTTACTTACTTACTTACTTACTTACTTACTTACTTACTTACTTACTTACTTATTTACTTTCTTACTTGCTTGCTTGCTTACTTACTTACTATCTAGCTTTGTTTATTACGTTTGCTGCCCGCATTGCCATTTGGATCTGATCTCTCCAATCTTTTGTTCTCTCCGTGGAGGTGTACATCCGCGTACTGTTTCGTCGGCTGGTCCATTCTTTGATGTTGTCAGAATATCATGTTTCCGGCCTTCGTCTTCATTTTTTACCGTATACCTTTCCCTGTAGCACATCTTTTATCAACGTGCATTTGATTTGTTTCTGCAGACATGTCCAAATAAAGAGACCTTCCTTTTCTTTATTTTGTTTAAGAGCCTCCTGGTAGTGTTGGGCTCTTTTGGGATATTTCTGTCCGTTCTTTTCTCTTTCCAGCTTACTCTCAAAGACGTCTAAAAAACTACACTTTGTAAGATATACCATTCTTTTCTTTGCAATTCTAGTGTTAAAGTCTGTGGAGCAGTCGGCATTGTCAGTTTTTAATGACCCTAAATATTTGAAATGGCTCACACATTCTAGTTCACCGTTGTTCTCCGTTGCCAATGGTTATGGAATTATATGGTTGAATTCGATTGTGCATGGATTTTGTTTTATTTACGTTCAGTTTGACGCCTTTCTTTTCTCCAGCTAAATCTAGTTTGTTTATACTTGATATTGCTTCCATATGGTTTATTAGCACAAAGCTGTGTCGTCTGCATATCTTAGGTCACTCTCCATCGTTCTATCATTATTCCATATTCTTCCATATCAGCATCTTTTATAATTTGTTCTGTGTATGTGCTAAAGAGGTGAGGTGTTATAATACAACTTTGTCTCACACCTTTTTCAGTTTTTGAAAGCAGTTCTATCTAATTTCTGATTCTTGGTCTGTGTATAAGGATTGTATTAGAGCAGTAAGATGAGGGGGTGGTGGGGGAGGCACCGTTTTGAGAGTCTTGAGAAAAGTTAATTACGGCTCACGTTGTCAAAAGCGTAGCTATGATCAATGAATATGATATAGGCCTCCTTATGTACTTCGATAAGCTTTTCTATGACCTGGATGGCGTATAGCATGTCACCAGTGCCGGGTCTGAAACCGGTCTGTTCTTCCGCTAGTTCTTCATCTACTTTGATTTTTAGCCTGCCAAGGATAATAATATACAGCAAGATTTTACTTGTATGACCAATCAGTACCATTGTTCTATAATACCGCAGTCTTTTACATCGCCAGCTTTGTGAAGGATCACTACTTCTTGTTGTTTCTATTCCTCTGCCCACTGTCAAGTATTCCAGATTTTGCAGCATAATGAGTGTCTTTCCTGTATGTCTCTGTCACCGCCTGCTTTTAATAATTCTGTACACATGTTATGTAGTCCATGTGATTTATCATTCGTTAGTTTCTTAATGACATTTTCGCCCTTTGCCTGATCCAATACCCTTCTATCTATCATTTTTGGAGCCGTTGACATTGTCGCAAGTTCCTCCGCCTCCACCACCGATAGATGTGTATAAAACTCATGAATTTCACCCCTAACAATGACAGCGGGTATTTGGAACGGAGTGCGGTGTGCAGTGGTAACGGGCTGCGCTTGCAAAAGCTCTATTGAGGTTGAATAAAGATACGTAGAATAGATGGAGCGATGTTTCAGTGAGAAAGCGGAAATAAAGCTTGAAGGTGAGTTAATATTCAATATTAATTGAAAACAAGTTCAGGGGGAAGGGAGTGAGGGAGGGGGAGAGGGCGAGGGCGAGGGCGAGGGCGAGGGCGAGGGCGAGCGAGAGCGAGAGCGAGAGGGAGAGGGAGAGAGGGAGAGAGGGAGAGGGAGGGAGGGAGGGAGGGAGGGCGGAGGGAGGGAGGGAGGGAGGGAGCGAGAGAGAGAGAGAGAGAGAGAGAGAGAGAGAGGAGGGAGGAGGGAGGGAGGGAGGGAGGGAGGGAGGGAGGGAGGGAGGGAGGGAGGGAGAGAGAGAGAGAGAGAGAGAGAGAGAGAGAGAGAGAGAGCCTTTAGAGAGAGAGAGAGAGAGAGAGAGAGAGAGAGAGAGACAAGAGAGAGAGAGAGAGAGAGAGAGAGAGAGAGATAGATGGACTTTTCTAGGCTAACTTTTATTTAAATCCAATACAGATTTGTCTAAACCTGCTGTTGTACTTGTAATAAACAAAGAAGTTTAGAGCTGCATTTGCACTTTCTATCATCATTCTCATGTCTTCAAGAATACGAAATACATTGTTTTCTGCTAGGTGTATAGCATAATACAAAGAAATTGTATGAAAAATAGCAAACACCAAATACACTGAATTTGCGACAAGGTAAATAGTTGACACAAGAGTGACTTGAACGATAAGCTGTCTTTCTTTAGAATTCATGTTATTGGATTTAGAAGATGACACCATGTTGGTAGTCTTGGTCTCATGCAGTTCACTATTATTGTTATTAACTGTTTCTGTATTCATCTGTGCCGACGCCTTTACTCTGAATTGGGCAGATTTTTTTCAGTGCATGGGTCATTATGAATACACAGACCAATGTAATGAATTGACATAACAAATTAAATACAACACCTTCAACAAGATTGATAATTACTGATATATCGACAAAAGATGGTTTTGTAACTAGTATAAACTTTGTTGAGTTAGTGCCAGGATTAATAATTTTTACAAACCCTATGTGTGACATATACAAACCACATAAAAAAAAGGAGAGATCCAAATTGCCAATGTAATAATAACTGTTCTATTACGAGTAAACATTCCTTTAACGTGGAACGGAATCATCACACAGAGACTTCGTTGAAGGGCAATGAAAGCTGTCAATAAAGTAGAATAATTTTAAACTGTTCTGTTGAACGAGTAAACAATCCTTTAACATAAAGCGGATTTTGTTCAATCTCCAATATGAAACTCACTGTTGAAGGGTGTATCCTAATGTTCCCTTGAGAACAGAAATCGGAAACAAATTTTGAAAAACACTATGTTCCGGTGTCAAACGAAGGAATGTTGACAATATTAGCCAGTATCCCTCCCAAAGAGATAATGAATGAGGTCCAAGGAAACTTTTAAAGCAATCAGATATTGCGTTCCGTTCCATGTCCAACTTTGAACGTCATGCTCTTGGGACTTAAAGGATGTTGTCCTAAGAGTTCAAGACAGAACAAGGAAATCTGTGATGTCTGAAATGGAAGATTAAAAAACATTGAAGGTCACTATGTTTATGTTTTTGTAGACAAACAGACATATATTCAAACAACGCTCGGCAACAACTTGATATATGTTTTTCGCGCAGCAAATTAGCCAGTATCCTCTCCAAACAGATTATCTCTCTCTCTCTCTCTCTCTCTCTCTCTCTCTCTCTCTCTCTCTCTCTCTCTCTCCTTCTCTCTCTCTCTCTCTCTCTCTCTCTCTCTCTCTCTCTCTCTCTCTCTCTCTCTCTCTCTTTCTCTCTCTCTCTCTCTCTCTCTCTCTTCTCTCTCTCTGCCTCTCTCTCTGTCTCTGTCTCCCATCTCTCTCTCCCTCTCTCTCTCTCTCTCTCTCTCTCTCTCTCTCTCTCTCTCTCTCTCTCTCTCTCTCTCTCTCTCGAGGTCCAATTTTTCTCATCGAATTTGACCGAGGTATCATCAGAGATTACTTTGAATCTCAGTTTTGAAGAGAGATATAATCTTGTTCGACAATCTTTTGTTTAGTACAGAATAACCGAACCCCAGCCGATGCAAAAGACATCCAAGAAGATCTCAATAAGCATTGGGGTTGTGATACGTATAACAAACAAAAGAAAACCAGTCATCAATGACTACTACATACACAAAGGCAAACTGTCATGTACACGTTCAGTAAAATACATGTACCTAGGGTTTTTTTATTGATGAAAAATTAAAAGGGAACGAGCGCAATGAATGCACTACCAAGACGGCAAACAAACCCCACTCTTTCTTGCAAAGACAAACAAGATACTGCCATACATCCGTAAAGTTGAAATGCTACGGAACATGCGTGAGACCAATCTTAGAACACAGCAGCTCAGTGTGGGATCAGCACAATAAGAACATAATAAACATGCTGGAACAGACGCAAAGAAGAGCACGATTTGTCAGCGGCAATCATTATCATGAAACATCATCTGACAGCCCAGAAAATGATCTCCAACGATTACAACTACAAGAGAGAAGAGCTAAAAAAAAACGAGCTCATAATCTTCGTCAAAGCTATGAAGGAGTCCATGGAAATACCAAATGAGCCATCTTTCACTAACACAAGAAATTTTTGCCTAAAGAACAACATAAAAATAGCTAACACCTTTCTCCCTAAAATATACAAGAGTAAATAAAGACAGGTGGGAAAAGTCAATGATAGACTACATAATAGTTGGCAACTGCCTTTTTTACAGCACATTGGATGCAAGAGTAAACAGAGGGGCAGAAATATTTAATGATCATCACTTAGTGATTGCCAAAATGAGATTACTGACTGAAGAAAACAAACAGGAAAGGAAAGACAAGAAAGCTACTAAATTCAAAATAGAAGAACTAAATAAACCAATAGTAAAACAGATATACCAATCTAGGATAAAAAAGATCTATCAGTGAAAGGCAGATGGACCTGAATAATAGCAGAAAAGAAGAAAAGTTGCAAATGTTTAAAGAAACACTCCCAGTTGTACTGAAGAAGTCTGTTGTAGGAAATAAATTGAAGGAGATAGGAAAAGAACAGCATGGTGGAATGAGATGTCAAGACTAAAATCAAAGAAAAAGAAGGATGCCTGGAAGAAATACTTGCAAACAAAGACCAGAGGATAGGATAGAGTACGTGAATACAGAAAACTATCTCCAAAGAGGAAGTTAGGAAAAGAAAACAGGAACAATATGAATAGTTTGGACAAAGACTTCAAGAAAGCTATCAAGAAAATCAAAAGCCGTTCTGGGGGGGGGGGGGGAGCAATGGAGAGCATGAGAAAAACCAAATCATTACCAATACGACAAATTAAGAATGCCAAAGGAGAAATAATAAAAGCAGACAGCGAAATCATTGAAACATGTAGAAAGTATTTTCAACAATTACATAACCCCTCCAGAACATATAAAACAAGGAATACGGATCAATTAGTAAGAGTAACAAGAAATCCACAGGAGACAGCTGAAGATGTAGATATCTCAATGGAAGAAATCCAAACAGCTATAAGAAGAGTGAAATTAGGAAAAACCCAGGAGCAGATCAAACTTATCCAGAAATGATTAAAAACCAAGGGAGAGAGGCAGACAAACTACTACATGCAATATGCCAACAAGCATGGAAGTTCAAACAGGTGCCATTTGACTGGAATAAAGGAACGGTAGTACCAATACACAAGAAAGGATCAACTATGGAATGCTCAAACTATAGAGGGATATCACTACTTAGCGTACCAGGAAAATACATGCCAGGATTCTGGAAATGAGATTAAGGAAAAGAGTAAAGGTTTAGATTGAATAACACCAGAATGGATTTAAACAAGGAAGAAGTGTACAAGATCCCATATTTACAATTAAACAAATAATAGAAACATTCCTTGAGAGAAACATTGACTTGCATTTGTGTTTTATTGACTTAGAAAAGGCATTTGACATTGTGAGGAGAGACGGACTACGGCATTCCATAAAAGAGCACAACGTAGAAGTCATTAAAAGTATTTACAATAAACTAACATGTGCAGTGAGTAGCTGGAAATGTATATGAATAATGTATATGAATAATTTGATGTAGATATAAGGGTTGTATCCTAAGCTTTCATTTGCTGATGATTTAGTTGTGTTTGAAAATCAAAAAGGACCTCCAGTCAAATATCTAAGAGTTACTTAAGAGTAATGATTAACTCAGACGGAAAATTAAGAGAAGAAATCAGCCAGAGAATCAAAAAGGCAAGTGCAATATATAACCATCTAGGAAAGGCATTTGTAGGTAAACAAGAAGTGTCAACAAAAACCAAAATGGCAGTATACAACACAGTTTATTGTCCTAGTCTCCTCTATGGCAGTGAAACCTGGACCTTAGACAGTAGGGAATACAGTAGAATGCAGGCAGCCGAAATGAAATATCTAAGAAGAGTTGTAGGGAAAATTAAAAGAGACAAAATCAGAAACACAACAATACGAGATCAAACCAAGGCAGATAGCATAAAAATTAAGATAGAAAAGAATCAACTGAGATGGTTTGGGCATGTTAACAGAATGAATGACAATAGAATAGCTAAATCAGTATACAGTGCTAAAATTCAAGGTAAAAGACCAAAAGGCAGACCTCGGAAAAAGTGGGAAGAAGATATAAAAGAGGCATTAATGCAAAGAAATTTAACTTTCACGGAAGGAAATAGAAAATGTCAGGACAGGGCAGCCTGGAGAAAGATCACTTCTGGCATCTAAAACCCACACACCGGACGGTAGAATGGGAGCTGATAAAGAAAGACAGAAAGAAAGACTACTATGTCACCTACATCTTAATGACAGAGATTATAATTTTCTACGTAGGACTACATGTCACCTACATACTAACGACAAGATATTATAATTTTCTATATAGGCTACTATGTCACCTACATCTTAATGACAAGATATTATAATTTTCTACGTAGGACTACATGTCACCTGCATTCTAATGAGAAGATTATAATTTTCTACGTAGGACTACATGTCACCTACATCCTAATAACAAGATATTATAATTTTCTATATAGGAGTACATGTCACTTACATACTAATGACAAGATATTATAATTTTCTATATAGGACTACATGTCACCATATCCTAATGACAAGATATTATAATTATCTATGTAGGACTAGGTGTCACCTACATCCAAATGACAAGATATTATAATTATCTACGTAGGAATACATGTCACCATATCCTAATGACAAGATATTATAATTATTTACGTAGGACTACATGTCACCATATCCTAATGACAAGATATTATAATTTCTCTACTTAGGACTACATGTCACCATATCCTAATGACAAGATATTACAATTCTCTACCTAGGACTACGTGTCACCTACATCCTAATGACAAGATATTATAATTATCTACGTAGGACTACGTGTCATCTACATTCTAATGACAAGATTTTATAATTATCTACGTAGGACTACGTGTCATCTACATACGAATGACAAGATATTATAATTGTATATATAGGACTACGTATCACCTACATACTAATGACAAAAATATATTTTATATAATATATATGAAGCCAGCGATTATTCAGTGACCACTAGAATGGAATTTCTCATGCGTGTCCACCAAGACAGCAAGTCATTGATGTATTGGTGACAAAGTTCTTCAGCCCTTCTGAAAATGTGAAAATTTGACACAGAAGCACAAATCGATATGTTGTCTGACGTGTCAATTTAGACTTTATCAGCGGCATACGTTCCATGCATTTTTTTCTCTTCTACTACCAGACAAAATCAAAGCTGTTTATCCAAAAATTAAAAGCTGAAACTTACAATGACAAAAATGTAAGAACAGAACAGGACATTTGAGCCTGAGTTAGGTAGCTGAAATACTACTCCCTGTGGAAAGTGAAGGGTAATGACATAAGATAATATTAAAGCCCCATGGGGACAAAAACGAGACAAATACAAAGAATAGACAGAAATGAAAAGATCTCTGAACATCATGGGGATTGAATCCACGACATACTCGTAGGCACCCATCGCCTCATCATGAAAAGAAAGCGCGATACCAAAGGAGATGGGTGCCGATGGAGAGGTCGCGGGTTCAATTCCCATGGTGCCTAAAGATTTTGTTCTGTATGTTCCTTGTATTTGTCTCGTCTTTGTTCCTATGGGGCTTTAATTATTAGCTGCCATTGTCCTTCACTTTCGACATCTCACTGTTTGTCTTCACTGTGGAATCTTTCATTCGCGCTTTATTTTACAAATTTGTGTATTTTGTCTTATTAGTGTATTTAGCTAAAATACTCATATCAAAGTTACTAAAAGAAAGGTAAAAGAAGAATTGCAGTTTTTTAATTTCGAACTATCCAATAACAATGCTGTGAAAAAAGAATGTTTAGCGGTTTGTATAAAAAAACCTCACAATTTGATAAAGGAAGTTGTTTAGCATGATAGTGTTATAGTCACGGCGTTTTGAAAGGTCTTTTGTTGAGATACTGAATGTATCTACAGCCTATCCGACATCTCACTTGCTGGATAAACAATGAACACACCAACTGACAGATAATAATTTCATAAGGCATGTCAGCATACCATCTAATGTCAATGTTACTCACATATCAGCCTATTTTAGCAAACCTTGAATGGTATAGTGATACAGAATATTCATTTTTTGATGTTGTAATATCTTATATACGTGGTATAAACACCTCATTAAATGGTATTGAACGCTTAATGAGGATGGGTGCGGTAAAACATTACATCGATTTTATTCGCTCTCTCTCTCTCTCTCTCTCTCTCTCTCTCTCTCTCTCTCTCTCTCTCTCTCTCTCTCTCTCTCTCTCTCTCTCTCTCTCTCTCTCTCTCTCTCTCTCTCTCTCTCTCTCTCTCTCTCTGTCTCTCTCTGTGTCTGTGTGTGTGTGTGTCTCTGTGTCTCTCTCTCTCTCTCTCTCTCTCTCTCTCTCTCTCTCTGTGTCTCTGTGTCTGTGTGTGTCTCTCTCTCTCTCTCTCTCTCTCTCTCTCTCTCTCTCTCTCTCTCTCTCTCTCTCTCTCTCCCTCTCTCTCTCTCTCTCTCTCTCTCTCTCTCTCTCTCTCTCCCCTGTCTGCCGCCCGTCTGTCTGTCTCTTTCATTCTAATTGTGTCTTCGTCTGTGAAAAATACATCAATAATCCTTTTCAGATGATCTCCATGACAGACAACTACTTTCGGATAGCGGTAGTATCTGTGATTAAACAATTTAACATGCATTTGAATATCACAAACTAATTGTAATAAGTGTTTCAAATATTGGTTTGAGCACAAGATTTGTCTCTCTTCCTTAGTTAATGTGTGCCTCCTACAATTTCATATTTTAAAAAACTTGTTATTGTTGTTGTTGTTAGAGCCAAGATAACGATTATTGACTTGACAACCCAATTTGTCGAAAATTTAGGAGCATTGAATTTGGTGAAATTTGGGGACAAAATCCAAGATGGTCGCCGTTTCCATGGCAACCGGAAGCGTCAGAAAAAAACAACGACATATTTCAACTCAGTGCACCATGTCAAGTACACCTGTACATAAGTTAAATTGATAGAGCAAATTGGAAAATTTTCACTCCAGCACCAACCCCTCCAGGGCATTGAACACATAATAAAAGATGGGTGTGGCACAGAATTATATTGATTATACTCCTCTCTTTCTTTATCTTATCCATTTCCTTTCTCCGTCCCATCTTTCCTTTCTCCGTCCCATCTTTCTCTCTTCTCTCTCTCTCTCTCTCTCTCTCTCTCTCTCTCTCTCTCTCTCTCTCTCTCTCTCTCTCTCTCTCTCTCTCTCTCTCTCTCTCTCTCTCTCTCTCTCTCTCTCTCTCTCTCTCTCTCTCTCTCTCTCTCTCTCTCTCTCTCTCTCTTTCTCTCTCTCTCTCATCCTCATTGTGTCTTTGTCGGTGAAATGTACATCAATTATCATTTTCAAATACTAAAAACTAAATGTTACTGAGAGTAAAGGAAACACGGGCAAGTTTTAATGAGAGACGTCATAAATCTGACAACATGCTGTCAAAATAAATGTCAAAGTGTTGTTTACTTTCAAATAACGGTAGCCCATACGATTGAAAGGCGTTTGCATTGCGTGTGAGTATCACGAACTAATTGTAATAATTGCCTCACATTATTGACCCAAAGACAAGCTCTTTTCTTTCTTCCTTAGTTATGTGCGCGCTACCTACAATTAATAGATATTTTTTCAAAACTACTTACATTTTTCTTGTTAGAGTAGAGCCAAGGTGAAGATCATTGGTGGGATGTTATATCGTTGTTCATTTCTGCATTTCACTAATGGGACAGCTTGTTCAAGGGCTGTCTTTATTGAGGGCATTCGACACCTTACTGTAATCAATATGTACCGATTTGTCGGCTGTTAAAATGAAACATTCTTATAACAGTGTTCATGCCGGCCCACATGGACAAAAAGAACTTTGTACGACAATTTGTACAAGCCAAGACTCCGCCACTTCATGTCTCAACACTGAATGAATGTGATATCATTTCCTTTCATTGCCCGACTGGTCGATGAACTGTTTGTTGTAAGTAGCGAAGCTTGTCCAAGATGCGATGTTTTCTTATTGTCATTGGCAGACAACGTTGAAGCAGAACACGGAATTACATTTGATTTTTGCACAAGTGCATAAATATATATATATATATATATATATATATATATATATATATATATATATATATATATATATATATATATATATATATATATATATAAAATAAAATAAAATAAAATATATAATGTAATAAAATATATAATGTAAAAATAAACTATATAATATACCCCGGTAACAATATGTAGGAATACGCATACGCACCGTTCAGCATGACGGTCACATGTCTACCCAGACTCGGCGAAAGCAAAGAAAAGACGACGAGGAAAGCACTGGAAACATGCCACATTATGCTGATGATCCTACCCAAAACTCTAAATATCGGGTACTAACTTCACTTTGCAGAGTACATGCATGATGTATTATCATTTTTATTCATTTTCTAAAAAGTTTAAGGCAGTGGTTCCCAACCTTTTCTATGTCCGTACTCATAGGAAACGTTCACTTGTAATAATGTTCTCGCACCCCCTCCCCCTACAAAAGTAATATCTCATATGAAGATGATGAAGGCAATACTTGGGTTACTGATTCACTCACATTACTCCATTTTCTATATATAAGTACTGTACTGAGGTTCAACACATTTTCTGTATTTCAGTATTACAGTACTACACTAGGTAATTGATTTAACAAAAGGTCGTTCTCTTTTCAAATGCCGATAAAGTTGTTCAACATTACAATATGTTTGTAATTTTTTCCCCAGGGGATGCGAGGAGCCCCTGATTTAAGGTATTGGTACCTTTTGTAATAATTTTTTTCTTTATGTTGAGTGGATGGTTGGCATTGGTGTACTTGGTGTACTTGGTGTACTTGGTGCACTTGGTGTACTTGGTATACTTGGTGTACTTGGTGTACTTGGTGTACTTGGTGTACTTGGTGTACTTGGTGTACTTGGTGTACTTGGTGCACTTGGTGTACTTGGTAGGTACTACTATCCTTTCACTATTTTAGTAGTATACACACACACACACACACACACACACACACACACATACATAATATATGTGTGACTTATTATTATTATTATTATTATTATTATTATTATTATTATTATTATTATTAGTAGTAGTAGTAGTAGTAGTATTATATGTACATGTATATTGTGATACGTGTCTAGTCAGAAGGCGCCAAATAAATGATCTTATTATTATTATTATCTATCTATCTGTTCCTTGGCATAGGCCGTTGGGGCGCTACCGATGACCAAATAACCAGTCTTCTCCACTCCTTCCTGTCCTCCGCCCGTCTGATCAGCTCACTTAGCTTCAGGTCCGTCCATTGAGTGATATTGTTCTCCCATCTCTTCTTTTGCTTGCATCTTCTCCTACCTCCTCTGACAGTTCCTTGAAGCACGGTTTTTGGAAGCCATCCTTCTCTCACCAAGTGTCCAAACCATTTTATTTTGCGCCTTTTGACAGTGGTGAGGTCTTCGTAAGGACCAATGGTTTGTCTTATTCTGTCTCTGACTTCTTCATTGTTGATATGGTCTTTTGTGAGATATATCTGCAGTCTTCTAAAGCACCTCTAATTTCTGTTGCCTGTATTCTCTTCTCTATATCTGCAGTCAGTGTCCATGTTTCGCAGGTGTAAAGAAACACTGAGTGAACAAGGAAGCGCATAAGTTTTAACTTTGAGCTAACGGAAGGGAGATTCTAGTCTTCTGCCCAGATTATTCAGTTCAGTTTGCTCTGTGCCTGCGAGTCCGTCAGATTTATCATCTGCGGAAGAAGTCTTCTGACCAGATTATTCGTTTGTGATTGTTCTTCCACCAATGCTCACTGTTCCTTGATGGCCGTCGAGTGCGTCTGTCATATTTTTTCGAGGAAGACATTGAATAGGGTCGGAGAGAGAAAAACACCCTTGTCTCACTCCAACAGTGGTTCTGAACCAGTCTCCAACCTCCCCGTTTAGATATACTGTACTGTTGGCCTTGTTATAGAGGTTCTGTATGACACGGATAATGTTGGCGTTGATATTGTAATGGTTCATGGTCGCCCAGAGTGCAGCATGCCATACTCTATCGAAAGCTTTCTTGAAGTCCATGAATACGTGGTAGAGCTCTTGTTGGTGTTGAAGGTATCGTTCGCACATAATTCTGAGGTTAAATATCTGCTCAGTTGTACTGCGCCCAACTCTAAATCCTGCCTGCTCCTCATTTATGATTGCCTCGGCCTGTGGTTTCAGTCTGTTCAGTATGATCCTGAGCATAACTTTGCTAGGATTGCAAATGAGACTGATTGTGCGGTAATTGCTGCACTGCTGTAGGTTTCCTTTCTTGGGAAGGATGATTACTAAAGACTGGGTCCATTGAGTCGGCCATCTTCCTGACTCCAAGATCTTCTGGCAGATTACACTTAAAACGTCTATCATGGCCTCACCCCCTGCTTGGACAAGTTCTCCTGGGATATTGTCTATGTCTGCAGCTTTTCCTTTCTTCAGAGATTTCACTGCTTCCTCCACTTCTTCTCGAAGGATGGGGAAATTCTTTGTGTCTGTTGTCGGATGTGTGTTGAGCTTTTCTGTGTCGCCTACTGCGCGGAGAGATTAGAGGTCTGAGCAATACTCTGTCCACCTGTGTATGATTTCTTTGTTTTCGGTCAGGCACTTCCCGTTTTTCTCGAGAACGACATTGGGCCGTCCATGTTTGCTGCTCATAAGGTGTTTTGACTATTTGATACGCTTTTCCGGGTGTTGTTTAAATTGAGGTTACGTTCGATATCGTAGCATTGAGCCGAGATCCATTCCTCTTCTTTTGCTTCCTGTGGGGTGTCCAGGGGGTCACTCTGGACTGACATAGTTTAGAAACTTGGTGTTTGGCATGCTGCTCCCGACTCAGTCGGGTGGACGAGCACCACCGGTCCTCATCCATCTCCTAAATCTATCATGTGTTGGCTTGCGCTACACCCCGGAACACTGCTTCGGCTGGCGGGCTAAACCACGTGAGGGGATGGTGTTGACACTGCACCACGGGGCGAACAATCTCCTTGAAGCGAAGCAGATTACCGGCCAAGTCGGAAGTGGTTCCGAAGAACCTCAACGGCCAAGTGTCCGTGGTCAGGGCGAGCCTTCAAGTCGGAGGATATCGGTCGTGGCCAGGTCTGGATAGGGATGCGCTCCGCCTGGCGTCACAGCCCAAGATACACTACAAGATAATTAAAAGCAGAACAAATTCCATACCGGCTCGGTTGTCGCCTGGGTTAACAAGGGCCGGCACTACACTTCGGCACCAGGGTGGAAGTGGAAAATATGCGACTGGTGCCACTAAAGATAAGATATGTGCTGGGCGCAACAACATAACCATTGGTACATAGAACGTCAGGACGTTAAATGCTCCTGGTAAAGTAGAACTAACACATGCATTGAGAAAATTTAACTGGAACATTATTGGATTATGTGAGATGAGATGGAAGAGTATAGGAGAAACATCAACCCATGAAAGCCACAAGCTTTACTACAGTGGTAGGGATTACCATTACGAAGAAGGTGTCGGTTTTTCTCGTGCAGTGATGGGATGCCGGCCAGTTTTCCAGCAGGCTCATCAAAATTCGTCTCCGGCCATCACCCTTCAAAATCACAATAGTGCAAGCATACTCGCAACCACTACGCACTCTGATGAAGAAGTTGAAGATTTCTATAATCAAGTGCAAGAAGTCATTGATAAAATACCGAAAAAGGACATTCTTGTTGTACAAGGGGACTAGAATGCCAAGATCGGAGTAGATGCACAGAAAGACTGGAAAGACACACGCGGACACTATTGTAACACAAAAACTAACGAGAGAGGGTTAAGACTGCTAGAATTCGCCACATTCAATGACCTGAAAGTGACAAACACATTCGGCCATCATAAGGCATCTAGACGGTGGACCTGGCACAGCCCAAACGGCATCCACCACCAGATAGACTACATCCTGGTGAGAAGACGCTTTCATACATCAGTCAACACTGCCAGGACACGCAGCTTCTCGGGAGCGGATATCAACAGCGACCACAAACTAGTCATGATGACCTTCCGCTTACACCTCAAGAAGATGAAGAAGCAGGGCCACACTAGAATAAAGTTTGACCTGGAGAAATTGCAAGACCCAAAAGTGGCAAAAATTGTAAGAAATGTAAGGCTAAGATTGGAGGCAAAGTCGCACCCTCCTAATCCCCGCGGCAGACGGCAGTGATATAGACACTTTCATTGATACTTTCAACACCGCAGTGACCGAGATGGCCAATGAAGTCCTCAGCAAGAAGCGGTCCATCAAGAAGCCTTGGGTCACACAGGTCTTGCTGAAACTATGTGACAAAAGGAGTGAACTAAAGAGGTCAAAGTATGACAGTGAAGATGGAGCAAAGCAGTACAGACAAGCAGACAAGATGGTGAAGAAGGGCATGCAGGAAGCAAAAGAGTGATACGTGTAGTTTCCTATTATTATTATTATTATTATTATTATTATTATTATTATTATTATTATTATTATTATTATTATTATTGTATCCGGTGAGCCTGAGATTGCAAATGGTGGATTGGAAAAATCCTAATAAAATTGCATAGCTGGTTTTACAAATACATCATGTGTATATTTTGTTCGATTTGTATTCTCTAGACCGGGTTTTCTTATCTAAAAAAACAAAGCAACCTTAAACACTGTACTCAATTGACTTGATGTAATCTGAAGGCAATCTCTCTCACCCTCATTTTCACTCGCTTTTTTGTTAGTGGTCTCTTGGTCCATGTATTATGTACTTCTACTGCTATTGCATGTACTACAATACTACCACGGGAAGAAAGTATATTGTATGTCTGTAGTAAGCACATGCTTTGAGATCAAGTCAGTTTTCTTTTGGGGGAAAAGGGAGGGGAAGGGGGGGGGGTGGTTCCTACAAAATTCGTATCATCGTAGTATGTCTCATTTGAGGTGATTTGCTGGAATTTCGTTTTCATAACGTTATACGAAGGTCACCAGCTAAATTTCCGAAACAGATAGGAGCAAAGCTAACGCCATGACATCTTTACACCACAATAATCATTCCTTTTTGAATATGAAGCATTCCTTTTTGGGACTTCTCAGAAGGTTATATTACCATGAGTTTACTATGGTACGTAAAATATATACATTTGGGACGTCATATCACAACGGCTACGACAACGACATCAATGGAGCTTGATCGACGTGATTTTCGAGCCATGATTTGCTATGATGACTTTTTAAAAATGGTTAAAGGTTTCAGTTTGCTTTCAAGCTTTGCATAATTAATTTGGAGCATTTGCTCCATCAAACTCTCGAATTTATTTCCGGTTTTGTGGGTTTAAAGGAGGTCGGTGATCCGTCAAACATGATGACCGTGAAGGCAGACATTTAAGTGCTGTTTCTGAAAAGTCAGTGTCTACCACAAAAGCAATGATCGAGAATGATGCACGAATAACCTATCATGAGATACAGCATTCTTTGGGCATTTCATCACCTAGTGCCTGTAGGATACTGCGCACATACCTGCATCATTACATATCCACAAGATGTCAACTCGATGGGTGACACGTCAACTCACCGATGAACAAAAACATCAAAGGGTTGAATTTTGCTTCATTATAGTTTTTTTTTCAGCTCATAAGACTACATAGCTACGGTACCCCTCTACCAAGACAGGCGCACAGTCAGCTCAGATTGGCATGTAAACCACTGTTTACCGACATGTTTATAGAAGTGGAGACAACGCTGTCCAAGGAGAGGTACAAGGGGCTGGTTATGGCACTATGGAATTGTCAATGTCATGTGTGCATTCATCAATGAGATTCCCAGTTACATGTATATGGTCTTGCCACCTTTTTGTACGTTTCATTGAAACTTCCTCGTTCACCAAAATTAATGTGTTGATCTCAGGATGAATACAGCAAGATAAAGATGAAAGGTGGATTTATAGTCTGTGTCCTCTCACAAGTGCAGGCTCACCAACTGTACATCGTTTATCCCCCAGCAGGCCATTTCATTCAAAGTCCTCAACTCCCGGGAGAGCATACAAACACACACGCCTGTTGAGCTTTTCTGTTTATACTAACATTCCGACAAGATCTTTTCTACCTATAGCTGGGTCCTCATTCACACCTGAATCAAGTGAGGAAAGTAGAGTTAAGTACCTTTCCTAAGAGTAAGAAGAGTAAAACGTTGTGAAAAAACCCCATCCGTGGGGCTTGAACCAGTCTCGTCATGATTACTGACGGCAGCTTGTGATTGTTAGCGCCATAGGCTGCCTCAGTTTCAGCACTGACTTTCCTCTTGATTTTTGCATGTTTTAGATATCAAAGTGTGACATAATTTATATGTATCTATTCATCTTTAAACGGTGCAACCTTTTGTGCAACATTTGTGGATTTATATAACAGTGCTTTCAAATATTTGTGGATTTTTTTACAGTATTATACAGATGTGGGAGCTTGGTCTTCAAGTTTCAATCGTTAGTTTTATTGTGAACTGTTTTTATCCACCACGAACCATGGGCATTCTCAATAACAACACAGGCGTTATTCCAGCCATTACATACAATGCAAGTGATCTGATAACACATCGTCATTACAATAGTCTACATTTGCCAGTCAATGACTTGTTGAGGCAGTACCACTTATATAGAAACACATACAAACGTACACGAAGAGGGAAGAGGGGCGGAAGATTCAATAAACAAAAAACAAAAACGGCACTCCAATGCCAACAATTTACTTTTCATTAGACCGACACCAAACACCATAAATGTGTCTGATTTAGACCCTTTAAAGGTTGTGCTGTTAAATGCATGCTCTGTTCGTAATAAAACAACACTACTGAACGAATACATAATTGACTGTGACATAGCCTTACTTTTCATAACAGAAACCTGGCTAAAAGATGATAGTGACTGCATTTTGAATGATACGTTACCATCTGGTTACTCTTTTATAAAACGGGACCGTCCCCATGGCAGAGAAGGTAATGGACTAATGGTGATTTTAAAACGGCATTGGATATCGAACTGATACTCTATACAATCATCCACATTTGAAGTCCTTGAATGTAACATGAAGACCAATAAGTGTTATTACAAGTTCGTTTTGATATATCGCCCCCCCCCCCCCCCCCGGCATCCAAGAAAAACAATGCCTCAATTACCAAGTTTATAAATGAATTTCAAGATCATATCATCGATATTTCTGCTAAAACAAATAACCTATATATTTTTGGAGATTTCAACATCCATGTCAATGATAATTCAGATAAAAATACATTTAATTTCATAAACAGCATCGAGGCATGCAACCTGATCCAACATGTTAAATCACGAACACATATAGCCGGAACACACTTGACCTTGTAATGTTATGAGCCATTCCAATGACAACCTCTTGCAAGATGCATGTGTAGAAAGCAACTATATCTCAGACCATCAAAGCGTAATATTTCACTTGAAACTGAAAAAGCCCATACATCAACAAAAGGCGATTTCGTATAGGATAAAAAAATCATTGGACATGGAAAGTTTTAAAAGTGACATTGTCAAATCAGAGATAACTAAGAGCCTCGAGGAAGCTAGGACAGTTGAAAATTGTTTTCACTATTTAACAAAATTATGGTCCAAATACTTAACAGACATGCCCCTCTGATTACAAAAGTTGTAACAGTGCGACCGGACATCAAATGGTTTTGTGATGAAATACTAATCTCAAAACGAAAGAGAAGAGCAGCCGTAGAAACTTGGTGGAAATCCAAGCTCGTCATTCACAAAGAACTATATATCAAAGCAAAAAACGAAACAAATGAATTGATAAACAAATGCAAACGTACATATACCAGAGACAACATCGCTGAGCACAAGAGCAACAGCAAGGAACTTTTTAACATCATAAATAGACTCATGAAATACGAACACCCATCATCTTCCTTACCATCACAAGCAAATGACGAAGAATTAGGTAACATATTCAATGAATATTTCGTTGACAAAATTGTCACCATTCGATCGGATCTTGACGAAAAGACTGACACTGACACCATTAAAACCAGTGATACGAAATTCATCACAACACCACCATCACTTTCCTACTTTCTGTCCGCATCTATTGATAAAATCACTCAACTCATCAATGATGCAGCAAACAAACAATACAAATTGGACGTGGTTCCCACGTGGGTTCTACAAGCCTGTACTAATGAGGTTAAACCAGCTATAACCTCCATCGCCAATTGTTCCATCCAAAGTGCGGCTTTTCCTACCGTTTTCAAAGAAGTGACTCCACTCTTAAAAAAAGAAGAATCTTGACAACAAGGTGATGAAAAATTACAGACCCGTCTCAAACTTAAATTTCATTTCAAAGATCATTGAGAAACTCATTGTGCGAAGACTTACCAACCACACCATGAGCTACAACCTGTGACCCCCTTTTTTAATCAGCATACAGGCGAGGCCTCAGTACTGAAACTGTGTTAATCCGTGTCCACAATGACATAATCAACCAGCTCCAATGCAATGACAATGTCGCACTTCTACTGTTGGATCTGAGCGCAGCTTTCGATGCTGTGGACCACAAAACACTCTTTGCTAGAATGCAACAATGTTTCGGCACCACGGGCATGGCTCTGAAGTGATTTGTGAGTTATCTTACCGATTGTACCCAGCGAGTCATCATAAATGGCAGTCCTTCATCGGCAACAAATATCCAATTTGGCGTCCCACAGGGATCAGTTCTTGGTCCGTTTCTCTTTACACTATACACTACACCTCTCAGTGACATCATTGCATTCCACAACATTGATCATCATTTTTATGCTGATGACACGCAACTCTACACCCCACTCAGCATGAACAATCCCCTAACAACTAAAGAAACAGCCATCAACAACTGTGTGTTAGACATCAGGACCTGGATGACAGAAAACAAACTGAAATTCAACAATGACAAGACAGAATTGATAACATTTAGAAAAAAAGGAAAGGACATTATATTAAATGAGCTGATCATAAACAATACTATATGTAACAGCCATAGCGTCCAAATCTCGGTTTCTTCTTTGATGAATTTTTACACATGCACGTTCACATTACCAAAGTTTGTCAAACAATCTATTAATATTATGTCCTTGAAAGCATTTCTCGTATCCGAAATCTGTTAGACGAAGAAACATGTAAAATGCTTGTCCATGCCCTTGTTACAAGTCGTCTTGACTACTGTAATGTTCTTCTCTATGGATTGCCAGACTTCTATTCATTGATTACAATTACTTCAAAATAAAGCAGCAAGAATTGTAACTAAGACTAAAAAGTCTGAACACATCATTCTCGTTTTGTGCTGTCATGTTTATGTAATTATTCTTAGATGTCTTAGGTTGACTTCTTTAACTATTACTATACTTTTATATACAGAATTTTAAAACTGACTTTTTGACCTATCATGGGGTGTGAGGGGTTGGTACCTGCAATGTGTGCGTGTGTGTGCGTGTACGCACATGCATGTATAGGGCTATCTTGTAATTAGCACTTATCGTCCTTTAGGTACTGTTCATCTTTATTGTAACATTTTCCGTGTACGTAGATGTCTTGATTTTATAGTAATCTTAAATATTGAGTACATTATGTAAGCTATTTCATGATGTGTCTTGGCATTTGTAAAACGCAACTGAGCATGACCCTCATGGATAGGGACGCTATATAAATTTTGCATTATTTATTATTATTATTATTATTATTATCAGCTCACAACACTACGGTTCAACTAAAACGCTTCTGAAAGATATGTAAAAGTGAACGGAAAGAGGTAGGACCTACCCGACTTACCGCTGCAGCAGCACTCGCCAACTACCCACTACCTTTTTACATGACTTGTGTTCATGTTTCTTATTGCAGTTGTGCTGTCTTCTCTCCCATGACCAAAAGTCTAATACGATGTACATACATGTGTATGTATTGAATACATATATATGGTTAATGACACAAGAAATAGGCTAAAAATATTTATATACTAGCATTTATATACCAAGTACGATTATTAGATCCGGTCAGTATTCGATAGTAATGATAGTAAGTTTATACTGCTCTCCCTCCACCTCGGAAACCAGACACAACTCTTTCTTCAGCCTTTGAACATTCAAAAAAGAAACAAAATGCGAAGACTTGTGCAGTAATATGTATCTATATTTATACGTATATACATGTTTATAATCACAGACCTTGTTACTCAATATACCCAAGCAAAAAAACCAAAACAATTAGTTACTTGACAAAATAAAGAAATGATATGAATTATTAACATCTACGTTGGGCAAAAATATTGTATCTCTGGCTTTGCTCAATTGGGCAACATGAGAGCAATGATTGATTCACATCAGAAATAGTTATTATGTGATGTGTTAAAATGCACAAATACATTTACATATATGTCTATTTTGCTGACTCTTTTAAAACATTTTTGGATAGCCCCTTAGGATTTCTCCAAGAAGCAGTCACCTATAACTGTAATGATTGAGCTCCACAACATGCTGATGCGTTAGAGTAGTAAGAGCGCTAGAGAGTGATGAGAAGAATTGGCTGTTTGTGTTGTGTATACAATTGTATGGGAAAGGACCCATCAAATGTTAGGCACTGGTAGCTCAGTCGGTGTAAAATCTTGACTACCACTACCATCCAGGAGGCCCGAGTTCGATTCCGAGTAAAATTTTCCTGGCCCTCTTGTCCATCCAGCAGTGAAATGGGTAGCTAGATCTATTCAGACTCTGTGAAAGTAAAGGCGGTGTGGAAATCAAATAACAAACTACCACATTACGCCGTATGCCTAGGAAAATCAGGATTCTACTCTGGATTACCCCATGTTCAACTCTGAGTATGGGACTTAATTAATTACTCCTAGTCTACTGCAGATCTCTAGAAAAAATACATGGTGTGGTGTTGCAGCCTATCAATCTTTTTAAAACTGGTCTTTACAATTCATTATGTGGACATCTGGGCCCTTTTACTGAAAGTAGAAAATGAAGAGTTGAAAATGTTTAAAATATCTTTGAAATTATTACCGTGCAGACTAAACCTACAATCTTTTCCCTCTGAAATTACTTACTAATGAAAATAAACCTGTATATTTTGAACTAGGAGAATTAGAACTAGCAACCATCGATCAGTCAGTATTACAACTGTAGTCCTTGCAATTATCCTTAGCATCCTGAATAAAGATTGTAAAGGCAGCCATAAAATCCTGAAAAAAAAATCAACTGGAATCTCAATGAAACAGGTCTCCGTAAATGTTTCTTTATACCCGGTAACATGTTTTGGTACCAGTGCTTGGTTTTCATGAAATTTTAGTATACTGTATATTATTACTGCCTGCGCTAAGAGTATCATAGAAATATAGTGCACCTCAGGTTTATGGCCAAAATTTATAGTACAAGTACACGAAACAGGGCTTGGCTTGCTGTTGTTGAAAAAAATCACCCAATTTCACCCAAAGATGACCGTTATGTAAAACAGACTGTTTTAGCGTTTTTGCTCGTTAATCCCTACTCTTTTAGTTTTGAGGGAAGTAACAAGCGTTATCATTCCTACTTTGATAATGTATAAATAAAAGACGATGAAATGAAGGTGGGCGCAACCAGCGGTAGAGCAGTAGTGTAGGATTCTATAGAGCCAGCAGTAAGCAGCGGTGTAGGATGCTAAAGGTAAGTGCATATCTCTGATGTAAACAAGCTCTTGCTTAGATACTCAACATTATGATGATGATCAAAATAGATTTCAAATTAATGAGCAATAGTACATTTAAAGACTAAACTTTTGTCATCAATCATTACAAAGGTACAAATGAATTATTTAGGCCTACTAATGCTACAACAATATTATTTTATTTAATAAATAGTAGCATAAGTTAGTTCAATAGCTGTGCTACAGTTAACACAGCAGTCAAATTTTATGACTAATTAGGTGCCATCTCTTACAAACATCTGAACACTCAAAAAACATTGGATGCAACAGCATCACATAAACTAAATTGGACAGTCATTGAGTTGAAGACAATGTCAATAGCTAATTTAAAAAAATAAAAATAATCCTGGACAGTGACAACATTGTGGAGTTTGATTTCCTAACTTTTCTATGAGTTAAAAAAAAAAAGACACATGAAAAGCCCTTAACCCAAACTAAATAAAACCCCAATCCAACTGAGGTAGACAGAAGAGACAACTTTCCCCGCCATATGTCAGATTTGCTGATGTATTTCAAAATAAGTATCTATCAAGGAAGGTAATGATAACATATATGAAAACATCTCCAATAGCATATACCTACAGTAAATTTTTCAATAAAGATTGAAAATTACAATTCTCTTTCACCTCTAATTCTAATGATACTTGCTATGGTGAGGGTCTCAATTTAAGTTCATCTCAAACTTTCAATCTGAATGTGGAGTCGAAAGATGTATATCAGTTATATCCTTACAACAGTTTTATCATTAAGAAAATGTATTGCAATAGATAATATAATATAACCGGAAGAAGTCGTTTATTGACTGCATCCATGGCTACTTCAATGAGACATGTTTTGAGCAAAGTTCCCATAGACAAAAACAGTAAACATTGATTGTGGAGCTGATCTACAATAATATGTCCAATTCATTTGGCCTTGTACGGCAGTATTGGTGATCCTGTAACAGTTGCTGCCACTGCTGCTCCTAGGCTAGTTTTATTCTGAGGTAAGTATGGATGTCTGGCCACACTTACTTACCCTCTGATCTTTGCCTCTTATATAGTTATATTCAGAGTAATGAACTGGTTAATAATTCTGAGGTACAAGAGGTTGTAGGGGTGTTTCTTAATAAGTCTTAAGAAGGAAATAAATTTTGCCAGGATGGTGGCCGGAATAGCCTGTTCTTTTCAATTTCTTATCACCAAGGGTTCTTTTACATGCGCAAAGGCACATGGGACCTCCTAGATTATCTCCCATCTCTGATAAGACTAGGTATTTATTTTGTTATGCCTACCACAGGATAAGGGAGCAGACAAAACCTGACAAATTTAATTTCAAATCAATGCCTGCGCAGCTGGGATCGAACCTACAATGTTTGGCCCAGCTTAGTAAGCTTGTGCCTTGCCTCCTGAGCTATCCGCTACCTCTGTGCCAAATTAATCTAAAAAATAACCAGACTGTTCAATCCCTAGTTCTTTCTTGAATGGGTTTCTTTGCGCCACGCACATGTCAACTTTTCAAATTTTACCACAATTAAGAAAATGAACATAAATGAAATCTTATTATCATCCTTACGAAATATACATCAAGCATTTTCTTGGCACATTTGAGTTGTCAATACAGTATAATGTACAAATAGAAGAGTACATCAATATAAATGAATAAATGAAATAATAACTTCAGTTGGGCAAAAACAACAGTTTCAAACAACAATAATTGCAAATTTAACTTTATTTCCAGTCTGTATTTCATCACAGCAGTAAAATCAATTTTTCTTTACTACTGAGGTTTAGAGCTTCAGAGATGACATAACATTTCTTCCACCAAAACTAATATTCTTCCCATTGCATTTCTAAATTGCTGGATAATTTTTTCATTATTCAGACGGGAATGATAGGTTTTGAAATTCTAATGCTTTCTAAGGAAACACTTTTTCCTCTATGCGGTATGAAGACATGGTCCCATAAATGTTGGTACCATCGAGTTACATATGAGCAGCAATCCAGTAACTGTTGAACTTTTCTTTTTTTCAAACACTAAGCTCTAAAGTTTTATTTTAGAGTGAAGACGGATTTCTAGCAAATAATTTTCATAGATCAAACCATCATGAGTATGTATATTTCAAGGCAGAAAACATCATACACCCAAGCCCTTCGCATGTAGAATGTGTGGAACTCTAGTTGATGAGAAGACATTTCGAGAGAATGGCTATGAAAGGCACTGATGAGCACACCTTGAAATGAAGTCCCTCACTAGAATGTGCCAATGTTTGAACATCCAGACCAAGAGATCATATGGATTGGTCCTGAGCAATGGTAGATTGTCCACATAACATGACCAATATTATTCCCAGTTTTCCCAGTCATCATCCTGAGAAGACATGACCAGAGAAACAAAATAAATTAGTATAAAATGTTAACAACAGAGCCAAAGCAGTTCATCATTAACCCTCAAACTGACCTATATATTAACTCCGGTAACGGCCGGGTCCATTGGGGCAATTAGGGGGTGGGATGAAAAAGAAGAAAAACATGGGCAAAATATGATTTACAGTAGTCGCTGGATAAACGCATGTTCTTTGGGCTCAGGAAAATGCGTGCTTTTATGCATACCATATGTTTATGAGAACACTTTTATTATATATAGTAAAGATTTGGTCGGGCAGTGGACAGGTAAGCACCTGTACGGGGAGTAGATGATCCCGCCCTCCACGAGTCTCCTGCTTACAGGCAGGTCTTGGCTGACCGAAGGCTAAAGGAGTTAACCCTGAAAGAAAACAACCTGTTGCCTTCCAGGCCAGTCTTGACTGACCAAAGGCAAAAGGAGTTCCTGACAGAAAATAACAACCTGCTGCCTTGCAGGCTGGTCTTGAATGACTAAAGGGTAAGGGAGTTAACCCTGACAGAAAATAACAAGGTTCGGTAGGGGGCCTCAAGGTGGCAGCTCCACCATCTACCTAGGGTACAGTGGGCTAATCCCCTGCTTATCCAAAACAACCTGATTCAAAGTAATATATACAATGATATACCCGGCTTGAACTTTCGAAGACGAATCTGGAAAAGAACACGGACTGTGATTTTTGGAACATGGAATGTTAGGGCAATTAATGGAAAGGAGTTAGAATTAGCTGAAGATATGGAAAAATTCAAAGTAGACATTTTAGCTATTACAGAAACAAAGAAAGCAATGAAGAGCATGAGAAATACCAAAGCATGCCCTATACAACAAATTAAGAACACCAAAGGAAAAATAATGAAAGGAAACAGCGAAATCATGGAAACGGGGGGAGAAAGTATTTTCAACAATTACATAATCCCTCCAGAAAGTATGAAACAAGGAGTACAGACCAATTATTAAGAGTAACAAGTAGTCGAGATGAGACAGCTGAAGATGTAGATATCTCAATGGAAGAACTTCAAACAGCTATAAGAAAAGTGAAATTAGGAAAAGCCCCAGGAGCAGATCATGTTTATCCAGAAATGATTAAAAGCCAAGGGAGAAAGGCAGACAAACTACTACATGCAATATGTCAACAAGCATGGAAGTCCAAACAGGTGCCAGACGACTGGAAAAAGGGAACGGTAGTACCAATACATAAGAAAGGATCAACTATGGAATGCTCAAGCTATAGAGGGATATCACTACTTAGCATACCAGGAAAAGTGTATGCCAAGATTCTGGAAATGAGACTAAGGAAAAGAGTAGAGGATCAGATTGAAGAACACCAGAATGGATTTAGACCAGGAAGAAGTGTACAAGATCACATATTTACAATCAAACAAATAATAGAAAAATTCCTTGAGAGAAACATTGACTTGCACCTGTGTTTTATTGACTTAGAAAAGGCATTTGACACTGTGAGGAGGGACGAACTATGGTATTCTTTAAAAGAACACAACGTAGAGCAAAATTTAATAGAAGCCATTAAAAGTTTTTACAATAAACCAACATATGCAGTGAGAGTAGCTGGTAATGTATCTAAAGAATTTGATGTAGATATAGGAGTAAGACAGGGTTGTATATTAAGTCCTCTTATGTTTATCACATTTATGGATTCAGTCGCAAAGGCATCCTCAAACATGAAGAAAACGAATGTAGGTATGTGGAAGCTCAAACCAGTAAATGTATCAATGCTTTCATTTGCTGATGATTTAGTTCTGTTTGGAAAATCAGAAAGGGACCTCCAGTCAAATATTAACATTATGAATAATGAATTAAATAAGAGAGGAATGAGAGTAAATGCAAAGAAAAACTAAAACAATGCTAGTAACTAGGGAAGCTAAAACACAAAATCTTAAATTAGACAGGAGAATTTACAACAAGTTCAAAGCTACAATTACTTAGGAGTAATGATTAACTCAGAGGGAAAACTAAGAGAAGAAATCAGCCAGAGAATAAAAAAAAACAAGTGCAATATATAACCAACTAGGAAAGGCATTTGTAGGTAAACAAGAATTGTCAACAAAAACCAAAATGGCAGTATACAACACAGTTTATTGTCCTACTCTCCTCTATGGCAGTGAAACCTGGACCTTAGAATACAGACAGTAGGGAATACAGTAGAGTGCAGGCAGCCGAAATGAAATATCTAAGAAGAGTAGTAGGGAAAATTAAAAGAGACAAAATCAGAAACACAACAATAAGAGCTTAAACCAAGGCAGAAAGCATAAAAACTAAGATAGAAACGAATCAACTGAGATGGTTTGGGCATGTTAACAGAATGAATGACAATAGAATAGCTAAATCAGTATACAGTGCTAAAACTCAAAGTAAAACACCAAAGGCAGATCTCGAAGAAAGTGGGGAAGATATAAAAGAGACATTAACGCAAAGAAATTTAACTTTCACGGAAGGAAACAGAAAATGCCAGGACAGGGCAGCCTGGAGCAAGATCATTTCGGGCATCTAAACCCATACATCGGAAGGTAGAATGGGAGCTGATAAAGAAAGAAAGAAGATTTGGTCAACAGATGTAGGCGTGTGTTTATGCAGAGTGTACTTTTGTGTTTTGCTTTTATCCAGCCCCTGTACCAGATAAATATCCATTTTCTGAAAATTCACAAGTCAGGGAATAATTTTCAATCAGTGACAAGACAATAAGGATCAATTGTGATGGCCTTGACCTTGTACCGTAGGGGACTGTGGAGTAGCTTCTATTTGTTTTCGTTTCAAATGCTCACAAAAATCTTTAGGCATATTTTTTTAGAAGCTTTATTTTCTTTTTATCAAAATCTACAGGCAATAAGCTTTCAGAAAATGTAGTTATAATTTTTTATACATCAGTTCACATAATTGGTACGCATGTTTATAATGCATGTATATTGCATTCAGAAGAAAAAAATTATGTGATTGTTCCCTGTGCAAAGAGGAAACATAACATGTATGACATTTGGTTACAGGCATGAAAATAAAGCAAAAATTATGTATGATCTGATTTTTTCAAGTTATTTTTGTGTGTTTATCACTGCAAAAACTAATATGAGATGAATACAAGATCTGAACGTTGCCTTTCAGACTCAAGATCTACATGCTTCCACAAAGTGTCATCACTCTTCCTAGATTCCACCTCATTTTCATCTCTTCAAGAGCTACCACCGTCATGCCTGACGTGGAGAAATTCAATCAAATTCATCGTCACTCTCATTACCAGTAAAGAGATTTCTTCTAGTATTATATGGCCTCGAAATAGCAGTGTGATGATCCTTCACCTGCATCTGACATTGTAAATTCAACAAAAGACGAACATTTAGGCTGAGAAATCTGCCTCGTTTCAGGGTTTTTTCGATTCACATAAATTCACATAAAAAGTCTGAATTTAGTGTTAGAGTTCAAGCAGGTGCAGTGTGCCGTATCAATTATTTCCTCCGGTTTTGGCCTGGTAATTTTCATATTCGCATTTTTAGTGGGCTTCAAAGAGATAAATAAAAAGATAAAGATAGATTTATTGTTAGTATCCTGACAAGTACAGTCAATGAGCTCATTAACTGTACATCATTCATCCCCCATCATGATTCAAAATCCTTCACAATCCCTGGAGAGCATACAGTACAGCAGCCTGTTGGGCATTTCGTATTCTGAAAAGATCATCTCTCTACAGCTGGGTACTCATTCACACCTGAGTTGAGTGAGGAAAGCAGAGTGACATACCTTTCCTAAGAGTACAACACTGTGAAAAACACCGGGGCCAGCCATAAAATTTGAACCAGTGTTGTCGTGATTACAAGCTCCCAACACTATGGTTTCATCACAACGCCTCGTGTCAGATGCGGTCAATAATGGCCGATGGTCGGCCCTGGCCATCACAGATCGGGTCATAGTGGCCGATGATCGGATGTTTGGCCAATTGGAGGGTTAAGCAAGTAAATAAATAAAAAACTGTTTTAATTTGTAATCCGATAATAACAGTTTAATTCTACCCATGTTATAATTTCTTACAAGCCCACAATATTTTATGAAATAAAACAAACACAACAAGTCAACCTAATAATTAATAATAATTCATAAAAACTGTAATAATGATAATAAAAATAAAAATAGTAATAATAATAGGACTGGAAAGAGCAAAAGGATTAAAGTGAATGAAACATGAATACCTCAGCATCAAGATTTTGCCCTAACTTTTTAGCAATATCCTCAGCAGCTTTAAGATCCTCCTCTGTCACTTCAACATCAAAGTCCTTCTCCCAGTCCTCATCTAAAGCCATATCTGGAACCAAATGCCAAAATTTGGAATTCTGAGGTGACAAAGCCAACAAATCTAACCCCTCTTTGATAGGATTTAAAAAGGATTCAATATAATTTTGAACAAAGTTTTAATACATAAGGTCATATAGAAATAAACATTCGTCACAAGTGTTTAATTTTGAGGGATGAAAAGGAGAATTGGAAAAGGATAACGCAGGATATATTACATTTAAATAAGATACAACGAGTCATACATATTGGTAGAAAATTTTCAGCAAAATTCCATTGATTTTTTTAATCAGGACATTAATTAATACATATATATATATGTTCATTTTTTTAAATGAATGCAATAATTATGAGCAAGCAAGGGTTTCATCAAACAAGAGTGCATAACAGTAAAGCCAAACGTGAAATAGATGTATCAATTGCACTTGGCAATCGATGGGAAAGCATGGATTTTAAAACCACAAGACAAATTTATGGATTCAGAAGGGTACAGCACAGTACAAAAGGAAAGTCGATTGAGCATATTTCATTAAAATTTAATAGGGAAAACAGGATTACAAGGAAGGGGTGGGGGGGAGAAAGTAACAAAGGAGTGTTCAAATATTGAAGTAAGATGTCACCCATGATATTCCACGACACCAGACAGAGAGTGTATTACACATGCAGTGGCATTAAAGGAATCCATTCATATTTGAGAAGATCACACGTACAAAGATATGAAAGAGAAGAATGTAAGTAATGTGTTAATAACAGAAGTAATATTAGTAATATCTTCCATTCATGATACCCAAAAACTTTCTAAGGAAATTTATACTCTAATTCAAAGAAAATCTTGAAACCAAATATCTTTATGTTTGCTTAAATACACTTAAAAAGAAATTTTATGTTATACTCACTGAGTGACAAGGAGGCATTGATTATATATGGTTACAACTATCTTATTCCATATATTGTTTTTCATGCAAAAAGGAATCAAATAGGACTATATAGTTGAATACATTTTGTGACACAAGACTTTTCTTTTCAAACAAGAGTAAATTACATTCAGTAATTAATTCAACCGACCTTTAGTATCACTGGAATCTGTTGATGGGCTGCTCCTTTCTCCTATAACAACCATATCACCTTTAACTCGCATTCCAATCTCTGAAGCAACTTCATCACCTGATCTGGCAGAATTTGATGACTCCTCTGCTGAACCTGGTTGTTCAGGTTTGCCTTCTCATCAACTTTGATTTCTCCTATGTCCTCAGAGGTTTCCTTCACTGTTGCAGAAGCCACATTGCAATCAGCTCCATCACTGGTTTCAACTTCATCTGATCTCACTTCTTCCGGGACTGTTGCTGGCTCTGGCACGGGGACGATGATGCCGCGGGAATGTCAAGGTTGCTTGGAGGAATATTAGAAAGCTGGGGAGGTGGGGAGTCCACCATATCAGCGGCTCCACAGGCGCCGTCAGCGGTTAAATTCTCAACTGCATTGCTTGGAGTTGGAAGCTCCATACTTGCCGCAGCTGCTCCACTGAACGCATCAACCTTCCGTCTGGCTTCACTGTCCAATCGGCTAGCCTCAGCATGATGAGCATCAGGGGAGGAGCCTGGCTGAACAGGGGCATCGCTTTCTGCTCCTTCATTATCGATTTCCGGATGGGATGCACAGGCAGTCTCTGATGGTACGTGGAGACTCCATAAATCTGGAGGGGGTTGCGATGGATAAGAGCCATTGGTCTCTCATTTTTCACAGAGGCAGCAGGGGGCCTCTCTGACAATGCCACAGCTGGAGCTTGATCGGAGCTAGACGCGACGGGATGTGAGTTTGGGTCTGTGTCAAATTGGCATTCACTTGCAGATGAATCATTTCTTTCGGGTTCAACGGGTGGCAGAGACTTGGTACCACGCTCTTGATTGTCAGGGTCTTGCAATTCTGATGGAGCCTTTGTGTTTTCCTCTACTGGCAACGTGGTTTTCGAGATAAGATGAGTTGGGCGGGTCTGAGGGTGGTTGTTCGACTTTTTGTGCTAAAGAAGACTGGGGCGGTCACGGCATTTTTTTCCCAGTCGCTCTGATTACCATCGTCTTCCTCTTCACCTCCACTCCAGTCATCTGACACAGAAAATAGAATTTTGTGAAAATTGACACTCAAAATACATGCTTAAAATACAAATCTTACAGAAAACTTGTATTGATTAAGCTATTACTTTTAAGAACACGTTTTCAAAATAATTTTTTGGAAAACACCCATGAAGTTAAGAGAGAGAATGTGATAAGATTACTTCATAAAAATGCTCCTAATGTACACAAAAACTTATGTATGCATAATATATACGATTCTAATCTACCCATAGATGCCAGCATACAGTCAACTGAACATGAACTTGTCCGTTCCTAATTGACCGATTGTTTGTCCTAATACACACACACATTCTTTTGGTTCATTACAATTTACCCCCTTCCTATTGATATAGCACTATCATACAATTCCTTTTGATATAGCACTACCATCCCCTTCCTCTTGATATAGCACTATCATACAATTCCTCTTGATATGGCACTATCATCCCCTTCCTCTTGATATAGCACTACCACCCCTTCCTCTTGATATAGCACTACCACCCCCCCTTCCTCTTGATATAGCACTATCACCCCCTTCCTCTTGATATAACACTATCACCCCTTCCTCTTGATATAGCACTACCACCCCCTTCCTCTTGATATAACACTATCACCCCCTTCCTCTTGATATAGCACTACCACCCCTTCCTCTTGATAAAGCACTATCACCCCCTTCCTCTTGATCGGCACTACCAGCACTACTACCCCTTCCTCTTGATATAGCACAATCATCCCCTTCCTCTTGATATAGCACTACCACCCTTCCTCTTGATCTGCCCTTCCTCTTGATATGGCACTATCATCCGTTTCCTCTTGATATAGCACTATCATCCTTCCTCTTGATATAGCACTATCACCCCTTCCTCTTGATACGCAACTATCACCCCCTTCCTCTTGATATAGCACTATCACCCCTTCCTCTTGATATAGCAACTATCACCCCCTTCCTCTTGATATAGCACTATCATCCCCTTCCTCTTGATATAGCACTATCACCCCTTCCTCTTGATATAGCACTATCACCCCTTCCTCTTGATATAGCACTATCACCCCCTTCCTCTTGATATAGCACTATCACCCCTTCCTCTTGATATAGCACTATCACCCCCTTCCTCTTGATATAGCACTATCACTCCCTTCCTCTTGATATAGCACTATCACCCCTTCCTCTTGATATAGCACTATCACCCCTTCCTCTTGATATAGCACTATCACCCCTTCCTCTTGATATAGCACTATCATCCTTCCTCTTGATATAGCACTATCACCCCTTCCTCTTGATATAGCACTATCACCCCTTCCTCTTGATATAGCACTATCACCCCCTTTCCTCTTGATATAGCACTACCACCCTTCCTTCCTCTTGATATAGCACTACCACTCCCCTTCCTCTTGATATAGCACTACCACCCCCTTCCTCTTGATATAGCACTCACCCCCTTCCTCTTGATATAGCACTATCACCCCCCTTCCTCTTGATATAGCACTATCACCCCTTCCTCTTGATATAGCACTATCACCCCCTTCCTCTTGATATAGCACTATCACCCTTCCTCTTGATATAGCACTATCACCCCTTCCTCTTGATATGGCACTATCACCCCTTCCTTTTGATATAGCACTATCACCCCTTCCTTTTGATATGGCACTATCATCCCTTCCTCTTGATATGGCACTATCACCCTTTCCTCTTGATATGGCACTATCATCCCTTTCCTTGATATAGCACTATCACCCCCTTCCTCTTGATATGGCACTATCATCCCTTTCCTCTTGATATGGCACTATCATCCCTTTCCTCTTGATATAGCACTATCATCCCTTTCCTCTTGATATGGCACTATCATCCCTTTCCTCTTGATATGGCACTATCATCCCTTTCCTCTTGATATGGCACTATCATCCCTTTCCTCTTGATATGGCACTATCATCCCTTTCCTCTTGATATGGCACTATCATCCTTTCCTCTTGATATGGCACTATCATCCTTTCCTCTTGATATGGCACTATCATCCCTTTCCTCTTGATATGGCACTATCATCCCTTTCCTCTTGATATGGCACTATCATCCCTTTCCTCTTGATATGGCACTATCATCTCTTTCCTCTTGATATGGCACTATCATCCTTCCTCTTGATATGGCACTATCATCCCCTTCCTCTTGATATGGCACTATCATCCCCTTCCCCTTCCTCTCTTGATATGGCACTATCACCCCTTCCTCTTGATATGGCACTATCATCCCTTTCCTCTTGATATGGCACTATCACCCTTCCTCTTGATATGGCACTATCACCCCTTCCTCTTGATATGGCACTACCCCTTCCTCTTGATACACTTTACCTTTCCTCTTGATATGGCACTACCCCCTTCCTCTTGATACTCTTGATACGGCACATCACCCCCTTCCTCTTGGTACGACACTAATACCCCTTCTTCTTGATAAAAGCACTTGCTTATAATACACAGGTGCACTGAATCAAAAATGCCTGTGATTAGCCAATGTATCTTTGATTGGCACCTAATCATGTTGGGTGCACTAGAACCCTATTCTATATTTTTTTCAAGTTTGAATTTGAAAAGAAAGAAATCGGAGATTGTAAAAGGTTCTGTTGTAAGCAAACTCCTGTTGGAACCTGGGCTGTTCAAAAGTGAGCTTCACATATCCCTTGAAATAAAGCAGATATTTCCTATTTTTAACAAATATTTTTGTTGTTTACATTGTTTGCATTTTACTGATGCTAGCCATGTGGAAGTAAGCACAGTTGCTCTTAGGAATTTGTCATAAATCTGTGTTTCTCTATAACCTGAAAGCTTTAAACACAGGGAAAGAATAATCACCTTCCCACGAAAGTGAATCTCCTTTAGTCTGATCTGCCCGTCGCATAAGTGCCTGCTTCCTAGCTTCATCACATTGTAGCTGGTGGACCTTATAAAAATATCTTTGCCAAAAATCAGCATGTGATACTTCGTTTGGAACCTGAAAAACAGCATTATTGAAGTGTTACCTTCCACACTCGACAATTTAAAATATTTCAACACAATCTGTTTATTGCTAACAATGAAATGTATGATTGAGAAGCATTCATGTCATTATAAGATATATCTCTCAAGAGACACTTATTGTAACTTAGGTAAAGCATTACGATTAATGGACTTTTAAATAAATCTGTTATTATATCTCACTTACAAGCCTGGTGTAAAGAGCCCGCACTTCCACTTTTGAAACCAACACTTCTGAAATTTCTCCTTTGAATTCATCCATATCAAAACTTTCCAACCACATAGAGTATTGCTCAGGAGATCCATGAGGAGGATCTATATATGTGCTAGCATCTAACTGGAGTGCATGAAGTCTTGCCTAGATGGGAGAATAATAATATCAACATAGAATTTTTACAACTAAGAGGAAGAAAGATTGATTCTGAGATCATTTTTAATGTGAAAAACAAACAAATAAAGTTACTGATCTACACAACAGCTTTCTGAACAATGGCACATGTAACAATCCCTCATTCAATGCCCATTATGCTAGTTTGATTATTGATCGGGTAAATATTGATCGTTATAGTGTAATTTGAAGATCAAGACCTGTCTTTCAGAATTGAATGATGACGGTATGCTTTATCACATTTGTCAGTGAAGCAAAAATATAAAAAGTTAAACTTTGAATGTGATCATTTATAAGCGCCAACTGAAATTCAAGTCTGTGTCCTTTTGATACTAAATACTTTATATGTCAGATTTATAAACGTCTACAAATCCTTCTTTATTGAGGTCACACATATTCAAGTATAAAAAGTTTACCATTCCATATGACAAAAACATATATTAAAATACAGAATAAAATAAGCATCTTGGTCGAAAGTCAAAAATGTCAGTCATGGGTTAATTTCTGAAAATTATGAAAATGATTTTCCATGGCAATAGATGTTTAGATTTTCTATCATTTAAGATAAAAACTTCAGTGATAGAGCATGAATGGCTATTGCAAAAATTCACCATGAAAATAGTCTTATTCTAAGGTTTTATGTATCAAAACTACAGGTTCAGAAATAATGATCTGACGAATGATGATGACAATTAAAGATACACACACTTTAACAACATGATAATGGAGAAGTTCATTTTGTATGACACCTTTCATAAGCGATATTTAGTCACAATATTTGTAAAAATGTAAAAAAAAAAAAAAATCACCATTGGGTAAATAATTTGATTTGTGTGATAAAAAGAATGCCGACACTTAACTTCACAATCAATAAAGTTTTTATATATCCACAAGTTCTCTGTTACATAAGAAAACAAAACAAAATAACAACCCACGAGAAAATCATGATGAATAAGTCATTCACTCACCTTTCCTCTATCATAGAGACTAGTCCCATCAGCTGAAACTTTCATTGCTATGTAATCATCATCATCAGGAGGAATCACAAGGGCCTTAGAGATGTTGTCAAAAAATGATGAGATACCAGCTTTCACTTTGCTGGTTGCTTGCTCTGTGTTTGCTTTCTGTAAAAAATGAGATAACAATAGGTTATTTTCTTTAAAAAATAAACAAAACTATAAGGAAAGAAAAGATTGTTTGTATAACAGGATTATGATACAAAATTATTGGCTATCTAGTTGAAGAAGCATTTTTTGCAGTTGATGTGTTTAAGATTTAAACAAATGTATTTTTATTAAGGCTTCAAAAAAAAAAAAAAAAAGTAAAACAACAACTCAGCTAATCAATCTGATGTCAACACTCACTGTTATAGAAGAACTTGTTTTCTCCATAGCTTTTTCAGTCTCTTTTTGAATGGTGCAAGAGAATTCTGCCAAGTCCTTCTTGACAAATTCCAGCGCTGTGGTTGACTTTTTCAAAATATAAGAAAAAACAAAGACAAAATTAAACTGTCCTTAAATCAGGTGGACATCTTTAAATTCATACATTTTACTACTGGTCAATGACTACAATGGGGCACTATAGTTGTGCATAAGTGTACAAACAAAACAACTTCTTCCCTTTCAAAAAATCTCTTTTGTTTGTGTGTTGGTTCTTTAATATCTGGATTAAAAAACTCATAAGACGTTCTGTCTGAGCCATGACCATGACATAGTGATTGTGTTTTCTGGTAACTTACTGTAAATATCTAATGGCCAAAATTATGTCAGGTTTGACAATCTGAACGGGGCTTTGAATGTTGCATATACGTACCATTTATCCAACATGTTTTGCACCCACTTTTTCCTTCAACAGGCCTATAAAGAATTATCTCCATGTTTATACATATGTTGGTCTTGAGCATGCCTTTCCTGACTGACTTCTGTGCAATTACACTATAATATCTTCCACTGCAAATTTTTGTAAAAAGGAAAATAAACCTTTTGCATTTTCTTACAGAAATAACCATGTTCTTCTCTCAAATGACAGAGTAGACCCAGTATAGAACTTTTGTATCCTTGAAAAATGTAACCAAGGAAGACTGGAAACCAGTCTTATATGAGAAAACAATAAGGCACACATGTAGGAGAGAATAGGAAAGCCTTACAAGGAAGGCTTCGCATTAGACACCAGAAAGCGGGAGAAAGCAAGGAAAGTCAATAGCACCTGACACAGAACTGTAGAAGGTATGGAAACAGACGAAGAGGCAAGAGCGAAAGAGCCTTGCCGCTGCCCCGCATGCCACCCAGCCTAAAGGGCAGTAAGTAATAAATATATAAAAATTTCATAACAAATGAAGTATAATTCTTATTAAAATTCTATGCATTGTTTCTGCTAACCAATGTAATACATATTATGTTTTGTCAAGGTTTTAAAAAATTTGATTTGATTTTAACCCCATCTACACCTAAAGTGATCTTGGGGTGTCAGACAGGATTTTTTTAATTTTGCCCAAAGTGTCCTTGTTTTTATATTGTCTCCAATGGGAATAAGTGTTGATCCACCTACATGGATCAGGGAGGTGGGTTCTACTGAAAAGAAAAAACTTGAGAAAAGCCTGCCATGACCATTTTGTTGAGACCGACACTACACCTCAGGACCATGAGTCCCCCATATTATCAAGGTCATGAAACGTCTTTTAACATTGCACATGTATATTTGGATTGTTTCAAACAAACCATCCATGTAAAACGTACTAAAATTAAAATCCTATGTTATTAGTGATATCGGACAAATAGCACCAAAGTTTTGGAACATTTAATCTCTGAAGACAAAAATAAATAAATTGAGATTGATATATTCAAAATATATATATGCATTCCTCACTTTTCCTTGGCACTTTGGACCCATCCTCCCAGCCAGCTTTCCCAGCTTTCATCGTTACTGCTGCCACTGTAAATAGATATAATATATATATAACAATTCATGCATCTTTTGAAGCAATTATAAAGACATTAATTAGATATAATACATGGTCAACATTATCAATCAAACTTAAATATTTCTTAAAGTATTATAAAGTGAAAAGAAATTGACTAAGCATTTTTTAAATACTGCATTAATTAAACATTATTGAAACACTATCTATACAGCCATTTTCATCACTCTCCATACTTCTAATTATGTTGTTTTGGGGCCATTATACTGTTCAATGATCACCTGTTTTGGGAATGTTTTCAGAAATAGGATATAATACGTTTAGGAAAAAAGGTGAAATAAATTAGTGTCTGATGAAAGATGTTGAAATTTCTGGATAGTATGGCAACGACTGCAGTTGTATTACAAAAAAATCCGGATGGGCCAACGGAAAATCCGAATTTCGCAAATTTTCGCTAAAAAATCGGGATAAACAGCAGGTCTGCTACTTGAGATTAGACTGGTTAAAACCTATTGCCGTATTGGGTCTGTCTTGTCCTCGACTCAAACAAAACCAAAACAAAAGAGCAGTTCCAAACAAGAATGGCAATGTAAATAATAGGTTGTGACCCTTGACTATGTCAAAGTGCACCTTCGTCAAAATAACATGCACGATTCATTTGTCACCCAGACACAGACATTACTGTATTTTGGCGGAGACTACTGCAATTTCCTGTTTTATTTTGATGGGTAATTCCTGGTACTGTATAGATAATATAAGGCAAAGACATCGAGTTTCCATAATATTAATTAAGTTGTGATAGCAACAAAAGACAAAATTCCCTTAGTCTAAAAGGGGCATAAAGTAAAGACAAAAGCATATCAGACAGTGATGTCATCTCACCCGTTCGCCATTGTTGTTTTCTATTTTCTATCTTGTAATACTCTCGAAACCAAAGTGCATCTGTAGAAAATATTATGGCTTTATTAGCTAATAACTCAAATTTATTAGCTTTTCAAGTAAAAAAGTAATACAATATTAACTTTAATAGTGTTTTAATTATACAGGATCAATTCTATGATACGGAATCTGAGGCAATATATGATTTTATCGTAAAGCATTTTGTTCCATTTGGCTATTATTAGGCCGTTCGTCGTTAGGTTAGACAACTCAGTCACGAGTCAAAGACAGTAGAAAAACGAAAGTAGAAAGTAGAGTATGGCTAAATCAGCGGGTACAGGTTTGTTCGTTTCTTCCCATGGATTCTAAGACGTACTATATCTACTTCATGTTTTCCATTTTTCAATTAATGACAAAGAGAGTTCAAATTGTCAAATTCTTATTATTGTTTTCTTTTCTTGGGACATTTCCTCACGTTCATTTGAAAATGCAAGAGCCTCATCAAGATTATATCATATATATATCAGTCTTAATAATCTGATCCCCACCTCCCACTTAATCCTTCTTTCAATGAGTATCCTTAGAATGAGTTATACAGCGATAAGAGATGACTAAGTCTAATGTATAATGAACATATCTAAGGTGTAAAGTCTCTGAAATGATTGAAATTCATGTTGAGAATGATAGAATCACATTACATGAGAGGCATGATAGACTAATAGAATAGATTTAGTTTAAAATGAAAAGATTGAGGATAATAGAAGATCTATTAAAGTAAAATGTGTGTGACATTTTTTAACCTGAGAGCAGTAAAGTTTCATCTCCACTGAGTGTCAATGTCTAAATTGTCTTTATTTGACTTTGAAAGTTTATCTGTTTCCATCAAAACAATATTTACAAATTTCTTTAAATCTGTAAAGGTGAAGTAAGCGGTTAAACTTTCAAAGTCGAATTATAATGCAAAATATGACACTTCATGCAGATAGAAACCTTTTGTTCTCAGGTCATCAGTGATAAGATATAGTAATTTTATATTTAAGTCTAAAGATTTATATTATAATGCATTCTTCTATGTTTCAGGATTTTGAACAACTGTTGATTAACACAAGTTTCACTGCCCATCATTTGATAATCAACCCCGCAAAATCTCCATTGAGCAACGCTTTTAAACTGTTGAAGCAGAGGTGTGATTTGCTGAGTGATGAATTGAACCGGTCATGGAAGAAGATAATTTTTACATCAGACTCTGTAAAAATCCAGTTCGATTTGAGCCTGTCAGCAAGGCAAACAATGTCTTCTTTGATGATGCCAACAAGCAGGTAGGTTTTATTCCTGATTTTTTTTTTGAGAATTTCTGAAGTAGGCAACTACCAATTAAGAAATAGGATTAAAGTTTGTAATAAATGTTTTAAGTACTGCTCAGGGATAATATTTCAAATTTTGATGTTAGAACTCACCTCATATAATATTGTGAAAACGAAGTAAAGCTAAAGACCGTATACAAGATGTTTCACTAGCGAACTGACAATATGGGTGAAGAGAGTCTGCAGTGCCTCTCTTCCCGCTTCACCGCTGTGCGCGTATACACAACGAAAATAGCGTGTCCTGTCTATAGCACAAACAGGAATTTTTATCTTGTAAAAAAGTAAAACCGGGCAGTTGACAGGTAGGCACCTGTACGGGGGAGTAGATGATCCCGCCCTCCACAAGTCTTCTGCTGTCTTGCAAGGTAGGTCTTGGCTGACCAAAGGCTAAGGGAGTTAACCTTGATAGAAAATAATAAGGCCTGGTAGGGGGCCTCAAGGTGCCAGCCATCACCACCTACCTAGGGTACAGTGGGCTAATCACCTGCTTATCCAAAACCAAACAGATTCAGAGAAAAAATAAGTATAGTATAACTGGCTTGATCTTTCGAAGACGAACTTGGAAACGAATACAGACTGATTTTTGGAATATGGAACGTTCCGTTAGGGCAATAAATGGAAAAGAATTAGAATTAGTTGAAGAAATGGAAAAATTCAAAGTGGATATTTTGGGCATTACAGAAACAAATAAAAAAGGACAAGGAACAGAAAATGTACGACCGAATCATATTTTAATGTTCTCAGGAGAAGATGTAAAGATAGAGCAGGAGTAGGCCTCCTAGTGCATAAAAGACATGACTACTAGAAAGTTGGAAATTTATAAGCCCACGGCTATTAGAGGTAAATATTAAACCAAAAGGATGAGAAATTAAATTATTAATAGCTTATGGACCAAACGAAGACGCAACTAAAGAAGAAAAAGGTATCTTTGAAAACGATTTACAAATAGCTGCAGAGAATCTTAAACCGAAACAGGAACTAATGCTTTTAGGAGATTTAAACGCTAGAGTAGGCAACAATGTAGAAGCGTCAGGGGGAGTAATAGGTAAAAAGAAGGAGAGACAACAACTTCTCCAAATGGACAGAGACTAATAAATTTTTGCCTAAAGAACAACATAAAAATAGCTAACACCTTTCTCCCTAAAATATACAAGAGTAAATAAAGACAGGTGGGAAAAGTCAATGATAGACTACATAATAGTTGGCAACTGCCTTTTTACAGCACATTGGATGCAAGAGTAAACAGAGGGGCAGAAATATTTAGTGATCATCACTTAGTGATTGCCAAAATGAGATTACTGACTGAAGAAAACAAACAGGAAAGGAAAGACAAGAAAGCTACTAAACTCAGAATAGAGGAACTAAATAAACCAGTAGTAAAAAGTAAAACAAGTACACACCAATCTAGGATAAAAAGATTTATCAGTGAAAGACAGATGGATCTGAATGATAGCACAATAGAATTAAAGTGGCAGATGTATAAAGAAACACTCCTCAGTTGTACTGAAGAGGTCTGTGGTAGGGAAACAAATTAAAGGAGATAGGAAAAGAACAGCATGGTGGAATGAGAATTTCAAGACTAAGATCAAAGAAAAGAAGGATACTTGGAAGAAATACTTGCAAACAAAGAGACCAGAGGATAGGATAGATTACGTGAATAAAAGAACTATCGCCAAAGAGGAAGTTAGGAAAGTAAAACAGGAACAATGGGAAGAGTTTGGACAAAGATTTCAAGAAAGTTATCAGGGAAATCAAAAGCTGTTCTGGAGGGCAATGAAGAGCATGAGAAAGATCAAAGCATGCCCAATATGACAAATTAAGAATGCCAGAAGGAGAAATAATGAAAGAAGACAGCGAAATCATGGAAACATGGAGAAAGCATTTTCACCAATTGCATAATCCCTCCAGAACGTATGAAACAAGGAGCAAAGATCAATTAGTAAGAGTATCAAGCAATCCAGAGGAGACGGCTGAAGATGTAGATATCAATGGAAGAAATCCAAACAGCTATAAGAAAAGTGAAATTAGGAAAAGCCCCAAATCAAGTTTATCCAGAAATGATTAAAAACCAAGGGAGAGATGCAGACAAACTACTACATGCAATATGCCAACAAGCATGAAAGTCCAAACAGGTGCCAGACGACTGTAAAAGGGAACGGTAGTACCAATACATAAGCAAGCATCCTCAAAAATGAAGAAAATGAATGTAGGTATGTGGAAGCTCAAACCAGTAAATATATCAATGCTTTCATTTGCCGATGATTTAGCCTGTTTGAAAATCAGAAAGTGACCTTCAGTCGAATATCAACATTATGAACAATGAACTAAATAAAAGAGGAATGAGAGTAAATGCAAAGAAAACCAAAACAATGCTAGTAACTAGGGAAGCTAAAACACAAAATCTTAAATTGGGCAGGGAGAATTTAGAACAAGTTCAAAGCTACAATTACCTAGGAGTAATGATTAACTCAGAGGGAAAACTAAGAGAAGAAGTCAACCAGAGAATCAAAAAGGCAAGTGCAATATATAACCATCTATGAAAAGTATTTGTAGGTAAGTAAGAATTGTCAACAAAAACCAAAATGGCAGTATACAACACAGTTTATTGTCCTAGTCTCCTCTATGGCAGTGAAACCTGGACCTTAGACAGTAGAGTGCAGGCAGCCGAAATGAAATATCTAAGAAGAGTAGTAGTAAAAACTAAAAGAGACGAAATCAGAAACACAACAATAAGAGACCAAACCAAAGCAGATAGCATAAAAACTAAGATAGAAACAAATCAATTGAGATGGTTTGGGCATGTTAACAAAATGAATGACAATGGAAAAGCTAAATCAGTATACAGTGCTAAAACTCAACGTAAAAGACCAAAAGGCAGACCTCTGAGAAAAAGTATAAGCTCTTGAATATTAATAAATAAGACAACCAAGAATTAAGAAACAAGGTACACAAAGAAAGTAAAGTATAAGACAAGACAGTCAGGAAATAAAGAAGCATTAAATGGCTAGACAAAAGCAGTGAAACAAGTGAATACTAACATTCAACACACACACTATTCAGTCTGGTTTCAAACACGGGGATCAAAGAAATAGCTTTCAATGTACATAGTTTTAGCTGTGCTGTACTTTTTGAATTTGTTTTACTGTGTTCTTCTGAGGTATTTGTTTCATGGCGTGGTTTTTAGCGTAAGTTTGGGGTGAATCCTTGTGATAAGATATAAAGCGGCCATATAAGTAGGCATGCTACAGTCACAATCTGGAGATTTGAGCTGTAGAGCATTTGATGAAGTAAGCAGCTTTGTTGTAAAGTATTGACGAATGCCATCTTTCGATAAGTTCCTCTGAAAACCAGTTTGAAATACGATCTCGAAAAGGGCAATCACTTCAACAAGCTTTGAGCTTGGTTTAAATTTATAATCCATGATCGACACATCTATCATACGTTTTTACGTTTGTGTAAATCATACAACCATCACATATGACGGTGTAAATTTTGCGAAGGATATAGCTGCTTATGTACGTGACAACGTTTTTCAGCTGCACGATGTCTTCCAACTTCACAGACTTCACAATGTTGACAAATGTTATTCATTTTCATGTCAACAGCATGCCAAAATTTAGCTGTGTTACTTTGTTGTGATAAATCTGTTGTCTTTAAACAAGTTGAAACTGGCAGTTTAATGCTTCCAAACTCACTTGTGCCTGTTTTTAAAACCACTGTTTTTTAAAACATAAAAAATATACAGACTTAACTTTTTTTTATCTCGGGAAAATCTGGAGAATGAAAGATGTGGTTTTTTGTATCGGGCATTCTTACAGCCCACTGCAGAACACCGCTGACCACTTGGTTTCTTTTTCCTTCATCAATAGATGTATTTTCATCCATGTTAAAAAAAGAGGTCAAATTTATTATGCGTTTAGTAAACAGACAGGATCGTAGATTTACTAATGATGCGAGTAAACATTGACAAGTAACTAAACAAGATATTATGAAGACTGAATCAAGGCTATATATGTAGAGTACCTACTTTATTAGTAGTAAGATTAAGATTGCATGCGAACAGAATCACAACTGATGACAAAGAAAGTGTGAGGACGGAAAGGGGTATAGACCAGCCTGATACGGATGCATTACAAATAATTGTTTGAGAGATGCAGGAGTGGTAGAGAAAAGTGGGTCAGGCGAGAAAGGCTGTATGTAGGAAGATATATTGAGGACAAAATAATTCACAATCATGTAACAAAATAACATTTGAAAGCTAGTACAAAAGGACGAGGGAAAAGCAAGAGAAAAGTGACTATCGCTGAATCTAACTGAGCGCATAGGTTTGCCACTGAGTTTACACGCACAGTTATTTTTAGATTTTACCCCAGCAAAGACGAAAACAGCTAAGTTGAAACGTCTTGTAATATACAATCTTTGGTAAAGCATGATTTATTTTGGGGAGCAGTGCATGAATTGCATTTTTTTTTTTTTTTTTCTTTCCATTTGGTTGTATTTAAATTCTTTTGAAATTCTTTCATTTTTCAATTAAAATGAATAGCAATTAATAACAGCCATTTTGTATGGAGAGAAAGTAAAATTACAAATATTTACGAGAACACATAATATGTCAATGATTTTACATCCTTTTAAATATTTTTCTCCTAGTATTTAAAGGAATGAATATATTTGTGTGTTTGGAATATTTGCGTGATTTGAACTTCTGCATTATCTGTTGAAAACATTGGTAAAATGTGTAAATATTAAAACCACATTTTTTACCCTTTTTGTAGGTCTTTGCTGTGCGATCAGGTGGTGCGATGGGTGTGGTCATGAAAGGACCAGAAGAAAATCCATGGCATCTTTTCGGTAAAGAACCAGTTTTTTATTTGATGTGATATTCATTAGTCAAATTAATTTATCTGAAGTTTAACATTTTGAATCTCTTTAGGAATGCTTTGATTGTTATTTGTTACAGGTTAGAATACTTTAATTCAGCCTTAGTAGAAAGAGAAGCATGCCTATTCACTGATCTTACTGTTATGTTATGCAGTTGATTTTTTTAATGTTGAAGCAACACCTGCTTTGAGTGAAATGTATCTTTGATCATTGACTTTTAGAAGGCTCATTTTAGACCAGGTTTACATGTTTGAAACAGATGCAAAACTCTAAAGGGAAGTCTCTCCATTGTTTTGGTTCTTTTTTGCGAAGTGACAATTGTCTCTGCTTACTAGTTTATCTATAATCTTCTTCTGAAGAGTCTTTTATGAGCAAAAATTACTGGAAAAGCTACTGAAAATTACTGTCAATTCCAGTGATTTATGGATAAATTTCCAGGTATGTCTACATTCAGCAAAATGAAACATGATCACCAGCAGCAATTTGTCATATTGTTTACTTAGCAGATCGCTCATTCTAAGTGGGGCTCAGGTGCTTATCCCATTGCAATGTCAGAAATTGTTTTTGTAATGTTATATTTAGTAAGCTATATATGAGTTTTAAGGAAAACCTTGTAACAAAAACCCTCTCTGTAAGAGACTTCAAAAACCCATATCACAATAGCACTGTCCAAAGTTTGTTATTGCTTCAATTTTGTATATTTCTAAAATTTGAACTTAAAGCTGTGACTAAATTAGAGAGAGATGCAATTCAATTCTGGAATTTTTCTTTTAATCAGAATGGAAGACAGGGGTGATATTATATCAATAAAATTTTCCCCTGATAAGCGCATTTTGGCTGCACAGCTGTTCAATCAAAGCTGTGGTAAGTATATATAAGCTTATAAGTATGTCAGTTTTTTCAATTGCCTTAGAAGTTTTCACCATTTTATCGTGTTGTATACTTGAACTCATGTGTGGCGATGTCTTGCTGCGTCTTGTGAAAGAGATTCGAAAAAGACAAGAAATAATTGAGCTTTTACTTAGATTTTACAGAAGACTGCTCTAAGATTCAAGGCTTACCATATCAGGCAATACTGATATTTTAAATTACATTTTATTGTTCACTTGATTTTTTTTTTAAGGCATATATTTTTAACAGTTTATTGTAAAAAAATCAATATTGTAATTTCTACAAAAGTTGTCAATGAAACTGTAAAACCGAATGGTTTTCATCTTTTTTGGATTTCCTTTCTTCATACCACAGGAATTTTTGAATTTTCAAGAGGATCTCATCACAGACCAAAAGGAATATTCCCAATCTTGTAAAGTGAGTCAGAAGCATTCATATTCAAAGATATTTGCTAGTTCCTGTACAATCAAAGAGGAATTGTGACCATGCTTGTATAAAGATGTTTTAGCTTGAAACTATTTGAACAGTTTCTTGGCTCAACACATCATGGAAAAGTCACAAGTGCTTAGTACAAGAGTGCAATGGTAGGGGATGATCTGGCAGCAATGACATTATATAATAAACAAACAAAAAATAAACATAATAGTAAACAATTTTTTATAGCGTTACTTCTCATTTGTAAAAAGCTCTTGATGCTTTACAATAATTGATATATTTTTTTATACCTGAAAATCGTTAGAAAATTTTTTTTTTTTTTATAATATCCTTACTAATAAATTTTAAAATTATGCCATATCATGATTAATATGACAGATTTATTACATAAAAAGATGTGCCTATAGGTTCTTTTAAAAACTGTCAAGGGAATCAAATTCTCTCAAAAACAGGGCAATTTTTAGTTTTTGTTTATGACACTAACAATTTTGTAAAGTCTTTTAACAACCTTAAATTTTAGAGTACTGATATCTTTTGGGAGATATGATTAAGCTATCTATGAAAGACATTTGAACGACATACAAGGGGTTTTAAACACCACACATTTTTCTACTGGCAACGAATGAAGTTGTTTCAATAAAGGTCTTGCACCCTCACATATTCTTTTCTTCAAAACTAATCTAGCGGCACTGCTTTGAAATATTTGTAATCATTGAATTTTATTCTGTGGTAGCCCAAACAACAGTGAAATACAATGATTTTAATCTAAAAGAAATCAATAATATAACTAGCTTTTTTATTGTCTCAGTAGAAATTAAAGGACAGATGGAACTTATTTTCTTTTGCTCAAAGTAAAAAGATCTACAAAGTCAACTTCCTGGTTTTTCCACTGTCCTTTTTGAGCCGGTAGTAGGCACCTAAAATTTTAACAAAATCAACAGTTTTTATTTTATTACTACAAATCTCAACTTCAGTGTTCATATTTAGTCTATTTGATTCTAATTGCAGTGATCAAAGCTTCTGTATTTTTTACATTCACTTTTACCTGATTGATATCCATCTTCTTCTTTGTAATGGGACATAAGTCGTTTGAGCTCCGAGAGAGCCATTGAAACGGAGACAAAGCCACTACAGCCTCAGCTGGCTTTGGGGTCATTTGTGGGTCTTGCGGCTTAATATTAATATCCATCCATACCTTAACGTTTCTGACACACCGTTCTGTTTCTTTCACAATAGATTTAAAATCTAAATATATCTAACTTTTTATTCATTCTGTTTTTTTCTTTCAGTTTGTAAAACAATTTATATTTCTGATATGCACGCATCTGAACATATTTACCTCTTTATAGTCTGCATTCACATTTAGCTTACTTTACATTTTGTATGCCTGAATTTACAAGTAAGGATATTTTAAAAGATTTAATATGTATAGACATAGTAGTACGGAAGAGAAGAATCCCATACTTTTAAGGATTTTGTGTTATTATTTTTCGTCAACAAAATAATCTAAATCAAAGTAATTAAGATAAAAAATATTGTAGTCTCGTTATTCACCATAAATATTTGTCATTCTAATAAGTATACTGTTTGAGAGGAGGAAAAACATATTTTATGCAGAGAAGACTGTTATGTAGAGCCACTTGATTCATGTGAAAAGAGGGGTGTATTTAGGGAAATGCTCGATTGTATGGCCCTTTTTACTGGCTTTGATATATTGGATTTTTCTTTCACGTCCACACATCATATCAAGTGATAATGTCTGACAAGTTGTCCTACTGATGGATTTTGTCAAATGAACCAACACATTTTGTACCCGTGATTGTCAATTTTGAAGTTCAAGTGACTCAATTGTGTAAGGGGATGCTCCGTACATCATGAAGCTCTATATTATGGTATCATACACCCGGTTATCACAATCCTGTAGTCGACTTTAATACAGAAAGTATGTGCTGTGATACAGTATTTAATTTTTTTAAAATCGCAAAATGATGAACAACAAAAAGTGATAACTCCGTCAAAGGAGACTTAAACAAGCAGGGGGTGTTTTGGATCTAATCCTTCGTCAGGCTACAAAAGGGCTTTTAATTTTTTTTTATATTAACCATACAGGGATTCCTTCTAATGACAAAAACATGCTTTTAAATGGAAAGTCCTGTAATTTTAGCATATCATTCTTTCACACTCAGAACAGGGATTCCTTCTAATGACAAAAACATGCGTTTAAATGGAAAGTCCTGTAATTGTAGCATATCATTCTTTCACATTCAGAATATTTTATACATTCAAAAGGTGTGGTAAAGGTTTTAATTATAATACAGAAAGAGATATTTATTGTTATTTTATTAGGGCAAGACAACTGAAATCCGTGGATTCGTCTGGACTGCTCAGAATGAAATAGTTTTCATTACTACTGCTGGTTTAGAACATTATCAGGTAAGAACTCAAGGAAAGATAGCATTGAGGAAATCATATTTTATTGTTTGAAATGTGTTTTTCGTTGTTGTATTCAACATTTATGACATAAATGCAAGACACAGAGCCATCTGTATGAAACGAAACAAATATAAACTTATTCACTTTTTTTTATTACTCAGATTCACAATGTTTATTATAATTTGTGTTGGTGGCCAAACAGTGAGGCCGCTTGACTTAGAATTGTGAGGTACTGGATGTGAATTCTGGTAATGCTAGGTCTGATGTTGTGTTTTTGGGAAAGACACAACATGAATTTTCAACTTGACCCAGGCACAAATGGTTATCAACCCTAGATAGGGAGTAAAACCTATGACAAATTATCGTCCTGTCCAAGATACGATGTATTTTCATCTGTTCCGCTTTATGCCATGGAAACTGGGATGAGTTCTGGCTCTATGGGCCATAATGACCTTGAATGAACTTTTCTATCAAGTATAATACTCCCTTTCATTATACCACCATTTAGGAATCATCTTGTACGTATATGCTGTGCAGCCTTAGAAATAGGTTTGTGTGCTAAATTCTGCTATGTCTTATTACACAATTCTTTCTCACTTTGTCAGTATGGTATTTGAAGTTTGTAATATCATGATCTTTCTTTTTTTTTTTATGTGTTTGGCCCTATAATTTTTAATTTGTAGGGATCAAATTTTTATTAAATTGACAAAAAAAGAAAGAAGAAATTTAAAGTTTTTGACGTGTTAGGAGTGCTTTAATGGCAAACGTATTTCATTCAGTGTCCTAGTAGGCAATTTGAACACCAACTCCAATGACAGTATGAAAACAGCATGGTTTTGGTTTTTTAAAGCTTTTATTTACTTTATTATTTTTCAGGTAATACCTGAGAAGTTTTTAACTTTGAAAAACTTGAAAACTATTAATCTTTCAATCAACTGGTATGTTTGGATGGTAAGTATTCATGAAAAATTATGATGGATGTTCTTGAGAAGGAAAGCGGGAAAAGCACAGTTTAACTAGATTTAGAGTAAATCAAAACGTTTTATCTCTTTTTGTATCTCTTTGTCTCCCTGGTTCTGTCTGTCTCTTGTCTATCTTTCTATTTCTATCTATCTATGTATATTTCTATATAATATGAGATGATTTGTTTACATTTGACTTACAAAAATAAAACATTCAATAAAATTTCACTTTATGTCACATTAAAATTAATTCTTTATTATTATTAATTTTATTATTACTATTATTTATTGCTGAATTCATTTCTTTCAATGTTCTTATATGATTGAAAGTAGATATGTTACTGAATTGATTTGATCATAGCACACATTGACTTTTTATATACAAACTGTAGGCTCCCAGCATTGGTCGGGTGAACCGATAATTTCTTTTAAATTAAAATTTTGTTTTTTCTTTTCTGAGCCATGGGGTTGAATAAGAAATACCACCATTGGATTCCCTGTGCAATTTTATCCAAGAATACTTTGTGTTCTAACTTTGGCATAGTGGCTTTAAAAACCCTTTATCAAATTCGATAACGAAACCCCAAGCCCTGCGTGATAATGACAAACCAAAGGAATAAAATTTTGAACCTGGGAAGGACGGATTCCCATTCCATTGCCTTAACTATTGCACCATGATGACTTCTTGCATGTTTTTCTCTCATGAAGAATCATATATATGTATTAGAACGTGTCTCCAGAGACAGAATAGATATTATCTAGATATAGAACTATAACAATACGTACATCTTTTGGTCAGTAATGTAAGATGTGGTTAGATAGCATTAGGTCAATGTCATCATTGATGATGTTGCTCTGCTTGTTGATGGAGAATTCCAGGTATATTGATATTAACGAGGACGATTGAGGCCATTGAAGCATTTTGGTTGATACAAACTTTCAATGGCCTTCAAGAAACAAAAAAAGAAATTGTCAGTGAAATGATGCAAAAATGAAATAATTATTTAGTCATCAGCAAAAAGTATTTCATTGTTCTAAAAGTCAAAAAAGCACATCAATAGGCCATTTTTAACCTTTACAGAATCTGTTGAGAAATAAAGCCGTTCAGTCAGATCATATTTTTGACTTGTATGTATTTATATATATAGATTTTAGGTATAAAATGCCTGTCAGTGAATATATACTGATCACCCATCTAATTTTGATTCTTTTTCACAGTGTAGTCAGAACATACTCCTGGTGTCGTCTGGAACTTTAGGCAACGCTCTCCACTCTTTTGTTTTTAAGGTTAGTAAGTCTCTGTGTTGATCCGCTTACCTATGTTACAAGCTCTGATCTTGATGCGGGTAGAACTCCATTTTGCCTCATACTTTCCACACTTAGAGGTGCAGTGATTCAGGGTTTATTCTGGTTTCCCCGTGGTCCTACTAGAGCAGTAGTTCATAACCTTGTTGGAGGCACTAAACCCCACAAATTTCATACGTGCATTCACCGAACCCATCGTAATTGGAAAGATAAAATACATGTCTATCACACACACACACACACTGCACCCCTGAGACTGACTAACTGAAACCCAGGGGTTCTATCGAACTTAGGTTAAGAACCACTGTGCTAAAGGATTTATCTTTCTATCATAGCTGATATCTTTTAGCACTCAGATGGAGTGAAGAAACATATCAAGTTTCTTCCTATATATACCACAACGTCAGGCCCAGGGAAATAAGGATTCAAATCCATGAGCTTGCAATTTCTAATCTCACTGTCTTATCATTACACCACTGATATCACATTTTGCCCGGTAGGTCTGTTTAATTGTTGGTGATATTTTTGCAAAGTTTGTGAAAAGGATAGGGAAAAGGATGAAAGCTTTCTAAATGATATTATAATGATTCATGGTTGACTTCCAGCCTCAAGTTAAATTGCTTTGATGCAACTGAAAATCATTAGGATATTATAGACATTATTAGTACTCATTTTCATGTAGAATTTTAAATGGTTTCTTGAAAATTCCTAGCAGACAGCCTCATATTCTCAAAAACCAAAAAATGCTGCAAACAAATGTTTGATAGCCTAAAAATAAGTCTCAAAAGTTTTTAGTATGAGCTTCAGCAAGAACCGTAGCCCCAAGACAGTACCCTTCATTCCTATATTTGTTTGTAACAAGAAATGATAAAAGGTTGTCCGCTTTCAGCTTAAGGATGATGATACTGCTGCTGTAAGGATGATGATCAACATCATCATCGATATATATATATATATAAACTACCATTCTTGTTTGATAGTTTATCATGTAATGTTGATATTGCACAGTGACATTTTTTTAAAGTTTATTATTCAAATGAACAATCTTTGAAGGACAAATTTTGATTGAAATAGAACATTGGCATCTCTTTCTTCATTTTAGCCTGGAATGATGACACGTTTACCAAAATTTGAAGTCGATTTACCCAGCATTCCTAAACCCCCAAAGTTGTCACTGTTAGAGAGGGATGTTTTTCTCGCTGTGATGTGAGTAATATAGTTTTGAGAGTGTCACTTAAAAACAACAACCCTGAAGAGCTAAGAAATAATTCGCGTGAATAGATCATTTGATTGTTTGTCTGCTTGATTGATTTATTGTCCACTTGATTGACCTTTACCACTAGCCATAATCCCAGGGTTGTTACTTATCTGTATTAAAAAGATATTTTTAAGTTATCGATGGTCACTTTTTCAGTTTCATTGAATAACGTAGTTCCCTTAAATCTTGAAGTGTATCATTTTGTAGTTTCATTTAATAAACTTATGTGTTGATTTGCATAGAATAATGAAAACTTTAACACTAAACAAATAAAAAGTATCCTTATACATACATCATCAGTGCCAAATAAATCATTATAATGTATGTTCAGTTTTAAAGTGCATAGTTTAAAGCCTTAAGACCTTGGGAAAAAAAGTTCCATTTAATTTTAATTGAAATATCTAAACATATTATTTGTAGAAAATATAATGCACAATAGTATTTCTTCAGCATTGATCACAATACAAAGAGTTTTACAGTAGCTTCCTTATTTATTCTTCTTGTTTATTGAAGTCATTATTTGGATTTTACAATTAAATTGTAATAGTCTAGAATTAAATTGTGATGATGACCTGCTAAAATTTAATCATATTCCATAGATATAAAATGAATGTTGGAAACGTTTATGTTTCAACTGCTGTGCTTTTCTTTTCTTTTTTTTTACCGTAGATACAATCATTTATATGTTGTGGTTCTTCGTCACTCTCCAATGGCAACAACTGGGGCAGAGATTGTCCTTTATCAATTAAACAAGTAAGTTTTCAACTGTCTGTTCTCTCTTCATGGGCCCTTTTGTCTTTTTTGCCTATCTGTCTGTTTATCTGACTATCTGTCTATCTATCTCTGTTCGTTTGTCTCTGTCTGTCAGTTTCTCACCCCTCCCTTCCGAAATAAAACCCCAACAAAAACTCACCTAAATACCCTAAAAGAACAAAGCAACATAACCACACACACACCCACACACACACACACACAAGCACGTTATGAAGGAAGAAAAAATGTTAGTAATGTCCATTTTGAGCTGCAGAGTAATTAATGATAGCATAAGTGTTGGTATGCTTATAACCCAGCTTGAATGCTCAGTGCCTTCATTTTTTCTTCCTTAGTGGCTTCATGTGCCAACAAAGCAATACACACTTTGTTATTCAATGTATATATGTTATGGAAGCTATTTTTCTTTTTGGGGGCCCATGAATTCAGTGAGGCCAGATAACCAGCGTTCTGACTATTGTACACACTCAGAAATTATCCCTTGATAAAGGAGTTTACACCATATCAATAGTTGAGCCAGAAAATGAATGCAACTGTCACAGAGCAAAAATTTAGCAATGGTAGAAATACCCCAACAGCACATTATCCTTCACATTAATGTTATAACAAATCAGTTATGATTTTTTTGGTTGGGTACTAGGGGTAAAAATGCAGGGTAGAAATGGACATATACATTGACAGTTTTTGTCTCACCTAGAGACCCGCTTTTGCCTATCTGTGGAGAAAAAAATTCACTCTTTGTTCTTCCAGATTAAATTATTTTTTTTTTTAAAGACAGATAAGATTGATTTTTTCATTGTTTTCCATCTACTTTTTTTAACTTTGAAGGGAGAATCCTGCACGGAAAAGTGATTTACTGAAACTGGACATGAACGGTCGTTTTGCAATCAACATTGTTGACAACCTGATTATGGTCCACCATCAAGCCTCAAAGGTAAGTGATTCAAGGTAGTTGTAATGGCTAATTATTATTCTTAAATCTCTTTTCACTGAATTTTGCTTTGTGATAGAGTGAAGTTATGGCCTGCGAAATTGTTTTTTCCGTTTAAAATGTGATTAAGTCTTTAGATTCTGAATTGTTGAGTCATGGATAAATCCAGACGGGTATAAAAGGGAATAAAACAACATATGTCTGAAGAGTGCTCACAGTTGTTAACAAATACTTTACTTTACTTACTTGCTTACTTACTTACTTACTTACTTACTTACTTACTTACTTACTTACTTACTTACTTACTTACTTACTTACTTACTTACTTACTTACTTACTTACTTACTTACTTGCTTGCTTGCTTGCTTGCTTGCTTGCTTACTTGCTTGCTTACTTACTTATGACTTTATAGAGAAAATTTCCTTCAAGGCCATTATGACTTATATATCTGGAGCTTACCCTGGATTCTACAGTGTGAAGGGGAAAAATTCAATTCAATTTTTAAAAATTGTAATTATCCTCAAATGGCAATTATATAATAATAACCACTTCCTGGACAGGATGCTAATCTGATGCAGATTTTTGCTCTCAAGCTAGGGTTTGTACCCATTGGCACCTGGGTAGAGAGGGAATATTGTGTTAAGTGTCTTTCCCAAGGAACACAACATCGGACGTGGCTTTGCTAAGATTCGGACCTGATGATCCCAAGTTTGACAGCTTTACCACTCAGCCACTGATGCCACTCTTCTTACTTACTTCCCACTTAGTCTACTGGCTCATAATGCAATGACAAAATCCTTCCACTTCTTCCTGTTTCCAGTCATCCTCTAAGATACACCAGGTGTGTCCTACATCTTTCACTTTCGGTTTCACTTTGTTCTACCACATGTTGTTTTTGGTCGGCCGCTGATTCTTTTCCTTCAGATGTCCAGTGGATGACATTTCTTGCTATTTCTCACCTTTCCCTTCTTTAACACGTGTCCTATCCATCAAACCTTTGCATGCCTTAAAACAAAATTTGCCATGTCAGAAGGACAGTAAAAGATATGTTTAGATCTTCTTTATCAGTCACAAAAACTATAATATACTGATGTACATGTATATCATAGAGAAAGGTCTTGAACATACTTTATCATGCTTTACAACAATTTTATTTAACTTGAAATGTTTCAGGCTGATTTTGTTCAAGTTTTATATCTGTATTTCTCCCTCTAAAGATTCTCACTGATGAGCGATATTCTTTTTGCAAAAAAACCCACTGCACTCCTGACATTTTACTTTCAATGACTGATTTTAAGGGATATGATAAATATTTTAGGTGGGAAAGGAATCATGTCCAATCTTGCATTCATTATAATCCAAATAAGAGGCAGAAACAGACATTATTGAATGTCAGACTTTTGAAAATGTACCTACTGGAATAAATCATGGAATTTCAAGACACCGAGATCAACAATGAGTGAGTCTTTTTTATTTATCAATACAGAATTGGACATGATTCATTTCTACCAAAACTTTTGTCATATCGCTTACAATGGGTAAAGGAGAGTAAAAATACCAGGTGTGCAGTTTTCTGTGTGCAAATGAGTATATTATAGAGATGTGTAGGGCTCTCTTTTTTATGTTTTAGGGTTGGTGTGCTGAATTAGGCTGTTTTGATATGTGAATCAACTTAGCAGAATATAAATATAGAAATAGGATGAATCAAGTGACTGACTTTTCCTTTGTCTTTTCTTCCAGACATCTGTCATATTTGACATCAAACTAGACGGCAAATCAGACGGCTATGTTAATCACCATTATCCAGTCTTACCACCCTTGGGCATCCACCCTTTCAAATTGCTTCTCCCATGTAAGCATTACTATCGTACAATTATTTTTTTTGGTAATATTGATCTCTTTAGTATGACATTTATTGAAGGAAAATTATCGTTCGATGTGTGTTCTGAAGTAATATGATGATAAAATGTAACTATAACCAAGAAATTAGACACTTTACTCAAGGATTTTGTCACAAATGTAAAGATTTCATTGCATTACATTGAGATTGATAAGTATATACAAATATTCTCAAATTCATACTGGAAAAGAAAAAACAACCAACTCATAAAAAAATAACCTAAAAATGAAAGGTGTGGGAAAAAAAGAACCTGTTTGCAGTTCATGTGGAACAGAAAATGCAAATTCTAAACAAACAATGTATTTTATGTGAAGGTGTTTTTTGGTTATTTGTTTCTTATCTCATGTGTCTTGATTTGTGAACAGCGGTTAACATGCAAGCAGGTACAGACAGAACTGAATACAAGTGTGAGTTGTGTATCCTTTGCTATTCAGAAGACCTATTTTCATTTTCTTTGTGAAGTTTCTCTCATATTAAAGATATTTTCAATAGTTTGTTTTCTTTTTGTTAATATTAAATTTGTACACAAAAGAGTCACTTCAGGAAACAAGATTCCCCATCTTGGAGGCTTATTTTTTAAACCAATGTCTTGAGAGGTAGTCAAGCTTAACTCATTATGATTGCATCGATTACATATATCCGACAGTCTATCTGTCTGCCAAGGTCGCATTAGACACATGTGTCCAATAGTTTTTTGGATTCATGTAGAAGCGGTAGGGCACTGGAAATTCTAGTATTGTGAATAATTAAACATTTTCTGTCCTGGTCATATCTCTTAGTTTGTGATAGCCTTTTTCCGCTTATCATCATAAATAAAAAAAATGTTACGCTTGATTGAAAATAAGTCAAAATTGTGCAGCACAGGGGTATGACCGGGTTCACTACCATGCAATGAGTTCATGAATATATAATCTTGAGAGGAGCAATAAATAATGTTTCCACACATTGTATGCACAAGTGTTCATTTTTATATGGCTGTTCAATTTCCTTAATGAATCAAAGACTCAGCCAATTGGATTGTGTTTCAGCCTGACATTGTCATCGATGCAAAATTAGGTAATGTTTGTACATAACTCAAAAGATTGTTCTCCATGTTACTGTGCCAATTGCTGATATATTCATAACGTTCCCCTTTTCTTTATTTGTTTTTGAGTTTTTTTCTTCATTTTTCTTTAGTATTGTAGCTGTATTGGTTGCATCAAACATGATCAAATATTCAATATGAATGCTCAGTATAATATTTGTATTTATTATTAGCTTTCAAAAGAAGAAATACATATATTTTCTTTATCTAAATATTTGGAAAAACAACAACAAACCCCATCTCATTGAAACTCTTTGGTACATTGAAATGATGTTTGGAAATAGGCTTGATTGTTTTAGATTTTCAATGGATGACTTCACCTTACAACACACATACAATTATGTAAAGTAAAGTTCCTTAAAGGCCATTATGGCTCACAGAGCCAGAGCTTATCTCAGTTTCAATAATATGAAGCAGAATGAGTTATCATAATCACCTCCTGGGCAGGATGCTAGCATGACACAGGTTTTTACTCCCAAGCTAATGCTTGTACCCATTTGCACCTGGGTTGAGTTGGGGAAATACAAGTTAAGTGTCATTTCCAAGGAACACAACATCAGGCCTAGCTTTGCCAGGATTCAAACATACAATTATAGTAATCAGTTATTCATAAAAACTGGAGAAAATGTTTACACCTATTGGGGCACGAACCTACGACCTTTTGGTTGAGAGGCCGGCACCTTAAACTTATAGAAATGTTTCCTCTTTCCTTCAAGGCTATTATAGCATATAAAGCCAGAGCATATCCTGGTTTCTATAGCTTGAAGCGGAGCAGGTGATGAAAATCACCTTCTGGACAGGACGCTACTGTGATGCAGGTTGTTACTCCCAAGTTAGTGCTTGTTCCCATTTGCACCTGGGTAGAATGGGGAACCTGGAAGTTATTTTTTTTGCTTTTGAGTTGAGGTTTTTGCTTTTAGTATGTTTATGAGTAACTGTCAAAATATAGTCATCCTATATCTTTGAAAAGTTTGTAGCGTCCGTGGTTGCCATAGAAACGGCCGCCTTCTTGGATTTTGATTCAATTTTCAAAATCTATCTCCTCCTTAGTTATGAATAAAATCACTCAAAAGCTGTGCAGATCATCTTTTCCATTCAATATCTAAAGAGTGACATCAGGTTTTTTTATATTTTTGATATATTTTTTTTATGAATTTTTAAAAATACTAGATCTATATATCGTGAATGTACAAAAACGGCATTTTTTATTACAAAAAGAAATTTCTCAAAAAGTTTACAATATTCCAAAAAACCCGACGTCATTCTATTAACATTGACAAGAGGAACATGTGTGCCAAATATAATACAAATCGTTCTGTAAATGGCGGAGGAGATAGAATTTTAGTGTGGAAAATGATGTTTCGAGGAAAAATTCAAATAAAAAAATCAAAAGAAAATAACACAAAACAAACGCTTCAGACGGGTTTCCTTGTTGTAGCAGCCCCCTTACTCTTTCGACAGTCTCTGGCATTGTTACTTATGTAAATAGGATTATAAATCTAGGTTTAGATGTGCACTGTTGTGAAAACAGACGTTGAAATGACCAGTTCTTTATTTTTTTCCTCTATAGCCTATGTTTGTGCGCGTGTTTACATACACACTGACGCGCAACGCCTCTTATATCACACAGCGATGGGCCGGCGCGTCGATCGGTGACGGCAGAAACTAGGTTAAAGTCGTCGTTGCCTTATTTGGCATTTAACCGCCAATTTGCGGGTTTTTACTGCCATTTTTCTCAGTCAGTGTTAGGATAATTTACCTAAAAAATTTGATTGTTTTTTTGCCTACAAAATATTTTGTAAAAAAAAAATATATGTGATATGGACATTTTTCTGCCATGAACTTGTAGATAAATGATCGTTCTACCCGAATATGCAAAGAACAGAAAATCAACCTTTTGGTCCAAAACTCGCCAGTCCTTTCAGAATGTTTTTTAAATTGTTTAAAAATGTTTTTATTTTTTTAATGTTTGAATTTAAATTGCATTTACAGGTTGTCTGTGGAAAATCGAAATTTGCCTCAACCCATTGGTCACCATGATTCCTGATAAGGTAAATACGTGAACATCCAGATTATTTAATTTGAAAATGAGTAATTGTTTGTATGTCTGAAACATAAATATACAATTTTTTTTCGTATAATTATCAGTTAAAGTAAGTATCTTTAACAGCATGAAATTACTCAGGGAAAAGTCAAGGGAAGTCATACATTTGAATGGTTGATTGTTCAATTGAAGAAACATATTGACTGAATAATTACAAACCAATTTATTTTTGTTTATGGTTAATATTATATTTATTATTATTATTTTTATTATTAATGTTATTATTATTATTATTATTATTATTATTATTATTATTATTATTATTATTATTATGATTATTATTTATTTTTATTATTAGTCATTTTATTATTATTATTACTATAATTATTATTATTATTATTATTATTATTATTATTATTATTATTATTATTATTCTTTCCTTCTTTATCAATGACTCAGCCCGAAATGATTTTTCTCCAGGCTGCCCTGTCCTGACATTTTCTGTTTCCTTCTGTGAAAGTTAAATTTCTTTGCGTTAATGCCTCTTTTATATCTTCTTCCCACTTTCTCCGAGGGCTGCCTTTTTGGTCTTTTACCTTGAGTTTTAGCACTGTATACTGATTTAGCTATTCTATTGCCATTCATTCTGTTAACATGCCCAAACCATCTCAATTGATTCATTTCTATCTTCGTTTTTATGCTATCTGCTTTGGTTTGATCTCTTATTGTTGTGTTTCTGATTTTATCTCTTTTAGTTTTCCCTACTACTCTTCTTAGATATTTCATTTCGGCTGCCTGCATTCTACTGTATTCCCTACTGTCTAAGGTCCAGGTTTTGCTGCCATAGAGGAGAGTAGGACAATTAACTGTTGTATACTGCCATTTTGGTTTTTGTTGACAATTCTTGTTTACCTACAAATGCCTTTCCTAGATGGTTATATATTGCACTTGCCTTTTGATTCTCTGGCTGATTTCTTCTCTTAGTTTTCCCTCTGAGTCATTACTCCTAAGTAATTGTAGCTTTGACCTTGTTCTAAATTCTCCCTGCCTAATTTAAGATTTTGTGTTTTAGCTTCCTAGTTACTAGCATTGTTTTGGTTTTCTTTGCATTTACTCTCATTCCTCTTTTATTTAATTCATTATTCATTATCTTGATATTTGACTGGAGGTTGCTTTCTGATTTTCCAAACAGAACCAAATCATCAGCAAATGAAAGCATTGATACATTTACTGGTTTGAGCTTCCACATACCTACATTCATTTTCTTCCTTTTTGAGGATGCCTTTGCAACTGAATCCATAAATGTGATAAACAAAAGAGGACAGGATACAAACCTGTCTTTCTCCTATATCTACATCAAATTCTTCAGATACATTTCCAACTACTCTCACTGCATATGTTGGTTTATTGTAAAAACTTTCAATGGCTTCTATTAAATTTTGCTCTACGTTGTGTTCTTTTAAGGAATGCCATAGTTCATCCTTCTCACAGTGTCAAATGCCTTTTCTAAGTCAATAAAACACAGGTGCAAGTCAATGTTTCTCTCAAGGAATTTTTCTATTATTTGTTTGATTGTAAGTATGTGATCTTGTACAATTCTTCCTGGTCTAAATCCACTCTGGTGTTCTTCAATCTGATCCTCTACTCTTTTCCTTAGTCTCATTTCCAGAATCCTGGCATACACTGGCATATTATTATTATGATTATCATTATTATTATCAGTATCATTATTGGCCTTATTTTTATCATTATCACTATTGTTATTATGATATTGATTTTGGTTATTTCAAAATATATGGTAATTGTTATAATTTTTATTATTATTATTATTATTATTATTATTATTATTATTATTATTATTATTATTATTATTATTATTATTATTATTATTATTATTATTATTATGTTGTTATTATTATTATTATTATTATTATTATTATTATTATTATTATTATTATTATTATTATTATTGTTATTATTATAATTATTATTGTTGTTGTTATTGTTGTTGTTGTTGTTGTTGTTGTTAGTAGTAGTAGTAGTAGTAGCAATATCAACCTCAATTGTTCTGTGCTACATATTGAATCAATTAAAGCAAAAGAAAACTAAACTTTATCCCTCAATAGATCTATTTTATCTCTTATGCATTTCCAGGACCGTTTGATTGAATTTCTCTTAAATCGTGCCGAGAGCAAAAGTGTCCTTTTGTCAGTGTGTGCTGAGATGCTAGTGCCTGGCAAGCAAGCCAGTCTGCAGATTTTGGCAAAAGTGTTTGACATGCTGAATTTTAGATATAGGCATTATTTGGACACAGAGACACTTACAGCAGTAAGGACATTATTTATTGATACTCATTTATCGTAGTTCATCACCCACTAACTATTCAATTCAAAATTCAATAAAAAAAATGTTTTATTTCTCTCCCTTCTAACGCTGACTCATATTTTTTTCTTGAGCGCTTTTTAAATAGTAGAGTCTGTTACAGGTGTAAAGAGATGTTCATTAAAATCTCAGGAATCATAAAAACAACCTAGTGGTGATGATAACACCACATTCAAAGAAACAGAATTATCAGAAAAGAATAAAGATTGTGACTCTCAGCTCCCTTCCTTCCTTCTTAGAAAATCTTCAACATTTGGCACTAGAAATTTATTGTCAAAAGCACTTTGACTGGTGTATGGTTTTATTTGAACGAAGTAAAAAATATAATGAGAAAATAGTTTTCTAAGTATTTTAAAATTGTGTTAAATTGTGATTATAATGAAATAATGTATCCTATAATCAAACGCGCAATGGCTGAAGAATAGTGAAAAACAAAGAAGTAAGTGATAATTTAAAATTATGAACTTTGCGGTTATTGGAAAGAATTTTCCATGAAGTTGAAATTACCCTTAATTTGTCTTCAAAACAATATACTTTTTATAAATTGATTATTGGACCCATGTAAGTAACAGATCACATTTTCTTAATGGATGTCAATGAAGAGAAGAGTAGCAATTTCAGTCTTATACAAAAGATAGTCAACCAGTCAAAGCATAGAGCTTCCAGTAACAAGAGTGAAACAAAACAAAAATTACACAATACTTCACCCTCCTCATTATTATGTGTAGCTTATCCGTAGTCTGACATCGCTTCCTGAACCCTCCTTTGGAAAAGCTAACGATCCTCTGCCACTTGACCTGCTGCCTCTGTTGTTGTTGTTTCTAAAATGCGTTTTTTTCTAAATTCTGGGGAATTTGAGGTGTCCAAAATATCTCAGCTTCTATTTCTTGGTGGCACAAAAAGAAATAGAAAGAACAAAACTCAAAGCCAGTGTATTGTATCAGATTTTGCGCTGACAACAGATTTTTATATTCATAATTAGTTCTTCCGCATCATGATTGAAGCTTTCAAGATTCTTTGGAAAGTGAAAACATATCATGAACATTTATAAAAATGTCTTAAATGTCTGGGTCATAGTATATATATATATGATTCATTGATTGTGTGGGCAGTTTGGTGGTGTTTGTAGGTCCTACTTTTTTCTTTTGACTTTTTCATTTACCTTTCATCTTGTCATTTTGTCTTAATTCACCCTGAGATCACCGCATATGGTAGACGGGGTAAAATTCAATGAAACAAAAGAAAGAAAAGTAAGGTATATAATTACAATATTTCTATTACTTTGCGAATTGGCGTGCCTAGTAATTCAGCTGTTGATTTTTTCCCCATCGACACAGTCAGTTGAAACGCCACTGTTTCAGAACAAGAAGGTGATAGTTGTGGACCAATCAGACATGTTTACACACGTCTTTTCCGTTCTTGAGGAGTACAAGGTGAGTGTAATGTCAAATGTAAAAGAGACCAAAGACCTCTTTAGAATGAATAACATTTTCTTAATCTGTGTGTTGTTGTTGTTGCCATTTCTATTATTGCTGTTCTTATCGTTGTTGTAAAATATATCATCTTGTTAAAAAGTCATTGTAAGACATGAAGATTCATCCTCAGCACTACAGATGTGGGTGGGCGTGGTGTGTGAGGTCCTACTTCTTTCCTTTCACTCATTTACTTATCTTTTCTCTTGCTGTTGCCTCTTTATTTACCCCCTGAGATCACTGCATATGGTGGATAAGGTAGATTTCAATGAAACAAGTTTGAAGGTAAGGAGGAATTAAAATTTCCCGGCTACTCTGAGGAATGATGATGTAAAGTTCTGTCATTTGAATTCTGGATTCTAAATTATAATTATAGTAGCACCTAGAACAGGCCAACGAAGTCTAATTCATAATTTTATTTAAATTTGAACATTCAGCAGTGCTTATTCGCTGACTGACTGCAACATTATCCATCAATGAGTATAACGGCGTAAGAATTTTAGCTAGCATAAATTGCTTTAAAAGGCTTATATGTAATTTGATTACAGTGGTTTGGATTCGTGAAAATGGGTACAAGCATCGCTGGCTTGGGAGTAAAAACCTGTGTCAGACTAATGTCCTGTCCAGGAAGTGATTATTATCACCTGTTTCATTTCACATTATAGAAACTTGGATAAGCTCCGGCTCTATGAGCACTTAATGGCCTTAAAGGAACTTTACTTACTTTACTCTTACTTTCACCCTCTGTCAATGCACTGTTTTTTTTTTTCTTTTTTTATTTCAGGATATCAAATACAAGTTCATGGTAGGCGTTTTGATAGAGTACATTCGCTCTCTCAATCAGTGCAATATACCTGTGCAGGTAAGAAAATGTTCAATCTTGCACACTCTTGAAACAAATTGTTACATTGAAGACTCATTTAAATCTGAACAGAAAATGCCATCCTCAAAATGTCTTTCTTTCACCCTTTTCCCGACAGTTCTTAAATGAACTATAAAGATAGATGTTCCTGGTTCAAGGAAATTAAATGTAAGATTTAACTTAATTTTGAGTCTTTGATGTGCAGTAACAAGATCACAAATGTTTATGCGTAGTGTATAGTATTTATTCATGCATGCTTTCTTTCCTACAGTAAAGGCCCATCATTCGTATCTTGTCTCCTACTACCGTATATCACCGCGTATAGGAAGCAACATTTTTACTAAAAAATCATCATAGGTGGCAAGTCTACCTGCGTCTCATCATCTGTGGTGTACACAAACGTACTGGTTTGTTTCCTTCCGAAAATAAATAATTACTTTACCGTACATCATTGTGTATAGGATGTTTTTTTTTTAACGATGGTGACACAATCAGTTGAAACGCACATGTAGTACGTTCCTGCTAAGTACAAATCTTCGCATCACGATACAATACACTGTAATGTACTACTCAATAGGAGGGAGAGAAAAATATAATATTAACGGATGGTCGATCCGGCCCCGTGAATCTGCAATGCAGTTATCGATCGATAAAGTGAACTCTGTGTCACTGTGTGTGACCATAAAAGAAAAAATAGAAACAAATAAATAAATAATTGGAAAGGGGTTGAGGCAAGGGCAAGGGAAGAGGGGTGGAGGTTAGGGGTGATGGTGGAACTAAGGGCGGAAAGGAGGGAAAACGTTGTTGCCTTTCTTTTCAGCACCTGCTCTCACTCGCTCTCTCGGCCGATGCTGATCATACTCATTATGAAAATACATAATAATTAGTGTCAGGAGCTTTAGCTTTGATTTAAAATGTCAGTGCGTCTTATCTGATATGTATATGAGAAAAGATTTTCCTCTACGTCGCTGCATTCTGTTTGCGATGCTATTTGGTACTCATTTCTGTTGTTTTAATGAACACAAATTTTATCTGTCTTTTTTTCCTCCAAAGCATTACTTGTACGAGTTGATAATCAACATCTTGGTCCACAACAATTGCTTTTACCAGTTGCATCAGTTTCTTCAGTATCACGTCCTGAGTGATTCCAAACCTTTGGTACGTTTCGCTTTGATCAATTGGATCCTCGTTAAACTACGTTGTAGACTTAATTTAATACTTCAACTTGAATAATTTATTTATGAAGGGGGACAAAGTCTTTAGCAGTAGCAGGGGGTACTGGCATGTCGTGAAAAATCATGAAAACAGTTTTCTGGAAGCACTTATGTTAAACTTCAATATACATAACAGATTTTTATCTATTTAATTACAGGCCTGCTTGATGCTTTCCTTGAGTCTGTATATCCACCAGCCCACCAATTAGCCTTAGACATGCTGAAGGTGAGGGTCTTAGTCTTATTGTATCCCCGACACCTATTACTGTCAACGAAATTTTTGATGAATGAAGCAGATAGTTTCTCAATGTACTATTCATTTGAATTTCTACTGCAGCACTGGTGATAATGTCTGTTTCTTCTTTTGACTTTATAAATTTACTATTTAAAAAATTCTCTTTTTACTTATGACACCTTCGAGACTGCGTATTTATTGCTTCTTTTGTTTTCCTCTTTATTGTCATTGTGTCTAAAACAACATTTTTCAGACAAAGCTCTTGAATTGTTTATTATGATACCAATGAAGTTAAAAATAAAGGTGATTTTTTATTTTTATTTTTACAATTTTTTTTATTTTGCTTTGCTTATCTTGCTGTAGTTTTCTTGTTATTTCTTAACTAGTCTGCTTTTCAATGGATAAAGGATTTTTACTTCTTTAAAAAAAAAAAATCGTATCGTTTAATTTTGTCTCTTTCATGCTTTTAATCTTTAACAACCTGTTGAATCTGTTTCTGAATTTTGTATAATCTTTTTTTATCAGGCATTAAATATTTAAATCCTGCTAACATTACGACAGCGTGTTTAACCCTTACACTGCCACCCATTTTACACCGGATGTCTTTGCCATTGCCACCCATTTTACACTGGATGTCTTTGCCACCCATTTTACACTGGATGTCTTTGCCATTGTCACCCATTTTACACCGGATGTCTTTGCCATTGTCACCCATTTTACACTGGATGTCTTTGCCCTTGCCACCCATTTACACCGGATGTCTTTGCCATTGCCACCCATTTTACACTGGATGTCTTTGCCCTTGCCACCCATTTTACACCGGATGTCTTTGCCATTGCCACCCATTTTACACCAGATGTCTTTGCCATTGCCACCCATTTTACACTGGATGTCTTTGCCATTGCCACCCATTTTACACTGGATGTCTTTGCCGTTGTCACCCATTTTACACTGGATGTCTTTGCCATTGTCACCCATTTTACACTGGATGTCTTTGCCGTTGTCACCCATTTTACACTGGATGTCTTTGCCATTGCCACCCATTTTGGCTGAAATTCTTAAAAGTGACTCATATCAGGAAAAAATAATTCATTTCTAAACTACAATAGATATTCAAATGAAACGTTCAGAACATACTAATGATATATTGTGCAACAAGATTAAACATTCAAAATATGCAAATCAGGTCATGTGACCATGGCAGCCATCTTGGATTTTGACAATTTATGTTTTTTTGGTCATATCTCAGTGATAATGACAGTTTATGGTCACAAAGTACACCATTGTGAAGCATATTATGGTCTAATCATGATTTGTAGAGTGTGTTGTAGTGTAAGGAAGACAGAAAAAAGAGAAAAATTGGACAATAATGTGAAAATAATACAATTATTCATGATGCATGACAAACACACAAAAATGCAAATATTGAGAACAAAATACCCAAAATGACACGAAAACAGTAATCAAGAATTAAAAATGTATTTTGCTGAGCCGTCCTGTCTACCTCAGTCTTCTATTCTTGTGTTTTCTGTGGTTGTGTGTCATATATGTCTCTAATTTTTAAATATTCCCAGTGCCAGGCACTAGCATCAACAGTGCCACGCCCTCTTTTTATTTGTTCTCTCTGCTGGAAAACCTCATACACTTCGTTGTTACTGTTAGAGTCATTAAGCTCTTCAACACCTCTATAATATCCGCTGCACTATGGATCATCACTATCTTCAACTCTGGCCTCGTCAGAATCAGATTCATGACGGTGCATAATCTATTCATCATTGAAATCCACAATTTCGGTGTTGCCGGTGTAAACAAGTCGGAAAATAGGTCAAATCTGGGTCAAATTGTCAAATTTTGAGCGGAAAAAATTTATGCAGTAGCAGCAGTCTATTACAATGGACAAGAAACTACTCTACATAACAATTTACTTCGTTGTATTTTATATTCAACCTTTTTAGTGGAGCTGGTGAAGTTTCGACTATAGTCGAAGTCGGCAATACGACTGTCAACCGAAAGTTTTGACTATAGTCTAACATGGCAACATAAGGTTATGTAGGAATATTGTTCTTGTTTTTTATTAATACCTCCCTTTTATAATCGTTTTTACATCATGACAAAAGTGTCATGGTAACTATGATAAACATCAAGGGTAATTGGCAACTCAAAAAAACGTTATGGGAAATCGTAAATGTTCATATTATGAAGATGAATATTTAAGTATACATCTTTCCAAAGTAAATTGAATGCTCTTTTTATAATTTTCAACATCATATTTTGTCTCATTGGTCAACTGATATAAATGGCCTTGATCTTGCAACGACCGTTGTTTATTCATCAATGAAGTATCTTTCATTCACTCCTTTTTACATTCCTAACAATGAGTAAATGAAAAACCTTAGAGCTTTCAAACGTCTTTTTAAAACATTCTTTTGTTTAGAGGGAAGTAAAGAAACAGTGAATTTGTAATGGGTTTATTTTTCTTTTGATTTCAGTCACAGCTTCTTAGTGACCTTCAAAGTTCACAAAACTTTTCTGAGTAAATCCATGCAATAGTGCCTTTCTAGTTTGAAAAGTCATGTAATTACTCAAAGTTATGAAAAATCCTCCCTATTAACTTCTGATGGCATTATCTTCTTCCAGTCCAACATATTCGACTCTACAGTGGTTTTTCAGTACTTACATTTTTATCCTCATCTTTGTTACTAGAACCATCATTGAGGTACCGAAGACAGGGAATTCCCTCAAAATTGTCACTGTTCTTTAGAATCTTCCAAGAGGCTATGTTTATGAATTTCAGCTAGCTCTGCCTGAGCATCGCCGTTATTTTATATTTGGAAAATGCTGATAATGGAACAAGTTATTTTTAAATACATACTTTTCTTACCCACACGCTGCAAATGATCATATTTTCGCTTTATTTTCACTTTCATCTGATGGAAACAGAAATATACAATCATTATATATATCCATTACATCTGGTATTGTGAAGTGTTTCTTCTTACAGTAAGGTAAACTTAATCCGGCTGATTCCTGATTAAACCAGTCTGTGACATTTGTGGGGTTAAAGGCATGTATCTTGTAGAGGTTCAAAGTAAAGTTTCCATGTAACAGTACGGCAAATTTAAGCTCAAGCAATGCAACGCAATGACTTTTCTCATTACCATCAAGACATTTACATTCACTCTTATGTTTTTCTGTATTTTCAGAGGATACAAACAGCAAATGATGAGATCATTGAAGTGTTACTTTCCAAGCATCATTTACTGCCAGCTTTGAGGTAAATCTATGATTTATGCCTGATGAAAGTTATTCTATAAGCTATATCCTCATCTTGTCCTTAAAAATCTAAGAACGCTTGTTTTTAATACTGTATATTGTTGAAGCTGTGGAAACCCAGTTTTTAAGTCTGAAATAAACGTAAAAAAAGAAGATATTATGAAGTAGATATATCTTCTTAATTTTCATCCATCCTTACTCTTTTGTATCATTTATCTAATTTTTTCTCCTCTCTAGAAGCATCCATGATCTATTGTTTGAGACTCTTTAGAGAGAGAGTTGTCTGGGTTTTTCTTAAACGTTGATGTAAAAAATATCCACCAAGTGGTAGCAATGTAATTTTTTGTTGTTGTTAAAATAATTCTTTCAATTCACTCATGGCTTATTTTTGTTTTATTTTTGTTTTTCATAATTTCAGATTTATCAGAAGTGTCGGTATGATTGATCAAGTTTCTTCCAGAAAATTCTTAGAGGCTGCCCTGAATACTAATGACAACATGATTTTTTATACAGTTTTCAAATTTTTTGAGTATCGAAATCAACGGCTGAGAGCAAGCGCTTTCAGACAGGTAGGCCTTTATTAAAGGTAGAAATATAAGGTTTATGGAAAGTGGACCTAATTTACATTTAAATCACAGAAGGGTTCCCTCAGTAACAGTCTGTGAAATATGATTGTTTTTATTAATTTTTTTATTAGAACTCTCCAACTGGCCATGATTACTAAAAGGAATGAGAAAAAGGAAATTGTGTGCCGCTTTGCATGAACTGATTGAGACTATACTATTAGTACTGTTATGATTTACCCAAAACTCTAACCCAGGATTATGTTTCCCTCCCTTACTGTGTAAGGGAGTAGGAATACATTCTGTTGAGTGAATTTCAACAAAAATTGTCATACAATTTCTATGAGAAATATGAAAAATAAATAACAATTGTTATTTCTCTGATATACAGTGTTCTGTCTATATCTTGTATACTATTTTCATAATGAGATGAAATACATGTACATATGTGCTATTCATCAACATAAAAACATGTTATTTACACTCTCACAGTTTTTGTTTCAAACTTTTCCTTTTTTGTCTTCATCAATACATATATACCATAATGTCACATCTGAAAACAAATTTCAAAACACGATTATGATAAGCAAATCTTCATTCAAAAAGGGATGAAAAGGACCAACTTCAGTGTGTCACAATATGATTTGTTCACTCACATTAAGAGAGAAATGAACATGGAAATGTCAACTTCATTACTAAAGAATGGTAGGCATAGAGACATTGTCTTTTTTCCAACAAAGAGGCTTACAGAAACCACTGTACTTTGTTTCTCTGTTATTTGTTATTTTTTAGGTCTGCTGTGAATTTTTTGTCCAACGATTAATTGTATTCAAGTTTTTATATGTGTTGGTGATTTTTTAAACTGTATTTTCAGGAGAATACTGTGAGCAATATGTGAATCATTTTGAGAGTGTCTTTGGCAGTGATGCTTTCATGCCAGCACAACTAAGCATTTGATGGGATGTCAACATGGTGCTTATAATGATCCTCTATGAACAAGTCAAGTCAATATGTATTAAATACAAACTTAGTTTGCTTTTGTTTGATGATCCGTCAGTTTTAAATACTTTCACATCACAGTTTAAATTATTGGATTGAAATTAATCGCTGTAATAAGTACATAATTAATGTCCCGAGTAAAATGAAAGAGAAATTTATTATATTTGTATTTTTTGCATGTATATTTGATGATCTATATTTATTTTACACCTATTAATGAATGAAAGAAAAGTTATGAAGCAAGTCAAGGAATCACCTATTAAAATATAACAATAACAGTCACAATTTCTCAGTTTTGAGATCAGCCAAAGTATCAATGATAATGTTGAATAAATACAGTAATTACCAGTATTTAACAGATTTTATGATGAAATACTGGAAAAACGTGTGCTTACTGTGCAGTATTGTACCAGTAGCACAACGTACTCCCTGGCTTCTCTGTTTGGCTGCTGTATTTTGAACTGTGCCTGGTTCTGTGTGACCTCCCTTCATCTTCACGCCAGTTTGAAAATACTCTAGCTAGATAATGGGTACTACAATAAATATACCCAGTATTGCCACTGGAACACTTGGGAGTGAAAGAAAACCTTCAAATTTCTTTGTTTTCTTTTAAATTTGAATAATTGGTTTTGTACTTAGGCTAGACTGAAATATTGGGAAACCATGCCAAAGTTATGGTTAACTTTTGTGTTTTCATTCAGCTTTGTACAAACGTGATATTCTGCTCGCTAAATCTTTGTGTCTAGTAAAATGTCAGCCTGTGTGTATATAGAGATTTTTATCATCCATGACAAGAGCATAGCTAGAACTAGTAGAACATGTTCTTATTGAGAACTTACAAATCTAGATAGACAAAACCGTCATGTGCTTTGACCCTAGCTCCAGCAACTTAAAGATGATGATTACATAAAACAGTTCCTGCTTCAGTCTCTTTTCAGTTCATAAATAAATGATGCATTCCTTTGGTTATTCTTGTGATAAAATCAACTCATTGAATAACTAAGATGGAGAAGACAGAAAATTGAAGAAAACCTTAAGGAAGCAAGGGAGATGTACTTGTTATTAGGTCGTGTTTAAAAGTTGACATTTATCATTATGTCAGTTCTTTTCCTTTCATAACTCAAAGGAACTAATTAAAAATCTCACTCATGTTGCTTTTATATTATTCAATACTATTGAAAACATTCTTGAATATCTAGCATTATTATTGTTTGTATTTATAAACATAAACTTATGTTATAATTTTCTCCCATGGAATAAAAAAGATGATTACTAATTCAAAGTCTTGTTTTGATGTATTTCTGTTGGAACAATACTTCAACTAATTATTTGAATTCTAAAACATAACTTTATGTATTATAATATGATAGAAATTTTTAATGTTAGTGTTAACCAAAGTTTCAGATGTGCGATATTTTAAATCATAGGTATTGTATTTTCCCGCCACTTTTATCAAATTTCGTTATTAAACCTCAGGGACTGGCATTTTAGCGGTAACTTTAATTAAAACTTACTTGTAGGATTGTAAGTAACACACATTGACTTTTAACGATAACACATCAACAAACTTTCAATAACACAAAAGGAATACAAACATTGAACAGAAAGAAAACGCATGAATATTTTCCTTAGACACAAACAGAGTATTTATTATCTCCATGGTTTACACATGTATACATTCTTGTTTTTTTTTTTTTTTTTTTTGCAAATAGGCAAAGACATATTCTATTAATATTATACAAGTCACTCAACTAGTGTATTCGGCAAAAATAATACATTCTTTCATTCACACCATGTCACTGCTCCAGTCTGCACATCGCACCATATTTCTCTTCAAATAGCTTAAGAATGTTAAGGATCTCCACCATAACTCACAATAGCTGTTATAGAAAATTAGTGAAACATTTCACAATATAAAAGTTAGAACTTTGCAAAACACAAAAACAAACTTGTGGCATCAGTATTAAAATTCTAAAAAGCATTGTGCTATGAGCAGCATTGACACAAAGTCAGACCAACTATCATCCTCTGTTTTCAGTTATCCCATAATGATAATGACATGCTATTAATGCTAAACAGTTAAGTGCTCTTTAACTTAAAGTCCAACCTCTTGCCTCATTTAAGTCAAAATGCCTTCTGTTCAATTGTGTTTATTTCTCTCAAATACTACAGCATCCAAGAATTTTAATGTAGAATGCACCATTGGTTCTAAACTGATGGGAAATTCCTCCTGGTGGGGTGTGGAATGGTAGGGTTTCAGATAGGGAATCATCAAATGCCCCAACCCATTCCCTTCCCTGCTAAAAAATGGTGGGGTGTGCAGTCCAAAAAAGTCGCGTTAAAGGTGTTCTACTCACTGAAATCTCTTTCACTGTGTTTCTAAGTGCATTCTAGTCATTCATCGCAGCCCAAAATTCCCATATTGCATTAAAATTAAAGTGATTTATTTCCATGTATTGCTGATGTGGTACTGTTTTCCTAATCCGGTAAGGTTTCGTTAAAATGTTCAATTTGGGTGGTGGAAACTGGGAGTTTGCTTAACGAAAATGTGGTAATGAGGGGAAAAAAGGTTGAGAACCACGGCTTTACACACAATGCATGGATTTTTTTCAAAGCCAACATGAGAACCGGGGAAGGGCATCATTTCTCTCAGTCTCTGTCAACATTTAAATTAAACAGGGAGTTGCTTTTGCATATCTCCTGAAAATGAAGTGCCTTGGTGGTATGTACATGGCTTGTTCTTGAAATCACTTTTCTCAATGAAAATAAGATGGTGATAATCATGAGTGCAAAGGCTGCTACATTCACTGGTAAACTTCAGTGGCTTTTCCTTGTCTGAGAAAGTGACTGAACTGCAGCAAAGAAACTGGTTATAACAGGATCCATTGGGAAGAGGCTACATCCTCTACTTGTAACTACTACTTGTTATAAGCAACTTGCAAGGGAAATAACCCAAAAGTTGCACATGCATAACTTCAGGCAATACTATTACTGGGTAGTCATCTTGTAGGCCAGCCATTGTAGTGTACTACTAGACACACACACACTCTTGCCCCCCTCTCTTACATGCCTATCCTGCACTTCATTCTTCAGACCTGCATTGGGTCTTGATGAAATCAGTATTGAAATAATATTAGGAACTATCAGGCATAATATTAGGAACTATCAGGCATAGATTTACGGAATACACACGTTGCATGTTCCACGTTGACAAAGTCCTGTTACAAGCAGTTTCCCCCTTCCCAGTCCCTGTTAAAAGCGTTTTACCCCCTTCTCAGTCCCTGTTATAAGAGGTTAATTTTAACAGAGCCAAAGAGAGAAAAAAGGGGGATGGCGGTAGTCCTGCTATAACCGGTGCTGTTATAAGTAAGTGGTAGCCACCGTACAAGTTTTTCTCTTCTTCAAACCTCATTGTGACAGAAAAAATTTCTGCCCATGCCTGTAATAGCACCAGTGATTCCATGGTGGCCAGTCCATTTCTTTGAGAAATGCGATATGGGGAACAAAGGAAGACAGTCGGGTTGAGCATCCAAGGTGGGAGGTGCAATGGTGGTGACAACATTACCTGTAACTCTGTCCCACAGTTTGCAGTAACCATCGGAACCAGCTGGTTGAGTGGACATAAAGAACAGTGGAAAAAAATTGAAATGGATCACTGAAACTGAAAATATAAAATGTTTCACACAAAGCCAAATAATAAAACAGTCAGTGATTTTATGTATTACATTTTTAGATGGCAGATGACGAGTAATGACTTTTTTCTTTTACCTGCCTCAAGATATTGGTTATAGATTTTATTCTTTGTAATACTGCAATTCCCAAAATAAAATTAGATGACAATACTGGCTCACAAGAGCTGCGAATACATTTGTAACAAAGATTAAATAGGCTTTCGCATTGAGTGAGAAGATTTGGAAAAAAACACACAAAAATAATTGATTTACACGCGATGATTAGAATATTTTGTGTAATTTTATAATTGAAGTGGTCATTTCAATAGTGTGCATAAGTCACAAATACGTCATTTTGAGAAAAATGCCACTGTTGGCTTTGGGAATTCCAAATTTCAAACTACTGTAAACAATTTGTATTTTCATCATATCATTTTCACAGTTTTCAGGAAGCATGATTTCTATTTAGTCCCTAGGATTATCTCTCTGTCTCTATTTTCACGAAAATCGACATATGCACACTATTGATCTGACCCCTTTCATTCAATATAAAAGATTTCAATAATCCTTCTCACATTACACACTTGTACATAATTTCCATATCAAATAGTTTTGCGCAGCTACTTTGCACTGAGAAGGGTAAATTTACATAGAAAAAATACTGTTTTGCGCAATGAACGTGCACTCAGATGGACTGTGCTTTTAGACGGTGTGCACTTAGCCGGAGACTACTGTACTATAAAACCAAATCAATTCACAGTTTACCAGTCCTTTTCCACAGTAATTCAACTTTCTATTATACAAAATTGGACATAACTCTGAATAACAAAATTAGGGCCATTTGCTATCATGATGTCAAAAACGGCACTTCAAGTTCTGTCTGGCAATCTTTGTCAGATCCGTCAGCTACAAAATTGTGACTTCACTCATTACTGATCAAAAGATTATGTTTTATGTTGAACATGGAGATGATCTAAGTGACGTAGATGAAGTTAATTTGATTCTAGCGGTGAGAACCAAATTTAAGTGATCACAGCATTGATTATAGATGAACATCTAAATATGTGTTCTTTGAATAATTTGTGAAATTCTACTTCCTTCGCTCTGTAGCCTAAGCATGATATGAATAAAGCCAACTTGTACTCATTCACAGTGTATATTCTATTTCTTGGTTCTTTTTATATTTATTACTTTCAACTTCTATCTCATGTATCCCGTAGCCCTCCAGGGTTATAGGGGCGCTTCACTATAAACTGTCACACTAGGCTCTTCCACCTTTCTCGGTCGTGAGCCAGGGTTTGGGTCTGGGCGAAGGTCTTCCCTGTGCATTCCATGATCTTCTTGCCCATCTCTTTCGCTGTCTTCCTCTTCTCCTTGTTCTCTCTATGGTGCCTTGTAAGATGAGTTTGGAAAAGCCATATTTTGATCTTGTAATATGACCATAACAAGTCATCTTCCTTTTCTTCACAACTGCCAGCAGATCTACATAGTACTCGATGTATTGCAGCACTTTTCTCTTCACTTCTTCGTTGCTGATGTGATCTCTATAGGAGATACCTAAGAAGAGTCTTCCCTAGCATCGCATTTTAGCCGCTTGTAATTTTCTTTGTAGACCTGCTGTAAGAAGCCATGATTCGCAAGCTTATAAGACTAAGAGGGTGGATTTATCCTCTTATGCGCCAGCAAATCAACTACTATGAATTGAAGAAAGAAAAATCACATTGTATTCTGTCAGAGACTTATTTTCTAGTTACTAGAAAAAATGAAGCTTTCAGCTGGCAAGCACTGCTAGGGGTAATGGGTTAAATACTTTAAACTAATGTGTTTCATAAGTAGAACTCACTTCCGTAAATAAACTTTTCTGTTTCATCCAAGTAAAAAGGAAGCTGATAATGGGAATTTACTAGGCCAGAGTATTTCATGACGGTTTTCTGCATTCTCAGGTCCCATAAACAGATCTGGAGAAAAATGTAAGAAAAGTCTAAAATGTTTAAAAGAAACCCAAGTATAATATCAAATGCTTGAAGATGTCCCAGTGATCATTAATATCCTATGCTCATATATATGTATATATGCCTTGAAAGAATTCTTGCAAATTTTCCAACGGAAATATAAGGGACAGTCTTAGAGCTTTCATAATAATCATTATAACTCTATATATGCAAATACAATGTAGACATCCAAAATTATAGCGTTGATGGCCTAGTAGTAAAGTTGCCAGATATGGGATCAAGAGGTACTGGGATGGAATCTTGACTACACTCTGTCTAACGTTGTGTTCCCTTGGGAGAGATACTTGACACGCAGTTCCTCACTCAAATTCACATGGGTACCAATGTCAAATGGAGAGTAAAACCTGCAACAGTCCTGTCTAGGAAATGGTATTTACAACTTGTCCTGTTTCATGCTATACCATAACCAGCTCTGGCTAAATACTAAATGGGCCGGAATCACCTCAGAGGAACTTATTTTCATCTATCTTATAATTTTAAATAATTGCTTTAGTTTTTGTATAGCATCAGTATTAACCCTTACCATGGCACTAAAACACTGCACTACCTGGGCCTCAGGTGTTGCTAAAATGGTCAGGATTTTAGGTTGGGAAGGGTGTATGTTAGCAGTGGCCTTATTCTTAGCCCATTCATGCATTCTAGATCTAATTGGTTCTATATTATTTGGTGCTTGTTCTAGATCAAATGTATCTATATATATATATAAAACTGCACGTCTCTTACTTTGACCGCTAATAACTCAGAAGCCACTGCACCCACAACTTTCATATTTTGCATGTAAATTTCAAATAGCCTGTTTTAGGTTCTTAGCTAATAAACTCTTTGATTAAATCAAATTTTAATTGATTGGAAAAAGATTATTTTGCCTGCAATCCACGAAACTTTTTATTGTTACTAGACATAATTTCTCGATTTCCGGTCAATACAATAAAAAACCTGCATGACTTCAGTATCGAGTACTACGTAAAAAGCCCCCGTAGCTTCACTATTGATCTAGTAATCGTACTTGATATCACCTGCAACCAATACAGTGGTTTCTGAGTTAACCACAGTCAAACTTCAAGAGACTCAGTTTTATAGTAAAGAGAAATCATAATAAATCATTATTCATGGGCACGCTTGTCATCAATATTACCATTTACAACACCTTGGATATCTTAAATGCTTTCATCAATTTCTTCATTGGCGAAAATTATTCAAACAAATTGCCCACTTACTGTTACTATCTAAACATCTCAGCATCAAAAATGAAAGTTTCAGTGAACTAATTCTGTGTACATGGTGTTTCAAAACTCTCAAAAATGGTAAATGTCATGACTGTCATGTAAAGGGCAGTAACTTATTGGCATGACACATATGGTATAGGTGGAGACAGGTTCAAAGGAAAATAATGAGTGAATCTAGAAAAGGCAATTTTTAAAAAATCTTCCATATAAGGATACAGATTTTTTTTTCAGTTCATGGTTCATTCTCGTATATTGATTTATTCACTAACTTTATCTGTATACATAGTTGAAATTGAAGCATTTGATATGTACCCAGAGTTCTATGACTGAGATAAAGCAGCTGACGACATTTTTTCACTTCTTTACACTTACAAAGAAAGTTTTTTTTCGTTTCCTATCAACAACAAAAAAAAGGCTAGCGGAGACAAAAGTGACTTTCATGAGTATTGAATGTAAAGAATTGACATCTACATGATAATATCTGCTCACCAAGCCTGAAAAGTCACTTGCGAATAAATAGTTCTCATCTTTTGGTGACCTTATACAAACGACAGGCATTTTCTGGTTGAGCCTTGTGAAGAATTGACCTTGACTGGTGCCCCTTAAATCATGCACCAATATGGTCCCAGATCTTGTGCCACTGTACAGCAAATGAGGATTCTGTTCAGGAATATTCAATACAAAACATGGCGCGAATGGTGACCCTAGTTTTTCATGGTTAGGCATTATATCACAAGGGATAAGTCAACTTTGGGACCTTAATAATACTTACAATTGGTGAACACCTCCAAACTCCTAAGTCTGGTTTTTCAAAAATCACTTTTTGGCTTCTTATGTATTGTATGTAACGCTGTACCCGACTTTGCCTATAAATAGTGTGCAAATTTTGCCAATAGAAATATCCATTTATAGTTACATGATTTAAACTTGCAATACAAACATCCTGTTCAGTTTGACACTCTTAACTTCATCCCTCCTGAAAAATTTCATACAGTGGGACGTACGAATTTAGAGACTTTTACCATCATTATACTCTTTAATTTATAGGCTTTAGAAATTCATCCTGAATAGTACATACATTTGATGCGAAAACAAGAGCGTTTTTCCTGAATTCATACCTTAATGACAGTAAAAATGGATATCAAGAAATTTAATGACAATGTCATTGACATTAACAAGCATGAAAGACATCTTTTCCACCAGTGTTGATTAAAACAAGACTCAAATGTAATTATCTTTTTAAAACCAAATTGCCGTTAGCTGCACCTTGAAAAAAATGATGCAGGTATAATTCTTATGAACGAACAAATATCACTAAAATTCAAAACAATGAAAAGATTTTCATTTCTGGAAAATGTATTCTTTTCCAGTACTTTACATTTGTGACAATGCCACTACAGTAGTGACCGCCTAAATGCCCGCCACCATAATGCCCGTTTTGCCTAAATGCATGCAATCTCTTTATAAATTGTCCCTCTAAATGCCCACTTCAAAGCCAACACTTTTGCCTAAATGCCTGGTCCCAACGGCAACTGCAGGTATCGTCTTCTCCAAATTATCATAAAGTACGTCTGTAATTGATTAAAATTTCTTTTTTTATTATTATCATACATTCATCTAATCCCATCTCTAATATGGCTTATGTCCATCAACAATGTGCCATGCATTGTAACCACTCTTCATCCTATCCATTGTACTGTAATAAAAGATGGCCAATCTTCTCTTCATAACTCCATCCACTGTACAACACAGCCTCTTTCCCATTCGATCACTGGTTTGTCACTAGGCAATTAGAATTGAGCAGTCTTCGGACTCCACCCATGGCTCTTTCTTGATGTGATAAGTGGCATGAAATCACCTGGCGTTTTTGATAGACCAGGCACGCATCACGATTGAAGGACAAGGTGTGAACAATTTTATTGCTCCCCTGTCTGGCATTGGCTGTATCCATTGTGCCTTCGGGTCTTAGTGGCGAGCAATGGTCAACAGACCAGATAAAATAAAATGGGGCATTGGAATATGGTATTGTAAAGAAAGCCTGGTTTATTAAAATCACAAACACAGGAGGTAAATGTTTAATACTCGATGAACTCACTTGCTGACCCCCCCCCACCAAATTGTTGACCCTGACCAATTTTTGCCTAAATGCTTGTTTCGCCTAAATGTCCATTTTCTCTGCTTCCCAAGCACCAAGCATTTAGGCGGTCACTACTGTATATTATTTCTTATTCTTAGCGCTAACAGTTGTGATTTTAATTTTAATGAAAGAATAACATCTATTAATAAATGAATAATATCACTAAAATTCAAAACAATACAAAGATTTTTTATTTCTGTAAAATGTATTTCTTTTCCTTTACTCTACAATGCATTTAAGACAATGTCATACAATTTGTTTGTGTAAGTGCTAACGGTTGTGATGGCTTTCTTTTTTACATACCTCAACTGAAAACAACTGGGCAAGAGCATCACTGTTACCAGTGGAGTAAAACCACTGCCTCCTAGCACGCACGTCCACCACTTGGCATTTCCGTTCACAGCCCACACTAAAGCGATCATTTACACGGTTCCAAGCACTTGACCACACCGCTCCTCGGCCAAGGCTGAAATCAAAGATGTTTACCTGCGGATGAGTACAGACATATTCAGATTGATTAGAATTCACAAGGAAGGACCAAATCAAGTTTGCAAATGAATTTCTTTTACTTTTTGACAATTACAATGCTTAGGTGACGTTAAAGTTACACATACATCACAATATAGTCTAGTTTAGTTTAGATACCAGAATTATATAGCACCGTAAACGCTATTAAAATTAATTACAAGCTAATATCAGTCTAGAATCAACAAAACATTCTTTTCCGATCAAGAGGCCAGGCCAACAGAGCCTGAGCTTATCCCAGTTGGTGGGGTAAGAGAAGATTTTCTCAGAAACGTGTCTGGAAAAGAGAAACAGATTTGAACTATGACCTTATAGTCTCAAGTATGACTCGTCTACAATTGTACTAAACAGAAGTAAGTCTCATACTCAGAGTTGAGCATAGGTAATAGGAGATGTGTTCAAGGTTAGGGCGATATATCATTTCTAAAAAAATTGTATAAAATGAAAGAACTGATACTGCTGCCTCCAGTAGTGCAATACATCAATAAATGAGATTTGTCCTATTTGTGGTAATAATGCCTTCTTCAGGACCCCTACACCCCCCCCTAAAGCCTCTGTCCATAAAACTGATGTTGCTAGAAGATTTTGACTCCAGAAAAAATCTCTTTCGGGATAAATGGTACACCCTTTCCAATTTTCTGGAAAAAAACTTTTCAAACAAGAATAGAGATTTTGAGGTGTATCACCTAGAAGCATATCTCTCTGGTTTGTATTCATCATTAGCTATCTTATAAACAAAATAAATTATAGCGTCTTACCTCATCTCTTTCCTTTGCTTGCAGGTTAGAAATAGATACTTTACTATTAAAGTCACCAAGAGGAAGATAGTGGTATAGAGCACACACAATTTTCCTGGATGAGAGGATAAAGGACTCCAGCACAAACTGCTAATTTTAGTACCACAGGTTACACCGTACGACCGTGATGGTTGAATCCTCACTGGAAAACAACCCTTGTCTTCGGACAGCATTTTACTTTTTCTGTTGTATGATATGGACATAAGCTGAATTTTTTGAGACATGTCCATTTCTACTGACCACACACATACAGCTTTGTCTCGTCTTGAATTCAATTCCATCCTCTGTAAAGCTTCAAGGTGAACACCCAAACTGGAAAACATGGAAAATAATAAGTTTTTCTACATTATAAATAAGAGCTACAAACTAAAATGTAATGATAGGTAGGTGCAACAGAAATCATGAAACTTTGTGAAGAAAAGAAGAGAAAAAATAGTTATATGCAAACACTGTTTAAAAGGTTTTTGTTTCATTGTTTCTTTGCTCATCTCTGTTTACAACAAACGGTGATCTTAGAGTTCAGGTAGGAAGATTTGAAGTGTTTTAAAGAGAGACTTATTTGTTCTGCCAAGGGCCTTTGTTGAGCAGACCACTTGAGTTGACTCAAACTCCACTACGATTTGACACTACATCAGACGGTTTACCGGCCATACACGATAATATATCAGATGACACTACATCAGACGGTTTACCGGCCGGCCATACAATATATCAGATGACACAAAAAAACCTGACACCCAAAAACATGACTTATGACTGTTATCATCATGTTGCAGTGGTATACAGATCAACAAGTATTTGCTGTATGTAAAATATCGAAACAAAGTCACTGAAAGAGACTTGTATCTTTTTGTAAAATGAAATGTCAAAATTGACACAAGATTTTGGATACATAGTCACCTAGTAAGAGAACTATATTTCGGTGGAACAGTGATTTCAAGAAATTTGGTTCTGTTCAGAACAAATGGAAAAAAATTGAAAGCACAACAAACACACTCGGGCCAGCTGTTGTCTGTGAGAACACAGGAGAACATTCAACGCGGCAGTGCATCAATAAATAAGTCACCAAGAAAATCTGTTCGTCGACTAAGTGATGAGTTTGATTTTCTTCAACACACTACAGGAATTGCAAAATTATGTGGATAATCACACAAAAATGATCGCTTTTAACAAGCGTCAGAGTCTTCGATAATTTTGCAGTGTCTCAAGTATGTGTATTACTTGTCATGGATGACATCTAAAACATGCACTGTAATTCTTGTGTGACTTGGAGATGGGTAAAGAAATTCTGACAATGGATCCGGATAAATTTGACACTTGTAACTTTAAGCATTATATGATTTTATTGATATTATTTAGGGTGTCATGTTTTTAGTGTCACTTGGTCTTGGTCTAGAACAATCTAGAATGTGAAAATCTTTAACAAAATCATTAATCATGTACCATGTGATAAAATACAAAAGAGAACTTATATATAAAGGAAGAATGAAGAAATATAGTAAGTATCATAAAAGCAGATTAAAAAAAAAAAATTATCATGTTTTCTTCATTTAAATTCCTCTTAAAACTTTGATTTCTTTTTCAACCAATGAATGACTTTACTTACCTGGGTAAAAAAGACCTCTGATTCACCCCAACTTAAATTGCGATGCATGTTACTGTATCTATGATGCATGACATGGTTTTCAAAGGTTTTCCCAGATATCTGTCCAGTTTGTGCACAAAACAGAGAACTCATGATGGACTGAGGGAGCTCATTCTTTGGTCTTTTCAGGGACGAATTAATAGAGGACAATACTGTGGCATTAGTTTTCCCCCTTTTGCTCTTATACTCTAGATGCTTAACATCATTTTTGCCCCTTTTTAATAGTATCTCTAGTGACAAAACTTCCTCCACAGCCCAAATGATTTGGCAGAATTTTGAAATATGTTTTCTTTCTGCATCATAGTAGTAGCCTGGAATGTCGGATTCAGCAGCATCTGAAATTGAAAACTTTGATTTTAAAAAGCCCAACACACTCATAGCTGTGGGAAGATTTTAACACTAAGTAAGTGAAGGGAATGTTGATCTTGTGTTAGTACAGTGGAGCCTCTGTAATCAGGAAGTCTAGGTGGATTGTAAAATTGTCCCGATTTACCGGTTTCCCGATATGCCGGGAACCTAGGGATTTTCATTTTGCCTCAGCAGTTTGAGGTACCTAAACCCTTCTGTGAGTGGTAAAATGCAGAATGAAACGAACAAGTAGCCACAGGACCAGTTAGTTGATCAAAACGAAGATAATTTCATCAAAGATGTCACTCACACTCACTTGTGACAATCGATCTTCCTTGGATGGTATATAGATAAGACACATAAATATAATTTAAAAAAGGGCATGGTGGGTCGTTAAATCTCCTCTCGTGTCCACCCTTGCGATTGACGGATGAGGCGGAAATAAAAGACTATATAATGACAGTGCGCAACTTTCTAAGTGCCGCCCAATGTCAACACCGTACTGTATTGTTAGGTGGACGAGCAAGGTCTGGCTGTCGCCTGCTTTCACACCTTAATGGATGTCTGGTGTGTCTGGCTTATGGTCATAGCAAACTGGCACTTGCGACACCATGTACACATTATGCAATGTATAAGACGTGTAGCACTAATGCAGGTGTAATAATTGATGTTTTGCTAACACGGAAACTAAATTGGGATGAAAAGTGAGTGTTAGAATAAATATAACATGGGGGAAATGGTGATGATAATCAATGCAAGCTACACAAGGAAAAAGGAATACAACTGATTTAACTGTTTAAGTAGAATAAAAATTAAAAGTCACTTATTTTTCACAACGTAAAGAATTACATGCTTGCAAACATGACAAATATTTTGGCTTGCATTAAGATAATTTGATGAGTTCTGTAATTTAGTAAAGATTGAAAAATAAGTTGCAATGAACAGATACATTTAAACATATTTTTTTCCTATAATCTAGAGCTTAATAAATTCATCATAAATGATTAATTCTTTTATGAAAAGGAAGATGATCATTACATGAATTAGTTGTTGTTATAATCCCACTCGATTACTGTATATATGTATATATACATATATATATATATCTAGATCTCTATCATCTATGCATGTAAACAATCAAAAACATAAGTTGTACTTAATTTACAATTACCTGAATGTGCACGACTCTCTGATCTGTGTACATCATCGGCTCTACTGCTGGTTGCCATGAATTTTTGCTCATTCCAGTGTTTTTTTCTCCTGGATTTTGATTTAAACCTAGCATTTTTCCTTCCCATAACGTATTGTAAACAGACTTAGAGATCTAGTAGATCTAGATAGTATCAAAATCAAGATTATAAAGATAAGAATCGAAATCAAATAAAAAATCGATTTTCTAGATCAAATCAAATCTTTTTCATCCATGGCCATGATGGTTTTCCCACACACTACTTTATATTATATGTAGATCTAGATCTAGTGGCTGTAGTAGTGTAGTCTGTGTAGTCTATGCCTGAAGGCACGGAATTGGGAGAGAATGCCTAAAAGTTGTATTCGACCAAATTGGACGAAGACGCCTGGTCTAGAAAGCCTGGCATCTAACCTAGAACTAGATTTAGATCTAGATTATTAGGCTGCTACTAGTGGTAGATATAAATATATTAAATAATGTTGAAAAACATGACCAGGCTGGACAGCAGATCTACTTTCGTTTTCTCATTTACAGTAGTAGTCTAAACTTATACTTATATTTGTTGACATTAGTCGCAGAAAAAAGATCCAACATTATTCTCCACAATGCAATGACAATTTCACACGAACTGTGCTACAAATATATATGTTAAATCACACGATTTTCCTTTAAAGTATAGATCTAGATCTAGATCCATAAAGACAGTAAAAAAAAAAAAAAGAGTTATTTATTCAAAGATGACAATTTAGTGTCATTTTACACAATTATGGGGGAATAACTCTTACATTATTATGATTCTCTGTATCTCTTTTCGATCATTCCGTTTCCTACATATCAACCACAGTTCTAGCAGTTTTTTTCTTCTTCTGAGGTTAGAAAATATAAATATGTATTTCTACTTCTCCCTTTGGGTTGGTTTGTTGTTAACCACCCGGATATTATAAGAGGAGTAGAGCCCATTGCGGTGTCGAGTAGAGCATAACTACCACTAACTCTAAGCTTACTGACACCATCCAAAGGAACAATACACACACCCCAACCCCCACGCAAATAAAGATACAAACCCACAAAAAACACACACGAAAGCACAAAAAACCCTAACAAACCCAACATAAAACAACAACAACAACAACGGAATTTAAAGATTGAAGCGATATTTATGAACTAGTGGAATCATGGTTGATTATAATAATCTCTGGATTGGGTAAAATTAAATCCAGTCAGTTTTTCACACTGATTAAAGATTTCCAAGATGGTAATGCCCTGAGTACACAAATTATTGCTACACGGATTTGTTAAAAAAAAAAATTCGAAATTGATTGAGCTGAAACGTATACACAATGCGTATTTATGTAATTAGATAGATAAACATCGTTTTAACAAATATCCACAAAGTATACTTAAGTATGTGCATCATGTTCAACTATAAAATAGGCTACTTTAAATATAGGCTATAAATAGCAGCATGTGTGCCGAAGCTTTCGATTATCTCAAACTCTATGACTATAAGTAAAAGTCTGCATTATAATCGAGGGAAAGACTTGTCTGTGTCGCACGACAATCGTGCATGTCCAGATTCCTTTTTTTGTGTGTTTCATTTAAATTTCATCTTCAGACTTCATTCAATCGTGTAACATAAACGGTAACATTCTTCACATTAACTTAATAGGTTCTCGCAAAACAAACAAGCTGCACGAAATTCATTTACGTCTGCGTGAATCATTTTCTGTCACCTGAATCCAATCAAGTCCATCATCGACAGATAGACAGAACGCACTTTTGTTTGGATGTCCTATTTGACCTCTTAAAAAAAAAAAAGGTGTAAAGTATAAGACTAAGCCCCCCCTCCCCCCCCTCACTCCCCCCACCGCTTCCAGATTTTCATCTGCGCTATAATTTGTCTCGTCCATCCATTAATTAAAATGTAAACTAAGTTTAAAGTGTCGCAGGTATGAAATAGATGAAGGATTGTATCTACACAATTATGATTTCGATCGCAGCACCTGTTGTTTCACTGTTGGAGTGACGCGCTCATCGTGCATAGGCGACAGTGAAAAGTTATGACAGCAAATCATGTCATGCGGGAGTGTGTTTCCTCCACGTCACGGAAGTCATTTTAATAGTTGATCAATGCAGCCACCAGTTTGTTTTCTTTTAAAACTATTATATCAGATGACTAGTTTTGTTTTCTTTTTTAAAACTTTAATATTGATGGATACATCTGCATTTCAGATAATCTTATAACTGTTATTTTAACAACTATCAACCAGTTAAAGTATTAAAAAATAATTGATTTAGTATATATCTACAAATAAGAACAATGATATTGATAACATTAATGATAAGAATAACGATATTATAATGTTAATATTCTGGTGACGTAACTGGTGATATCGACGATCATGATGATACCGATGATAATATTATAAGTAAGAGGGTGAGGTGGCGGTCATGGTGGAGAGAAGTTGATGGTTTTCTAGAAAGACAGACTGATAAAATACTATCTATTACTTTAAATAGAAAGAATGATACACACGCAATAATAATATGATTCAGTATTTTAAAGTTCCCAGACGGTCATTACGGTAAACGAGCCGGAGCTCATCCCAATCATTATGTCTTGCAGCAGAAAAAGGGATACTGCAATAATATGTCTTTCTTTCTTTCTTTATGAGTTCCCATTCTACCTTTCGGTGTATGGGTTCATATGTCCTGATGATCTTTCTCCAGGATGTCCTGTCCTGGCATTTTCTGTTTGCTTCCAAAAATTTTTAATTTCCTTTCTTCAATGCCTCTTTTATATATTCTTCTCACTTTCTCCGATGTCTGCCTTTTGGTCTTTTATCTTGGGCTTTAGCACTGTATACTGATTTAGCTATTCTATTGTCTTTCATTCTGTTTACATACCCAAACCATCTCAATTGATTGATTTCTATCTTAGTTTTTATGCTATCTGCTTTGGTTTGATCTCTTATTATTGTGTTTCTGATTTTGTCTCTTCTTAGATATTTCATTTCAGCTACCTGTACTCTACTGTATTCTCTACTGTCTAAGGTTCATGTTTCACTGCCATAGAGGAGAGTAGGACCATACACTGTATTTTATACTGCCATTTTGGTTTTTGTTGACAATTCTTGCTTACCTACAAATGCCTTTCCTAGATGGTTATATATTGCACTTGACTTTTGATTCTCTGGCTGATTTCTTCTTTTAGTTTTCCATCTGAGTTAATCATTACTCCTAGGTAATTGTAGCTTTAAACTTGTTCTAAATTCTCCATAGTTACTGGCATTGTTTTGATTTTGTTTTGCAATTACTCTCATTCCTCTTTTACTTAGTTCATTATTCATAATGTTGATGTTCGACTGAAGGTCACTTTCTAATTTTCCAAACAGAACCAAATCATCGGCAAATGAAAGCATTGATACATTTCCTGATTTGAGCTTCCACATACCTACATTCGTTTTCTTCATTTTTGAGGATGCCTTTACGACTGAATCCATAAATGTGATAAACAAAAGAGGATTAAGGATACAGCCCCGTCTTACCCCTGTATCTAAATCAAATTCTGTAGATATGTTTCCAGCTACTCTCACTGCACATGTTGGTTTATTGTAAAAACTTTTAATGGCTTCTATCAAATTTTGCTCTACATCGTGTTCTTTTAAGGAATGCCATAGTTCGTCCCTCCTCACAGTGTCAAACGCCTTTTCTAGATCTATAAAACACAGGTGCAAGTCAATGTTTCTTTCAGGGAATGTTTCTATTATTTGTCTATAAATGTAAATATGTGGTCTTGTACACTTCGTCCTGATCTAAATCCACTCTGATGTTCTTCAATCTGATCCTCTACTCTTTCCCTTAGTCTCATTTCCAATATCCGGGCATACACTTTTCCTGGTACTCTAAGTAGTGATATCCATCTATAGTTTGAGAATTCCATAGTTGATCCTTTCTTATGCATTGGTACTACCGTTCCCTTTTCCCAGTCGTCTGGCACCTGTTTGGACTTGCATGCTTGTTGGCATATTGCATGTAGCAGTTTGTCTGCCTCTCTCCCTTGGTTTTTAATCATTTCTGGATAAACGTGATCTGCTCATGGGGCTTTTCCTAATTTCACTTTTCTTATAGCTGTTTGGATTTCTTCCAATGATATATCTACATCTTCAGCTGTCTTCTCTGATTACTCGTTACTCTTACTAATTGATCTTTACTCCTTTTTCATACGTTCTGGGGGATTATGTAATTGTTGAAAACACTTTCTCCACGCTTCAATTATTTGGCTGTCTTCTTTCATTATTTCTCCTTTGGCATTCTTAATTTGTCGTATTGGGCATGCTTTGGTCTTTTCTCATGCCCTTCAATACCCCCCCCCCCCCAGAACAGCTTTTGATTTCCTTGATAGGTTTCTTGAAGTCTTTGTCCAAACTCTTCCCATTGTTCCTGTTTTGCTTTCCCAACTTCCTCTTTGGCGATAGTTCTTTTATTCACGTAATCTATCGTATCCTCTGGTCTCTTTGTTTACAAGTATTTCTTCCAGGCATCCTTCTTTTCTTTGATCTTAGTTTTGACATTCTCATTCCACCATGCTGTTCTTTCCCATCTCCTTTAATTTACTTCCTACCACAGACCGCTTCAGTACACCTGAGGAGTGTTTCTTTATTCAATTGCCACTTTTCTTCTATTGTGCTATTATTCCATCTGCCTTTCACTAATAAATATTTTTATCCTTGATTGGTATATCTCTTTAACTGTTGATTTATTTAGTTCCTCTATTTTGAGTTTAGCAGCTTTCTTCTCTTTCCTTTTCTGTTTGTTTTCTTCACTCAGTAATCTTACTTTGGCAATCACTAGGTGATGATCACTAAATATTTCTGCTCCTTTGTTTACTCTTGCATCCAATGTACTGTAAAAAGGGAGCTGCTAACTATTATTTAGTCTATCATTGACTTTTCACACCTTTCTTCATTTACTCTTGCATATTTGTGGATATCTTTATGGGGAAAAAAAAGTGTTGGCTATTTTCATGTTATTCTTTAGGCAAAAATCTATTAGTCTCTCTCCATTTTGGAAAAGTTGTCTCTCCTTCTTTACCTTTTACTCCTCCTGATGTTTCTATCTTGTTGCCTACTCTAGCGTTTAAATCTCCTAAAAGCATTAGTTCCTGTTTGTGTTTAATATTCTCTGCAGCTATTTGTAAATCGTTTTCGAAGATATCTTTTTCTTCTTTAGTGGCGTCTTCGTTTTGTCCATAAGCTATTAATAATTTAATTTTTCTTCGTTTTGGTTTAATTTTTACCTCTAATAGCCGTGGGCTTATAAATTTCCAGCTTTCTAGTAGCTTTTCATGCCTTTTATGCACTAGGAGACCTACTCCTACTCTAGCTCTATCTTTGACATTAAAATATGTTTTGGTCCTATAATTTCTATTCCTTGTCCTTTTTTCTATTTAGTTCTCTCCATCAGGTTTCGGATAAGCAGAGGATTAGCCCACTGTACCCTATGTAGATGGTGGGGCTGCCACATTGAGGCCCCCTACCAGGCCTTGTTATTTTCTGTTAGGGTTAACTCCCTTAGCCTTTGGTCATTCAAGACCAGCGTGCAAGGCAGCAGGTTGTTATTATCTGTCAGAGTTAACTCCCTTAGCCTTTGATCAACCAAGACCGACCTGCAAGGCAGCAGGTTGTTTTATGCCAGGGTTTACTCCCTTAACTTTTGGTCAGCCAAGACCGATCTGCAAGGCAGCAGGAGGCTCGTGGAGGGGGGTCACCTACTCCCCGTACAGGTGCTTACCTGTCCACTGCCCGGGCAATAGTATGTAGGGCCGATTATTAGGTTTCTAGACAGGACCCTAGTGTGTTACAATTTTAGTATTTACACACCATTTGATACCGGTACACTTTTGCCTCTGGATCAAGAGGGAAAAGGCGTCTTGAGTGTGTTTCCTGGGGAAACAACACCAGATCTGTTATTGCTATGATCCGACCTCAGTACCCACATCTAACAGCCTTACCGATGATACTGGAGATAGACAGATAGATAAGTACATTATTGCCTGAATAGAATTATGGATCAATGGATATGCAAGAATTGAAAGATGGAGTGATATAATATATGGATCGATAACTTTGCAGAGATACTAGACATAGTTTAAGGTTAATTAAGAAATCTATGCCATTGATTACATTTATTTTAGCATTTCATAGTAGTAGCAGCAGCAGCAGCAGCAGCAGCAGCAGCAGTAGTAGTAGTAGTAGTAGTAGTAGTAGTAGTATAGTTGCAAGAATAGAAAGATGGAGTAGCATATAGTATAGTGGAGCAGCATAACAGCAGAGACATAGTAGCAGAATTTTAGCAGCAGATAGCAGCATATCAGACCAGCAGTTAGCAGTAGCAGCAGCAGCAGTAGCACCAGCAGTAGTAGTAGTAGCAGTAGTAGCAGTGGTAGCAGTAGCAGCAGTAGCAGCAGCAGCAGCAGCAGCAGCAGCAGCAGCAGCGGCAACAGCAGTAGTTGCAGCAGCTGCAGCACAGTAGCAGCAGCACTAGCAGGAACAGCAGCAGCAGCAGCAGCAGCAGTAGTAGTAGTAGTAGTAGTAGTTGTAGTAGTAGTAGTAGCAGTAGTAGATTATAGTAGTAGTAGTAGTAGTAGTAGTAGTAGTAGTAGTAGTAGTAGTAGTACTAGTAGTAGTTGTAGTAGTAGTAGTAGTAGTAGTACTAGTAGTAGTTGTAGTAGTAGTAGTAGTAGTAGTAGTAGTAGTAGTAGTAGTAGTAGTAGTAGTAGTATTAATACCGTATTACGATTATGGTTAGATTGATATGATATCAGATGAATGGTCTGAATTTTCATAATTGTTATGTGGGTTGGTTGTTTTAAATGTTGGCAATTTTATGCATTCTTGGTAATATTATGATGGTGTTACTTCAAATTGAAATTGTATGCCACAATGAAATCAGAGCATTGTTTCATTACGCAAGGCTGAGTAAGGTCCCAATTCCAAGTAGTCATAATAACAAAACGATCCCACTCATCGGAGCAAATAGCTTTTGTTTCAGGTTCGATCAATCAAAGGCAAAAGATTATCATAATACATCGATAGACGAACAAACTTGCTTTAGTTTAACATACATATTATAATGAACAGAGATGAAAACATATCATCTAAATATCATTACATGTAATTTATTGTACAGTCTACATGAATCGCCCAAGGTCAATCGTTATTCTGATGACGTAACTGAAAGTAGAAATTAGTGTTTCTCTCAACCCTCTTTAGTTATATATCTGCCTAGATTAAGATTGCTTGTTTTGCCCTGATATCTGCTGTCTTTGGGGGTGGGGGGTGGGGTGGTGGCTGTTTTAAAGGATAATGTCAACGCATTATTGATGGACTGCGTAAAGCGGTAAAGATAGTGTGTTGTCTTGATGGTATTCAACTCAAGATTAAATAATGTAATCCAAAAATGAACCCAGAGCCCTCTATGCTTCACGAGGAGTACAGTAAGAAAATTTTGACGGATAAATCCTAACGGTAGATTATTTCGGGATTGGCAGTTGAAATTCAGAGTATCACTAATATGCTTAATTTAAAGATCATGTTATGAGGAAAGATTGCCTGAGTTTCCAATACTGTCACCTGAAAGTGAAAGATGGTCCTCAATATAAAATCCGAGATCTGAGATAATGCCAACCTGGATATATTATAACTACATGTATTTTGTTCAATACAAAACATTAAATACATTTTTAAAAAGCGAAGACAATGAACCTATTGATTTGTCAATACACAAAATACAAAACACACGAAAAATGACGTAAAAACGTATACCAAGTAATCAAACTAAATGATGTTGTAATAAGATAGTTAGGCCCATATCAGACCGAGATCGAGTACACACATCAAATCTCCTAAGCCAGGCAGTACAAAAAAGCAACAACAAAAAAACCCCAACAAAAAACAACACAAAAAAAATAGAAAAGAAAAAAGAAGTAAAAACTAGTAATGAGATTTCCTGCATGGAGAAGAATGTTTTTAGTAGTAACTCGGTAGGCATCAGAGAAATGAAAGGCTTTTCTTCATCCCTGCTGACCATTTGGAGTCTGCCTTTAAATTTTTCATTATAGAAAGATTAGAGAAATTGTGCAAAGAAGGGTCACTAAATACTTAATGAAGACAGATATATCTAATTTAACTTAATATGATATTCCATAATTATGATGACATTAATATGCATGCTCTTTTTAAATTTTCAAAAGATGGTTGTACTAGAAACAATGAAGGAAGGGTTCTTATCCGACATAGCTTTACCAATAAACGAAAAGTTCAATTTTGATTTCACAATCGTTAAATTTTGGAATGCACCACCAAATATGCACCATAACTAAACAGCTTTAAGAAACTCCTGGATGAAGGCCTTAACTTTAATGTAGATTAAATCTAATTATGTAATGTCTTATAGGTATGCAAACAGACCTAAACAAAATTGTCAAAAAAAAAGGGACATAATATATGGGCCCTAATGCCTAAGGCCAAAGCCAGTACCTATTGCTATTACTACTACTGAAAAATATCCCATTGATTTCGATTTTTAGCCAATTGAAGTTTTATCTTGATTCAACACCGTAATGGAATGGTTAGAAGCAAAGGCTGAGAGTACGACTACATCGATTGGCCTCGCCTGAACGTAAACACAAGGGCGTTAACGGGCATGAACAAGTGGACTTGACTTCCTTCCATTATCTGAATGATTGATGAGGATCTGTGAACCTACTGTTATTGACAAAAAACCATAGTGAGCATTTAATGTTTTTTTTCGTTTCCTTGGAATTGTCTGTGCAGGTTGACTGAAAAGTTGCTGATTCATTTAATTTCTAGCTCTAGAATATTATAATTATTGATCTAGAATATAGAGATCTAGACTAGATAAGGTCTAGATCTAGATCTAGATCTAGAGTAGATCTAGATCTAGTATAGATCTATATCTGATCTAGATCAGTCTAATTTTTAAAATCTAGATTTAGGCCTATCTATATTCAATCTAGATCTACCTGGGAGATATAGATCTGTATCTAGATCGGATCTTCCATCTAGAGCGCTAGCTCTAATAATCATATAGATCTAGATCTAATGAAAAAAGGCAAGATTAGCTCTAGATTATAGATTCTGAGTCTAAAATCCAGATCCAGATAGATAGATTCTCTCTCTCTCTCTCTCTCTCTCTCTCTCTCTCTCTCTCTCTCTCTCTCTCTCTCTCTCTCTCTCTCTCTCTCTCTCTCTCTCTCTCTATATATATATATATATATATATATATATATATATATATATATATATATATATATATATATATATATTTATATATATATTATATATATATATATATATATATATATATATATATGGTTTTTAGAATATTGTTATATTGCATATATAGATATCTTTATAAATCTTTAGAAGACTATAATCTAAAATCTAAGAACTTGCATATTTTTTAATAGGACTACTGGGCTAGATCTAGATTCTAAATCTATCAAACAGTGTTCAGAAAAAGTTATGTAGTCAGGTCTCAAAACAAGGGACATAATGACACACTTATGTCAAACACGGTATAGTTTGAAGGTGTGAGATAAAAAGTTGGGGTTTGTTTTTTGTGGGCGACAAAGAAAGAAAGGAAGGTTTTGAGAGGTCGCTTTCTCTCTCTCTCTCTCTCTCTCTCTCTCTCTCTCTCTCTCTCTCTCTCTCTCTCTCTCTCTCTCTCTCTCTCTCTCTCTCTCTCCTCTCTCTCTCCCTCTCTCCCTCCTCTCCCTCCCTCCCTCCTCCCTCTCTCGTCTGGGTGTCTGTGTGTCTGTCTGTCTGTCTGCCTCTCTCGCTCTCGTTCTCTCTCTCTCTCTCTCTCTCTCTCTCTCTCTCTCTCTCTCTCTCTCTCTCTCTCTCTCTCTCTCTCTCTCTCTCTCTCTCTTCTCTCTCTCTCTCTCTCTCTCTCTCTCTCTCTCTCTCTCTCTCTCTCTCTCTCTCTCTCTCACATCAAACAGTAAGAAATGAACTAGCATTACAATAATTAGATCAACATGGGACTGAAGTCTTCTATTCATTCTGCTAGGCAGTTGGGAGTGAGAACTTTGAGCTGTATATGACGGGGTTGGTTAGCATTCAACTCAGTAAAGTAATCTAATTTGGATAATTTAACTCAAAGATGTGATAGAGTTGTGAAATATCTCTTCCTTTTTACTTTTAGCCGACCAGATTTGACTACATTTGAGTCCAAGTGTGAATACAAATTTGACCCACATTTCTTTTTACGTCTGCTTAACTGTAGGTTCATCGGAAAAATAACGAAACTATCACCAACCCTTAACCTGAAATTTACAATTTTATGTTTGTTTCATTTTTCAGATCAACTTCCTTAATGCTGTAAATGAAGGAGCAAACTTTCAGAATCTACTGTTTGTTTGTCGCAGATCATGAAGATTCTCAATGAAAAGGGTCTTATCCACTTTGCGCTTTCAGGAGCCCCAGCTGATAAAGAAGGGTATCTTCACAAGAAAGGAGAAGTGAATAAGGGTTATCAGAAAAGATGGTTTGTCTTAAAAGGCAACTTGTTATTTTACTATGAAAAGAAGGGAGAGAAAGAGCCTCTGGGTGTAATTGTCCTGGAGGGATGCACTATTGAGTTAGCTGAAGATTCAGATAATTTTATGTTTATGATCAAATTTGGCTCTTCTACCACAAGAACATACTGTTTAAGTTCACATTCTCAAGAGGCTATGGAATCATGGATGAAAGCCCTGTCTTGCGCTGGATATGAGTATGTGAAATTGATGGTCTCTGAGCTTCAGGCCAAATTGGAAGAGGCCAAATTGAGTGCAGAAGCAAATCTAGTGCATGCAGCTGATAGGGACAGTCAGATTCTGGGAAGGATTAATCACGATGATTGTGATGCAGAATCAAGTTCGTCAAGCATCAGTTCAAAAGTTTCTTCATTATCTGTACCCAAACAGCGCGTTAATCCTTTCAATGATTTAGAGTTGAGTGGTGAAATTGATCCAGGAGACGCCTTTCGACCTATGACGAATATTTCAACTGCAGAGATTGTCACTTGGTCTCTCCTTAGCATAAGCACATTCTGTGAAATGCATGAGTTCATCAGGCAGCAGGTAATTGAATTTAAAGATTCAAATCCAATTTCTTGATGTCAGCCTGATAGTCATCTAGTGTTGCTGTTTGAACAGTTTGAGGACAAAATTTGAAAGAAGTCAAATTTGAAATAAATTGAGTTACCTGTTGGTTCGTGTTCAGTGTTTGAATATTTACTACCCTATGTGTTGTAATTTCGGCAAAACACGTTTTTCCCATAGTGACAGGTGTCGAAATTCAAAGTTTTTAATCGAAACGCAAGAGATACAAGCACTCATTTAAAAAAAAGTGTGAATCACTTCCTCCAAGCAAATCAGAGAGCTTTGTAATGTCATGTGACATGGCTGCTTCCGTAGTGACCCAAAAAATGGTGGCCCCCATTGACAATGATGTGAACGACTTCTGATGTAATAAAATGTATGTATGTTTCTTGTTTTAAAAAAAAAGACCTGATTTACTAACAAGTTTTAACAAAACCAAAACCTCTCACATTTTAACGTGCTCACACTTTAGATCAGAATCAGACATACCAATTGAAAGAATTATACAGTTTAAATCTGATGCAATCAGTGTAAATGGAAAAAAATATCATTAATATTATAATATCTCAAATTGACAAAAACGAATAATTCCCATTTTGCCCTCAAACTGTTCATCTAGCTTAGAATTCCGCTGTAACTTTTTGATATAAACATTTCTTCGTTTAGCATTCACATGATTAGAAAGATTATGTCGAAAAGGCATTGCCACATTGTGTTGAATCAGATGTGTCTAACTTTAAATCTTCACCTGTATTAAATAATGACATAGCTTTTCCCTTTTACTTAGTATAGATTAGAAGTTGTAGGTCTTAAGAAAATTGTCCATTTGTAATGAATCTCTACACTACCAATGAATAAAGTATTAGTAATTCAATTATAGGTTTTAGTTCTAGAAAGACTAAGAATTTAATGGTGTATCTTAAATATTTTTATAAAAACTTAAAGCTAGCTAGCTACCTATGATGTAAATATCATATATAATATATATATATAGCTCAACTTTGACCGCTTGTAACTCAGGAACCACTGCACCCACAACGTTTATATTTGGTATGTAGATTTTGAATAGCCTACTTTAGGTCCTTAGCAAATAAACTTTTGGATCAAATAAGTATTTTAATTGATTGGAAAAAGATTGTTTTGTCTGCGATCCACCAAACTGCAAACTTATTATTGTTACTAGATCTAATTTCATTTCCGGTCATTACAATTAAAAGACTGCATAATTTCAGTATCAAGCACTTATTTGACCTAATAATTGTACTTGATATGACCCGTAACCGAGACAGTGATTTCTGAGTTAACCACAGTTAAAGTTCAAGAGAGACTCAGCTGTATAATAAAGAGAAAATAATATATATATACATGTATGTATATATATATATATATATATATATATATATATATATATATATATATGCAAAAGATGTGAACTGTTGTGCATGTATGTATATTATATCATATAATATGATTTGTATATTTACATATTATATGTAACAAAACACACATCGTTCAGCTATGAATTTTTGTCGCCTCATTCAAAGTGCAGAGCATTTTTATGTGTTGAAAATGGCTGCTATGCTTTGTATCTGATCTGTAACTTATGCTTAACTTTTAGCTATTTGAGTTGATGTTTCTTGTATCACCATCATTTGTGATTTGTAATGCCTTGTAACCGTTTATTATTTTGACATGATAATGTCTTATTTCGAAAGATTATTTTAGATAAGGAGTCATGCTCTTCCTTTAACAGTCTTTCATAAATCAAAACTGTTGAAGTCAGCCTTTGTCATGATAGGAATTGATTTCATTTGAACATCTCACAGGCAAGTTGTTAGTTTCTCTTTGATTTTAAATGAAGAGATTGTCTATATATACTATTTGTCTATATATATGGCCTTTCAGATAAGTCATTTGCTTTTCCCCCAAATATTGAATCCATACATTTGTATACTTTTTCCACCTTTATTGTAAATTTTTGCCTTGCTGGTACGTCTTCCCATTCCTTCTCTATCATTTCTTCTCTCTTGTCTTAGTCTTATTCTCTTATTCACTTCTTATTTCCCATACTCACACCTCTCTTTCTTTCTTTCTTCTTTTTTTCTCTCTCTCTTTTTGCCTTTTATTAATGCTTATTTTTTTTCCAATTTTTTGTTATTTTTATTTTTAATCTAAACATCACATTCTCTGGTCTCCTTTTTGTTCTTCCCTTTTGTATTCTCCATTTCCCCTCTACTCATTCTTATTATCACCGTCTTTTCCTTTCTTTCTTCCATCTCTGTGTTTTTCTTCTGACATCACACTGTGTGACGCTTGAATAAGTGTTTAGATCTAGATATTTCTAGTTTGTTGTCTGTTGAAGGGTTGTACCCGAAACATCACGTTATAAAAATGTGGTTTCACCAAAGTTTATCATGTATCAGAAAAACAAAATTGAAAAATTGTTCAAAATCTTTTCCAAAACATTTAAAAAGGTGCTTGCTCTGCTTAGATTTTAAAGAGCGCAATATGTATAAACTTAATATTTATTTAGTACTGAATATGATGCACATATCATTCATTACCGCGTGATGATTGACATTCAGAGAAAGCTTACTTATAGAAGACAAAATTAGACACCGTACACAGAGATGTATGTTGACAAAAATCAAACAAATACATTAACCGCTTTTGCTTGCCTTAAAAAACTTTTAAAAGTAGGTTTTCATAAATGAAAATTGATATTTACGTATAACCTTAATAATGGGGAAAATGTATCTGTAGTGATATACATGTATTATGATGTATACATATAACTTCTTGATCTTGTCTCAAGTAGAGAAATTCATAAAAAGTTATATTTTTTTACTATGAATAAAACATTTTCTTTTTAAAGTGACAGTACGGAACACAATGTTGAATGGAAGTAGTGTGATCTTTGCATTGGAGATGTTGATGTGGTTGTAGTAGATCAGGCCACAGATATGTCATTCTGCATCAAGTAAATCGTGCTATGTGTGTGTGTGTGTGTGTGTGTGTGTGTGTGTGTGTGTGTGTGTGTGTGTGTGACTGTATCCTTTCTATCATGAGCATCAACTCAATGGTCCATATATCAATCTACATGTACTAGTTTTATGTAGTTTATAAAATCACTAAAGAACAAATGAGGTTTATAGCAGCATTTTAAAAGTCACCTGTACCTTAACCACTACTATGTTCTTTTATCTTCATTTCCCTGTTATTATAAAATATGGTTTGTTTTTATATCGTTGAATGGCTTTTATATATAATATAATTCTTCATGGTTTGTTTCACCTAAAGTGCTATTTCTCATCATGTGAAATTAAGACTTGTCTACTTTACTTGTAACAGGTTTGTTAACACTCCCAAAGAACTGGATATCAGTAATCACCAACAAACCTCCCTTGCCTCACCAGTCCCTTCCACAGAGAAAGGACAAATTCTTCCCAAAGCCTGAAAACCCCTTTTATCTTCCTTCCTCTCCCCATTCTCCTCTTGAAGTAGGGGTAATAATTGGCGGGTCGGTGTCTGGCCTGGCGGCTGAAACCCGTACAGACAAGATTATAGTACCTAGAGTTTAAGCGGATCGCTCCCTATGGGCGACTCGTGAATACTTCCGACTACTTGGGGAGGGGTTGGTAGGTTCTAAGGGACAAAGCTGGTAAAAACCAGAGGCCCCTGGGTTCTGTCCGCCCTCGATCGTCGAATATAAGGTCATTTTCATGAGAGCTCAGCCCAAAAATGGTGGAGTTTCCCAAAATACCTTCAATGACCAAGACTAAATCTGCGTCAGCTAGGGAATTGAGCAAGCCTTGGCATTGAAAGGGTGGCTCCCTTTATTGCCCAATGTAACACAATGGAGTCAACCCAATCGCTGATGGACGGGTTAAGCCACAGGGACCCATAACTGGCCCTAAGCCAGCTGAGGCTGTAAGTTTTAAGTCTGTTCCAAGGGTTCTTTAGTCAGAGAAACTCAAAATGTAATCCACCCCTTAGAGAAGAAGAAGAAGGAAGGTAAAATGATATCTTCATGATGCTAAGTAACGATACTTGTACAACATGCTCTTAAATTCCTGTTACCTTCTTTATTGTTTTTTAGCATGAAAAAATACTATATTCTCGCTTTTATAAAGTGTACATGTTATTGTTAAAGTTTAAAAAAATTATTGTTTATTAATTGTATCAATGCTACTAGAAATCCATTCATTGAATATCACAAGAACAGATTATTATCCCTTATAATTCATATCTATTGATTCATTATAATTATAAGTTTTTGTGAGACACTTGTGTTCACCATCTCATCCCATGTGGTTCATTTTTAAGTGCAGTCTATGGCTAATATAATTGTTTTTTTTACCCATTATTGGAGTGTATTCTAAGGCTATAAAGTAATTGTCTTTTACCCATTTGATTTCTTTTGAAGTGTATGTAATCTATGGCTAGCGTAATTATGTTGTACCCATGTGGTTTCTCTGGAGTGTAGTCTGTGGCTATTGAAGTTGTCTTCTAACCATGTGATTTCTTTGTAGTGTATTCTATAGTTTTGTAATTGTCTTTGTACATGTGGCTCTTTTTGAATTTCATCTGTATAGATCACATTATTTGGAATGTTGTAAATGATCAAGCAATTTAGTTTATGCGTTAAGAAAGCACAGCTTACTGTGTAAGTGTAATGAAAACATTGCCCTGCCTAATCAACCACCATTCCTTGTTTCTGTTTTAAAGAACGAATATTTCCAATTGATCAAAATACCGGATGAAGCATAATTTGAAAGATTTTGTATTTTATTTTATCATTTATGATCCTATTTCTGTCTTACACACCACTTCATTTCTTTTTTAGACTTCACTTCAATATTTCCTTTCACAAAAATGGAGCTTTAAAATTGGAAAAAGAACCCCATTGTGTTGCCATTTTCATGTACAAGTATATATATATATATATATATATATATATATATATATATATATATATATATATATATATATACACATATATTCTCATGAGATTTTCATAGCTGTTAGATTTGAAACAATATTTCAAAGTGCAATAATATACACCTGCTCAGCATCTCTAGTAGATATTAGTAATTGCTATCTTGCATTTATATCAAATCTTTTACTTTTATGTATGTTATGCTTCCGTTTATGTGGGTCAACAAAGTTGCAAGTCTGTTAACTTTCAATTTTTTATTTCAATTTTTTTTGTTTTTACAGTGGGCGTTATTTTGTTTTTTGATTGTGTCTGTAAAATGATGATATAAGAAAAAACCCAAGTATAATTTGTGTACAATGCATATTATATTATGGTATTAGTGTAAATATAGCTTTTAAGTCTATATCTAGGTGGCTTATTTTCATTTGCTCAGTTTTTCCAGTGTTTTTATCAAGAAATATTGACATGACAACATCAGCTAGAGGAATTTATAAAACAACCTGACACTCTACTGCTTAAATCTTACTGTTGGTTTTGTTTTCTTTTATTATTTCTGGTGTATATGTGAGTGAATGGATGTATGTGTAACATATATCATATATGTGTTGCGTGTGTGGATTTTTTCAATTTTATAATATGCATTTTAGTTCACAATTGCCTTTTAAGTTATTTTGTAGACAGCTTCAGCGATGAATAATTGCTACGACTTTAACATAATAAAAGTTAATGACCTTATGTATACAAAACTGCTTTTTGAGAGTCCTTTGAACATATTATAAGGCAAGACTTCAATACAAGTAACCAACTGGAAAATCAGTTTTATTTGATATTAGCAATCTCTTAAAATTGTTTTTGGTGAATGTGAAATGAGAAGGTAATTAGATGTACAACATGCATGTGTGCATACATACATTTATGCATACATACATGCATATATAAACATACATACATACATTTATGCATACATACATGCATATATAAATGTACATACATACATAATACATTCAATCATACATGTACATATATATGTACATACATACATACATACATACATACATTCATATAACATACATACATTCATCTACTATACATACATATAGACATACACACACACTTACACATATATTCAAATATTTTCTTATGGTACGGGCTCTGAGAAATATAGGCCTATATTAATTAATGTTTTCTATCAGCATGCAAACTGCTCAATTAACTTTGTGTCAAACAGCATTATAATGTAGTACACAATATCTCGTGAAAGGATTCTTACATTTCTATACTATAAATATTATAATCATCATTGGGACATTCTTTTAATGTTTATTTTTAAATGTAAGAAATGACATGGATGTGTATAACGATTTTGTTTAAAATTAATTTTTTATTATAATAGTACATTTAGGCCCTATACCGTACATTTAAAATATAATTTAGTCATTAGAGTGGAATTTTACTGAATAACGCTTATACGCTGTCCACGTGAAACAGTTATTCACTGAAGTTAAAGTTTTGAAAAAGATGAAGGTTTGAGTTTGAATTGAATTTGAATTTTAAAGTTAATAATTTTTAATTTTTTATCAGAAAGGAATTATTTTTAATTCTACGTACACACAGATCATTTTTCGTTTCAAATTGAAATAGTACGCATCAATAGGAGATCCAAGATCACTATCATTCTGTCAGTATTCATTTTGTCTTTGAGAAAGATTTTACACAAAGAATTAAATTTGTAACAATACAGTAGTTGCTGGATAATTACACGCTGTTTGGGAGAAGAGAAAGTGTGCAATTACGCATACCATGCAGTTATGGGAAGCTAGTTCAAGCTACCCCAGTAACTCCTGTAAGTTGGTATGATTGGATCGGCTTGGCATTTATGTGATACAACAGAAACAGGTTGTATATAGAGAAATAACAACATGAGCGGTTTGGGTAATTATTGGTGAGTATTTTTCTTTTTCTTTTAATTTTATGTCAAAATAATGAGAAAGTTAACTAAAGAACAGGGGAGACAAAGTAAATAAAATTGTTTTAAAGTCAAAGGATTCGCCTGAGTTCTTTTTTTGGAAAAAAGTTTGTGATTGTTGTCTGCTTTTGGGATGCTGAGATGAACCGTTAAATGTTGTCAAACGAAGTTTGTGATCAATTTCAATTGCAATTTATTCTATGTGTTAGTGACATAGGAGTCTGTTTTATTATTAATTCTATGGGTCACACAGTAGGCTCTGGCGAGATGCGTGACGAGCTTGCAACATACGTAATACAAGTGTTTTCCCATTTAGACTTAATTTTCACCGTCTTTCTCTTTTTTTTCTTTTTGCTTTTAAAGGGGACAAATTATTTCACAAATGTTGTCACAGTTTTGCAATTTTGAGCATGCAACTATGCATACCTGGCGTGCATTTATAGATACTTATCAAATAGAAAAAAATTCAGTCACCTGCTGTCAGCTCATATTTGTGGAAACTGCAACGTGCAGTTATCCAGTCACTACTGTATTGAGAGGGTAGCTTTCAATGGGTTAGTTTTGTTTGTGTGATTACAGAACAGGTTTTTGCCTTAGTGGAGTCAGCATTTGAGAAAAAACTGCTCCCGACAGTCTTTCATTTCAAACAATTCTTTCCATCCGGATGTTTCGTCAGCGACTGTGTTGGCAGCAAATATTCAGGTGGAAAGTAGATCTCTTAGTCTTATAGTTATACTCCACCTAGTCATAAAGCAAATATCGTTTTTATTCACTTTCACAGTTTTTTTTGGTAAACCCATCATGTATTTCACAATTCATTGTTGTAGTTGTACACATGTGATACAAATTACAATGCTGATATTTATTCAAACTGAGAAAATTTCCAGTTGAGACAGAAGATTTCCCGCAATGAGTTAATAAATGGCAACCCTTGTTTGTTGTTACTTGGGTGAAGCTGTTATCCTTTGTAATCAAATGGATGTCAGAACATATTCTTTTTGTCTAATAAAGAAATGATCAATAAATTATAACAGCTTGAAAATACATTTGAAATTTACCATGCGTTTTGCTTGACAAACAGTAACAGAAATATGCCCCTGAATAGTGTGCTGAGCAATATCCATGCAAATGGAAAGACAAAAACTGCAAAGGATTCTTTCTGTTACCTCTGACAACAAAAACTGCATGGCCAAAAATTCCATGGAAAGCTACCCGCACAGATTTAATTATTCTTTTAAAATTTGCATTGTGATTGATCATCTTCTCATCATTTTTACTTTTTATTTTGATGAGGCATGTCTGTCTGTATTATAAGCATATTAAATAACCCAAAAATATGGGGGACAAAATTAAAAAATCTCTGTGTTTCATCTGGATCTGTTGTGTTAATCAGTATGAATTAAGCTTTTCTTAGTTTCTTTGGTCCAGGGAGCAAGTTTATCATTTTCATTTGTTGAAAAGCTACTCGTTTAAATCTTTGTAATGGTGAGAATGTCAAAAATCAAGGCTGTTTGCTTAGCAAAATTATTGTATTCAACACCGACAATTTCAATGATTAACAAATTCATGGTTATCTGTCAAGCTGTTGGGCCCTGCCTTCAAGATCGTCATTGGCGACTGACATTGGTATTCTTATGGCTTATTATAATTTTCTTTTCTCCATTTTGTTGTGGGGATGGGTGGTGGATGCTGCTGGTAGGTCCTACTTCTTTCTTTTCACTCTTTTACGTATCTTTTATCTCGCTATTACCTCTTTATTCATCCTGAGATAACCGCATATGGTGAACAGGTAAATTTCAATGAAGCAAAAGAAATAATTTTGTTGCCTTCTATTTTCTGTAGACAAAAAAAAGTTGCAACTGTATTCCCAAATTTTCATGAACAGTTTTATTTCATTGGATACCCATGGAGTGTATAAAGAGTAATAAGGGTATGCGTATAACTATAAAATCAGTTTGCATGTACTAGTAGTAGTAGTGAGTTAATTTACTCCCATCATGTTAAATTTGAGCTCATATTTTTATTTCATCAATTCCAAATACATGTATACAAGTCCAAAATTTATAGATGAAATGTCCAAAGTATCCACTACACTAAAATATATGTACTAATTTAAGATCATCTCGTGCTGGGTACCGTACATGTACATTGTACTTTTCATGAAGGGCGTTAAGATAGCTGATAAACAAAAATGAAAATACTCCACAATATATATTATGAAAACTTTCTACAATATAATTTCTGATCGTATTAACATTTAAGTCTTTAAAGTAATAAAGAGTTTTTCTATTTCAGAATAATTAGAAATTAATTGTTTTCAACATAAAAAACACCCAAAACAATCCAGGTTACACATACGTACGATAGGAATTGAACCCAAAACTTCCAGAGAGAGTAGTAAGTACAAATGAATATTCTCACATCAGCAGCTTTGTCCATAGGTATAATTATTTCTTATCTACGGCTTCAAACACAGTTTGAGATATAAAATCGTGTCCAAAAAATGCTTTAACTTTAATAGAGATCTATATAATTTGCTGTCGTGAAATCGGGATAAAATTGTAACCCTTATGATTAATCTTTTTTTTTTTTTTAATCTGCATTGTTGTAAAGCAGAGAATAAACTAGGCCCTTATTGAATTATGATTGGTTAATAAACTAGTTTACTCTTATGTAGTAATAATAATATTAATAATAAATGATTTAGTGTTTTATAAGGAACTTTCCTGCATCTAAAAAAATACAATATTTAAAAGAACTCTCAAAAGATTTGAATGTTCGGATGGTTCCTTTGTTTCCATGGTTCATGAATTTATTTGTTCCCTTCAGGTGATATTGTCTGTCATGAGAGTCTTTTGACAACACATGCAAATATGAATTTATGTTATGGCACTTCTCTACTATTATTACTAAATTTTTAGGCCAAATTTTTATGCTTACGAGTCATGTAATTAATTCTTTAATAATGAGCACAAAAATACCTTTCAATATGTCAATCATATGTATTACAATATTGTTATTTCAACACAAAAGGAATTTGGTCAGTGTAATAAGAATTAATTAATCCAATGTTTCTTTGAGAGGATTTTTTGTGTTTGGTTGAACAGTTTTCTTTGGGTATGATGATAAGCTGAAGAATATTAATGAGAAATGAAAACGTAACAATTTGTCTTTCATTGGTAACTTAAAAGAATGTAGAAAAAAAAAGTCAACTTCCTTGGAATCATCACATTCATTTATTTTGTAATTCAGAGTAATAGAAATTCATGTACATTATAAAAACAAAATTGTGGTCAAAACGACATATTTTAAAATGACCATGTCATAAAAAAAGGGAAAAACATATATAATGAAAGTAGACCTGTGTCTATAAAAAATATCACAATAAATTTGGGAGGAGAATAATGCAGAATTTGTTCCAAGGTTTTGAGGCTAATGCTGGAGCTTATCTCTCGCTCACCTGTTCCTTCAAAGCCATTATGAGCTAGAGCATATCCTGGTTTCTATGGTGACAAGTGGAACAGGTGACAGTATATCACTTCCTGGACAGGATGCCAGTCTGTTGTAGGTATTAATCCCTGTTGTACCCATTCACATTGTGGTAGGGTGGAAATGTGTGCGTTAGTATTAGTGTTAAACGTCTTTCCCAAGGAACACAATGTTGGACCTCCTAGCACTGCTAGGATTCAAATCCAGGACCTCATGATTCAAAGTCTAGCAGCTCACCATTAGGCAACTGACACCACCTTGCCTCTCTATACCAGAATTTCGTTCCCTGTTGTGGCTAATACTATGCTTCTCTGTACCAGAATTTCTTTCCCTGTTGTGGCTAGTACTATGCCTATCTATACCAGAATTTCTTTCCCTGTTGTGGCTAGTACTATGCCTCTCTATGCCAGAATTTCTTTCCCTGTTGTGGCTAGTACTATGCCTCTCTATACCAGAATTTCTTTCCCTGTTGTGGCTAGTACTATGCCTCTCTATACCATAATTTATTTCCTGTTGTGGCTAGTACTATGCCTCTCTATACCAGAATTTCTTTCCCTGTTGTGGCTAGTACTATGCCTATCTATACCAGAATTTCTTTCCCTGTTGTGGCTAGTACTATGCCTCTATGCCAGAATTTCTTTCCCTGTTGTGGCTAGTACTATGCCTCTCTATACCATAATTTATTTCCCTGTTGTGGCTAGTGGTAGTACTATGCCTCTCTGTACCAGAATTTATTGCCCTGTTGTGGCTAGTACTATGCCTCTCTATACCATAATTTCTTTCCCTGTTGTGGCTAGTACTATGCCTCTCTATACCATAATTTATTTCCCTGTTGTGGCTAGTACTATGCCTCTCTATGCCATAATTTCTTTCCCTGTTGTGGCTAGTACTATACCTCTGTGTACCAGAATTTCTTTCCTGTTGTGGCTAGTACTATTTATACCTAGTGGAGTGAGGAAAAGTCACAAGATACAAGGCGTAGTGGAAATAGGGTCATCACTTTTTCCAGTCAAATTTTCTACTGACAACTTTAATATAGGCCTACATGTACACACACACATATATATAGCTTTTTGTAGCACATGTATACGCATTTTGAGATCGATGGAGCAGTTTCTGCAAAGATTTTAATTAACGGTATATGATCATCGTATCAAAAGATATCAATAAATTGGTGGTAAATCTGTTGTTAGCACATCATTTAAAAAATAGGATATGACATAATCATAAAGAAATTGGATTGCAAAGGTATAAAAAAATACATCTGTATCTCTGGAATTCATTATTTTTAGAGGAAATGTGAGCAGAGTCTTGAATATCAGGTAAATGGTACAGGTCGCTGTACAATAATAGTAAAAGAGAGAGTCATGATCATGAAAAAATGGAAAAAAAAATTCCCCACAACCTGGTTTTAAATTATAAAAGCTAACAATAAACAATACCCCCCCCCCCCCAAAAAAAACAAAAAAAAACAGACAGCAGAAATAAATATAAAAAGGACCTGTAAATGAATTATAAATAATGGTGTTGCATAAATAATGTTGCACTGCTTATAGTAAAGCAGATATAGATATGGTTTTTGGCAATTTATTGAACTTTACATGAGAGTGTAATGTAACGTTTCCTACAAATTTGTTTCAAGCATAAGCTACAACTTTTTAAATTTCATTAATAAATATTTTGATAAGAAGATCAATAATGAATTAGACTGAATTAATGAATTCCCATTCAGAAGACATGTTGAAATCAAAAACAGCAAAATATCCCTTTCAAAGATTTTCCATCTTTGGTTTTTGTTTCCCTGTAAAAAACTTTTGGGACATAATTTAGGATGGCAGATATTTGGAATTCCAGTAAATCATAATAAAACAATAAATGAGTCAATTAGGGCAAATTGTGTCTCAAAGCAAATATTTATATCACATAAAATTTAAAAATACTGAACAAGACATTCTCATGCACAGCATAATGATTTCACAGTTTATACATCAGGATAGATTAAAATACTTTCATGCAAAATGTCACATTTTATGAGATGCAAATAAAATAAAATATCTTTAGATTCAAATAAGGATTTACAAATTTCTTTTATGAAAACCTAAAAAAGCAAACACAAAACATGTTTCACCTTTATTTTTGTGATCTGCAACAGAAAATTGCTGTGAAATGAAGATATGTTTTCTTGTAGCATAGAAAAATATGCACAGCATTACCAAGGAGAAACAAGTAGTGTTTTCTCATGAAATGATGATATTATTGATATTTTATTGGTCCTCCAAAGTTTCTAACATAAAAGTGAATGTTTATTGAGGATATCATTTCCATTCTGAAAACATAATCAATTAGCAGATTTTATGTGACAGTATCATTTCATGCAATCCACAGTAAAATGAAGAATTGTGTTTGCAGTCATTCAGATGTCGCAGACTAAAATGATAACAATTCAATAATACACTCTTTCAAGGATACTGAAGTTTGTTCCTCATATTTTCAGCGTTGTTATCAGCAAATATTTATTTTATGAAAAAAAATTTTTTTTTTACATAAACATAGCAACACTGTATTATATTATTATTATGAAAAGTTTCAAATTGCTGTTGCATATAGGGTTTTTGAGATTGATGCAGTGGTTTTCTTCAAAAGAGGTTGTCGTTCGTTACAATTTAAATAGCATATATATAAATATGTATACATCTATATGATCATCACATAAAAGATACCAATAACTTGGAGGAAAATTTGTTGTCTTCAGCTCTTTATACCAGAGGTAGACAAGCGTAAAATATCACTTTGAAGGAGACATGCCACATTTGCATAGAGCACGACATTTTGATTGTATTGCAAACAATGCGTAGGATTTCCAATTATTCAAAATCATACGTTGTTATAAAAATCATTACATCCCATAGTTGATAAATATCTAAAAGATATCAATAGGCCTACAACATTCAGCAGTAGTTTCTGTGTGACAGCTCAAAAGTAAAATTTTCCCCCTTTTCACTTGCACCCAAGTAAGACATCTCCAGGTAATGATGTTTTTAATCTGATGAATTACTCAGCAGAGGTAGGAGTGTTTTTGATTATGTATTTTTTTTTCAAGAACTGAGAGCACACAGGTTTAAGATTTCAAGAGTGATAGATACAGATATATCTATATGTATAAAGATGATCGTCTCTAACTTTGACTGCTTATAACTCAGGAACTGCTCCACCTACAACCTCCATACTTCGCATGTAGATTTCAAGTAGCCTGCTTTAGGTTCTTAGCGAATCAAATCAGTATTTTAATTGATTGGAAAAGGATCATTTGCCTGCGATCAACAATTTTTTTTATTGTTACTAGATCTAATTTCTCGATTTCGGTCATTACAATAAAAAACCTGCATAACTTCAGTATCGAGTACTAAATTAATCTAATAATCATACTTCATATCACCTGTAACCGATACAGTAGTTTCTGAGCATACCGCAGTCAAAGTTCAAGAGACCCAGTTTTGTAATAAAGAGAAATCATAATCCAACATTATTTACGGGCAAGCTTGTACAAATATACATAACAAGCATAACTGTTACACCCGGGTGATATCAAGTACGATAATTAGATTGGGTAGGTATTCGATAATGGAGTCATGCATGTAGGCGTGAACAGCAGCATTCCAACTTTTTAATTATGAAACATGTTCAAAATGGAGGCATAGGCGAATGAAAATTCTACTCAGAGAAGTTAAATTAAAAGCCAAACTTATTAATCTAAAGTCATTAGTATCACGTCACAAGAAAATGTTGAATGAATAAAAAAAGGAATGTCCCAAGTTTAACTTGCTTTTTTTGTGACCGGTTAATTTTGTTTTCATAAAAATAAGTCACCAAGCCATTTTGACAAGGCATTTCTCTATACAAGCTTTGCTAACAAAATACAAAGATACAACACTTATCAATTTGTTTTTCGGGTGATGCAAGCTACTTACCCACATGAGTCTTAGATGATACTTATTATTTGCATATATGCACAAGTATGATTTTTAAATATAAAAATATCAAGAACAGTAATGATACTATGATACATAAACCATTTCAACATTTGTATAGAAATTATTTGATGAAGTTACAGAGTAATGAAATTATCATTATAAATCTTAGTCAGTCAGAACTTTGAAAGAACATTTTAAAATAAACATGATCAGCTGTATTTTTATGATAATTTGTAATACTGTTTAAATTTCTTTCATGTTCACTGCCTCTCAGACAAAGTTAATGAGCTATTTATGAATCAAAAGTGAATCTGTGTTCAAATTTCTTTAAATTTTTTAAAACACTGGTAAAACGTTTGTGCTGTTACAAATCAAAGTCGTTTCCATTTTGCATTCACAAGCATTGCAAGATCCCTTTGTTCCCATGTGTTGATCATGTACCAATGTCTGAAGAGGTTATGAGGAAAGTGGTCTATAGGGGAAAAAAGATCAAACACATGAGACATCGGGCAATGAAATTGCAGATGCAGGAGTCAAGAAAAATGTATGAAATGATGCCATATATGTCTGATTTGATTTGATTTTACCTACTTCAACAAGTTAAGTGATGTCAGGATCTTCGGTAGGATTTTTAATTTTGCCTGGACTGCCCTTGAAACAGCCAAGGATTATGTCATAAATTGTATTTTAAAAAATGATGAAAATAAGATTAGTCTCCTTTCTTTGAGACATCTTTACATTTAAAAATTGTAATAAAGCAGACTTTAATGACATAAAAACTTCACATATACATCTTTTTTAATGAAGTAAACTTTCATGTTACATTAGAAACATTTTTATCTAATATTTGAAGTGTACATAACCTCAATTTCTTTATCAAACATAGTTAGCTGACTATCTGTGTTATTGTTTATGCTGTCTTAGTTTGTTTCAATTTGATAAATTATATAAAAAATACAAACACCAAAGCAAGAACAGGAAAAAATCTATTTTCTTTCTAAAATATCTTTGAAAATCCTGACAAAGAATAATCACATGGAAACATACTAAAAATCAACTAAATATTTTCACAAGCTACTTTCATATAGCTGTACTTCATATCACAAAATTGTCTCCAAGCCACAATCCTTCTCAAGAAGCTAAAAAAAGCTGCAATGAAATGTATTATATCTTTGCACAAAATAAAGATGCTTGACTTCGGAGAGCTATTTAATAATTTGAATAACGACCCAAATTATATTTATACTTACCCATTCAATGAAAACTTTTTCTCACCAAACACACGCAGCATGAAATGCGCTTCAGAATTTTCTTTGAAAGTACTCGGAATGATGACATAGTGCCCTGGGTCTAATTCAAAACGAGCACTGACTTCTCTGAAATTAATGAAGCAGTTGGTCTTTGCCAAATCCAGTGTGTAGCGAAAATGCTGATGATCAAGTCTGCAGTAAGGATTTTCAGTCTGAAAAAAGAAAATTATGGTACTAATACTTCAGGCAGACAGCACGCAGATGGAAAATCTGTCATTGACTTTAATTTTTGGTATCAAATATTTTAATGTCAGTAAAATGCTAGAGTTTATACAATAATCAGAAAATCAGATTTTGTAAAAAATACTATAAATTAGGTCTAAACTTGAAGTCAAAGTATTATAAAGTAGGCTAACACTAACAGGATTTTCTGCTTCCCCTGGGACGTGCTAGTAGAGTGCCTCTGGTATGTAAATAACTGTACCTATGCATATTTCACTTGACTGCCTAGGGGAGATAACGCTTACAGTTTATGTTTAGATGTACATTATTATTATTTCTATTATCATGTAACATGATTGGGTCAGTGTAGAATGAAAATTTGAAATGCCTTGTTAAATGGCGAGTCTAAAGGATGGCCTCTTGTTCCTTTTGTTGTTGTTGTTGCCATTATACACCTCAGACCCCCTCAAATACACAATCTTTTAACAATTAGAAACAAAATCAAGTTGCATCCTTTTGGGACATGATACAGAAATAGATACATTTTTAGAAATTTAGTAGATCTACATTTTCAATGCCTGACACCTCTGTATACCTCCAGCTCAAAATGGAATGTGCCAACACATGGGCCTTTTCCTCAGCCACACACACATGTACTGTACACACACACATATATATATATATATGTATTTATATATAATTTCATCCTCTGTGAGATTTGAGCTTAACATATGATTTATATCACATTATCCATCTTTTTACATGTCAGTCAGAAGACAAAAGATGAGTTTTGACACACAAATAAAACTTTGAAGTAAGAGATTAAGCAAGTAGGGTAATTCAAGAAATGCATGTAAAATCAAATAAGACGAAGCCTACTGTATAAAATGTTTACCTGTACTTCTATAAACACAAGTGGTTGAATCACAAAGAAAGACCACCCGACAACTTACCTTATAAATGAAAAACCCAATCTGATAGCTTTTTACTTTGATATTACTCCGTCTTTTCCTATGTTCCTGCATTAATGAGATAACTATATTACTCTTGCCCTCACTTTCAGCATCATCCGTCTCATGGTTAAAGTCATCTGAAACAATAATAAAAAAAAAACCCCAATCTTATTAACGATAAACATAATGTCTTCGTAATCTTAAAATTGCAAAATGTTGACTGCAATGATGATGTTTACATTCTTTTTACTTCCGACTCATAGAGATCTATTAGTTTGAAGTAAAACGTTCATGGGACAACACACACCTGGTTCTGTTAGACTTAAAACAAACTGATCATTGGTTGCAAAGCTTGACAGATTGTTGCGGGAACCTCCTGCATTCTTGCCAACAATCCATTCCCCTTTAATCATCTCCATATGACCTGCAATACATTGATTCAAAACATTCAATAAGAATATAAAGTGAAGTCACAGTTGGAAAAGAGTTAAATAAATCTAGAATGATCATTGTCCATTGCTACTTATCTTTCATTGACCATTAACGTAAGTTACTTGTATGCTAAAAAATGTCTTTAAGCAAATAACCCCCCCCCCCATTAGATTCAGTGAGTTTTTATATATACAAACAAAATAGACATTTATGTCCAACACAAAGCTTTCACAGGAAGAAATATTACCACAATAAAAAGCAAATTCTTTGGTCCGCTTTTGTCATAGAGCCTGTAGTCCCAATATCACAACAAAATATAAAGTCTTTATCAAGATCAAAAGGCAGTAAGTCGTTTTGTCTATACGCTACCAACATTATCTGAAACTCCATCTCCATCAAAATCAGGTCCCATGAGACAGAGAGTGATTTCTTCAAACTGCTTGTAAAAATCCTTGAACGACATCCAAAACTCTCCATCATCCTTTGATTCTTGCTGGATTTTCTCTTTGGTCTCCGGTCCACCCAGTCCCAATTCATATCACTAAAATAGATAAAGACAAACAGTGAGGTAGGGGGGCATGTCGAAAGTGAAGGAAATAACATTGAGTAATATTAAAGCCCCATAGGAACAAAGACGAGACAAACACAAGGAATAAACAGAAAAAAATCCTGGCAGCCATGTGTATCGAACCCGCCACCGCCCACAAAAACAAAGCGCTACCAACCAAGCTAACTACTAAACAAACTTCAAATAACAAATTCTAATAACAGAAAAGAATTTGAAAAATTTTAAGAAATGGAATCTGTAGCATCACCTTATGTTTTTAATACTGTGGCTGGCACTGTCTTTATCTTTTAAATAATAGAAATGATCCAGTCGTGATAAGATTACATTCAACAACTATCCATTCATTTGACTGAAAGATGAAATAATGCGTATGCCACAGAAAACTGGAGTAAAACTCTGTACAAAATTTCATGTCCTTTATTCATGATTTATGATCACAAGACCTTCTGTGCAAAGTAACATAGAGTACCCATACTCAGTGCAACGTAGGGTAACCAGGGGTAGAGTCCTGATTTTTTCTCGGCATACAGCATAATGTGGTAGTTTGCCATTGCTTTCAATGCCGACTTCACTTTGCAAAGTCTGAATAGACTAAGCTTCCCATTTTGTTGCTGAGTCGACAGGAGAGTCAGAAAAATTTGTCTGAACTGGGAATCAAACTCAGGTTTCCTAAGTGGGAGGTTTTACAGCGCTTAAACTTGTACGTTTTTATTCATTTTTCACACTTGCCTGAACAATTAACCAGTGCAAATGAAACAAATGGCAGAGACTAAGAACTGATTTTTACAGATGTCTGTTCATGTATGAGAATCCCTTCATATTATGTAATATTTCACTTCACCTTTAAAACAATATTTGTAGAAGTATAACTTGTGATTTAAGCATGACATCAATGATGCAGTGATAGAAAACTCCACCTGAGACCACGAGTTGGGGGTTTGAATCCTTTGTTAATAAAGCCCAACCTTCTGACTCTGGGAGAGACACTTAACACACATTTCATCATCCCACCCAGGTACAGATAGACACCAGAGTTTATAGTTAAAAACTAATGTTTGCTATAGCTCAGAGCCATGTGATCTGATCTTGTGTCATGGCCCTTTTCAATGCTGCAGAAACTGAGAGGTGATCTAGTTCTTTGGACCTAAAGATCTTGGCAGAACTTTTATTCCTCAGGTGAAAAAAAGAAAAGAGAACACTTACTTATCACTCCATGATCCTCTCCATTCTGTTGCATCTCCCCATGGATTTCGTATCCGCAAAAGCTTTTCCTGTCCATTCTTATGTTGGATCTGAGAATCATAAGTTTTAACAAAAATTATATGAAGAATTTTTAAAGACTTATCAATCTAACAAAAGCTATTCGACTTCTCTCATTTGTGTATGCTAAATGGTATGTTAATTGAGTTTCTTTCTCTTTTCCTTTAAATTACATGACAACACTTCATCATGCTTATTCTTACCAATGTAAGGTGTTGCCTTTAAAATTAATCTAAACATTTTCTCATCAGTTCATTGTTTGAATTCTTACTTTCATAACGAGTGATTACCTGACTAATGACAAGAAAAAATGCATTAAATGACATTCCTCATATATTTATGATTGGTATCTTCGGTTATAAAATGATTTGTTACTCAGGTCACCTGTAATGTGAATTAAGACAAAGTTAAAACAAAAAGAAAAACATATTCAACTGATACATGTCATGATTCAGACAGTGTAAAAAAGACCTCTCAAAGTTTTATTCTTTATCAAACAATATTAAGTAGATTGAGAGGCCTGGGGATTGTGTGTAGTAAAAGTTGCCGGATTTTAAGAGGTTCTCTGTCGTGAAAATATTGTTATGTCATAATTAAAGAGTGTGGCATCTGTGGCCTAGCAGTTAAGTTGTTGGATTTGGGATCATGAGGTCCTGGGTTCAAATCCTAGCAATGCTAGGTCTGATGCCGTGTTCCTTGGGAACTTAACACACATTTTTTCACTCGACTCAGATGCAAATGAGTACTAACATTCGTCTGGGAGTAAAAATCGCCAAGAGACTATTGTCCTACCCTGGAAGTGATTATAATCCCCTGTTCCACTTCACACTATAGAAACTGGGTTAAACTCAGGCTCTATGGGTTGTGCCAACCTTTAAGGGAATTAACTTTCTTTCAATTAATGACGTAACATCAAATAAAAGACAATCTAAAACTTTATCAAAACTGAATGATGTTGATGGATACCTGAGTGATGTCTGTGACTGTGTATGCATGCCCTGGGATGAGACCATTAGCATCTGCTTTGTTTGCATTTCGCCAGTCTCCCTAATTCAGAAAAAAAAATGTAAAGGCATTACCATGATTACACAGAAAAGTAATAATAGCAAATACAGAGAAACGAAAACAGCCAAACACTGAACTAATGAACTATATTTCCAAATACCCTATGCCTACTTACCTTGAGCTAATGTTACCCATATACAAGTACATCCTGCATGTAATTCCTCCAATTACTGACTTTATAAATGGTCAGCAATGCACAACAAGAATTTTTGTTTAATACTAATGGCTACACTTAATATAAAAAAGACTTACAGTAGATAACATGACACATTGCACATAACATCAACATTTAGCGTTCTTTAAAATTTTTTTTTTTTACTGAAGTTAAGCTATTATGCAAAGACATATATATATATATATATATATGCTGATTTCATTTCCAAGTTAATTCTCACTGGGACAAAGTTAGATTAACTGAAACTTGGGAGTGAGTTTTAAAAATAACCCTGTAATGTGGCGTTGTAAGGAGCAGAAAAAGACAAAAGCAAGTAGACAAGTTTATGATAAAGCCATGGTGTAATTTACAGCAATGCTAGTTCCTTCCATGCAACATTTGACTAAGAGATGAAAGACAAATCTGTCAGCAAGGAAACACATTTTGCGACAGATCAATAATATTTTGTTTTCCTGCAGACCAAGTAAAATCAGTTCATTTGAAAAAAGTTTCGCACCAATGCTAGTTCTTATGCACCAGCTACTTTGGTGGAACTATTGTACTAGAGGGATGAAACTGTTTGAAAATTTTGAATTTATCTTCGCACAATATTAAGAGTTGTTGTTTCCAATTCAAAACTGAAAATAGACACAAAATTACAAACAGTTCGCACATATGTCTTTTCCACATTAATGTATGCGTACGAAACATGGACTTTACATGCACAATGTCGCAAACGTTTAGTAGCACTTGAAATGTGAATAGAAGATATTGAAAATTTCCTGGACAGCAAGAGTAACAAACATTGAAGTTCTAGTGAACATTGGAAAAGAAAGATAACATAAAGAGAACATCCCAGAAAAGACAATGAGATTTTTGGCCATGTGAAGAGACAAAGTAGACTAGAAAAATTAGTGACATCTGGATCTATAGAGGGGACAAGAGCTTGTGACAGACAACGAACCACAAATGTAACAGCGTTGAGACAAAACACGTCTGATATCACCATCAACTCGGATTTTACAAGAAACCCCGAAGACATGATAACATGCTGAATAGCACTAGCCATAAATGAAAAAAAAAATCTTTGCATGCCAATATTTCTAACCTTTGTGAGCAAGCAATGAATGCCCCTGACTTGTGTGCCCTGAGAATCAATTTGAACATGCCGGGGTCATATTCTGTAAGTTCATATCTTTCAGCTAGACCCCCTGTGAGATCTACAAGTGCATCCATAGTAATGCCTCCTTCTAATGCTTCATATGAACCATGTAATCTGAAACGAAAAAAAAAAAAATGATTTCCTTTTTGTTGCATTACCTATACATCAGAAAAATATTAAGCAGAGATAACAACCTCGTCTAAGTTATATATAAAAAAATGCTTGAAGAAATTATAACATTATTTTGCAAATGAAACAATTAAAGACAGGCAAATCTTTGAGTTAATAACAATTAAGTGAATGACCTAAAAACAAGGCAAAAACAGAAGGAAATGATTAATACATCATAATGTAAATATTAGTTTTAAAGGGTGAAGAAGCAGAGTTAGGGCTTCAAAGGAAACGTAAATGCCTATTAAATAGATCAAAGAATGATTTTTTTATCTCAACTTAAACACTGATATGAGCATTCAATTTATAAGGTACACCAACAGTCTCAGTTAAGCTATATTCATTAACAAATATTCGGCTTCCTTAGCCATGAAGCAATTTACAGACCCCTATATATATATATTATATATATATATATATATATATATATATATATATATATATATATAAGATTTAATCCTATATAAGAACTAACTAACTGTTCCCTTTTATGCAAAAGTTTAAATGTACAAACATGAGGTCAAAGACCTGACTTACATCAATGGGAAGTAATTTATTATTGGCTAGATGAAAACAAAAAGAAAGAAAAAAAAAGAAAGAAGAGGAGTAATAGGAGGAACGCAAAACAGAGTTATCATTTACAGCTACATTCCCAGGGAAGGACGACAACCTGAAACAAAAACTACAAAGCACAAATCAACTGACTGAAGAAGTCAAAATGCTGTTACTTTAAAGAGAAGTTCTCATAAATGAAATGTGAGATAGAAAGAGAACACACATACTTCGCATATGCTTTCTCACGAGAGCCACCAAAATTCCTTTGGATCTCTGCTTTGCCCGTAGATCAGTTTTCTCCTTGACAGTTGGTAGTCCATCGTCTACCACTACTTGAACCCACTCTCCCAAATCTCCAAAATCTGAAACGCACAATGCCCTTGTAGCCTGGGCCAAAAAGCACCTGATTTTGGGGAATTATCTGAAAGAATGAAAGAGGCAAAATTAGTTGTAATCTAAAAAATTAAAACTTACAAATTCAAGCATATCAGTATTTGAAACTGTTACTAATTTTTACCTTTAAGCGACAGAGTGCCCATAGTCACCCTAATGGAAGGAGACATCTCAATAATCGTCTAGTGCTCTTTAGCCAATCACTGACCAAGATTTCAGTACAATGCCACTCATGATTTAGGTAAATTTGTGATGTTTTAAATTTCACTGATTTGGGTTTGTGGTTCTTCTATCATGCCTATTGCACTAAAACATTGAAATTTAATCTTTCTGTCATTGTGTTGTTTTTTTCTATAGACAAAAAGGTTATGACTATTTTTCTTATATATTCATTTACCTTGGATATTAGCTGATATCTTTGGGATACTGCAGCACAAGATGAAAGGAACCAACAGTCACCTAAAATACCTTGCTTAATATCATCTCTTGTAACACCATCTGTAATTAACTGGGGTAAATCTTTTTCCTTTCAAGATTTCCTGTTTGGAAAGTGAAACTAAAGCCAATCAAATCATAACAGACAGTACAACATTATGAGGTTTATGATCTAAACTCCCAATTCCTGTCTCCCCAAAAGCATGTTAATGCTAATAATGAATTTCATTAACAACCATCTGAAGATTGAAATGATATCTCGAATAAACCTGATATCGTGTTTACAAGTTTCAATTTAAACAATAAAAGTGAAAACCCTCATCAAACTGATATGTTAGGTATGGATATTGATAAAAAAAATGTCAAGAGTTATATATTGAGTTTTCAACTTGATACAACAATAGAAAATCAAACTAACCTGTGGTCTTAGCCATGTGATAGTTTCCCGTAATGTAGTTTTAGTATCGAAAAACATAGATGATGAATCGGCTGGAAAAATGAGTCTTTGAACAATTCTTCATCCTTTAATGAATTTATCATGTCCTCAAACATTTCATCAGTCTATGGTTGGATGAGAAAGGAAAGAGAAAAACATTGTTTACCATACATAAAAAGTATCAAATCAACAGACATGTTTGTTACATCATCAACAAAGCCTCTGATTTTACAATACCTGAAAAGCACACTACATTGCCTGTAGAATCAAACTGCTAGGAGTCTTCTGACCCTCTAAATCATAGTCATAGTAACAGAAGGCATTAACTATATAAAATTGCTAAACAAAAGACATAAATCAAACAAGCATGACATCACAGATGGTACCAAGGATACTTATAGAATTGAGACAGTACTCCATACTAAAGTTATGCAGGTAGGCATGAATGAAACCATTCTAACTTTTATTTCCAACCCAACACAGTTTATTGCCCTACTTTCCTCTATATGTTAGTGAAACCTGGACCCTAGACAGTAAGGAATATAGTAGAGTATAAGCAGCTGAAATGAAATATCTCAGAAGTGTTGTAGTTGTAGGGGGAAAACTAAGAGACAAAATCAGAAACATAACAATAAGAGATCACAGCAAAACAGATGGCATAAAACTAAGATAGAAATAAATCAACTCATATGTTTTGGTTTGTATACAGAATGAATGACAGGAGAGTAGCTAAATTAGATACAGTGCTAAAACTCAAGATAAAAGACCAAAAGGTAGACCCAGGGAAAGTGGTAAGAAGAATAAAAAGAGGCACCTAAGTAAAGAAAGTTAATCTTCACAGAAGAAAAACAGAATATGTCAGGACAGGGCAGCCTAGAGAAAGATCATTCTGGACATCTAAACCCATACAGAATAGGAACTGATAAAGAAAGAAAGAAAGGTAGAAAATGGTGGCTTGAGCAAAATGAAAATTCTACTATGATACGTCTGCCGACATGGTATGTAAAGTTTTCAGACAGCATAGGATTTGGTTAATCTGTGTGTAAAAATCAAATATCGGCCGGCAACAAAAAACATGGAGTAGATGATTCATCATTCACAAAAGTGTTTGTTGGTGCAGTATCAATAATTGTACACACTGAATTGCCAAACATTGTCAAATATCACTAAAAAGTTAATAATCTTTAATGATAGAGGGGAAAACTGAATTGTGGCATATTTTGGTTTCACATTACTGCCGTTGTCTCACGATGAACTTGAGTTCTGTGAGGGGAAGGGTGAAAAGATAAGAAAATTTTCTCTGAACAGTGAAAAAGGAGGACATTTTCTCAGAATGTTGAAAAAAGCATATTTAGTGGAAAATTATCATCACTGAGTATAGCTTGTTCTATATAATCTGGACAAATATGGCTACTGGTTCTTCAATTGGGTAATCTTATGGTTTTAGCAGCTATAAGCAAATTTGAAACAAATTTGTACTCATTGTCGGTATCAACTTACATTTAGAGATGATACTCTCCGACACAACCAAACCGAGACCCCAAAAGCTAATGCATTTTATAAGATCTCGAGGAGTGTAATGTCTATACAGCAAGATCAGCACAGCTAGTCAGGTCTGTTAGATGTCTGTTAAAAGTTCTCTTATTTTTCAATAAAATTCTTGGTATTGCAATCTAAAAGGTACCATTTCAATAAAAAATAAATGTTGTTTGTTCCATACAATAACTGAAGATGAATCCGTTGTGATCATATTTTGTCTTCCAATAGGTGGTTGTTAGGCTGTTAAATGTAACTATGCTGATGTTTCAGTGGCCGTGTTGCTGTTTATAAAAGGAAATTTGGGACACTCCTTGACATCAACCAACCAAAATGCGCAGTTTTATACAAATGAGTCATATATAATCTTTTACAAGATGGACTATTCTTAGACATATATCTTCCAGCGCCATAGGATGATTTACTGACACAAATAGGTTCCTTAACTTACTTGACCCCTATTTCTGGTCCATAGGAAGGTGCACTGATGTTACACCCCTCTAGTTGGATAAATGTAAAAATCTATCCACGATCCCATACACTTACCCTGAATGTTTGACCAACATTATTTGACGTAACTATAGCTAAAGTAAACCGTAAGATAGCCTTCAATTGTCCTGAAGTATACAACATGATCAAACGATGATGATATAAATCATCATCGCTCAAAAATTTCAATAATGTAAAAACAGTAATTTTTTCTGACTAGATCTAGATCTAGACTTAGAATCTAAATCTAGATCCCGGAGATGATTGTCAAAATTGTTTACCATAAACCAAATGAGGATATGTCAATAAAATCTTCTTCAAAGCCTTCATCCTCCTCCTTGCTTTCAGTGTTGGCTCCATTTCCATTGCTAGGCTTTCTTTGTTGCCGTTTGGAAGATTTCCTTTTTCTTATTTGGACGCTGATCCGACTTGTCATAATTGACGTTTTTGGTGTTGTTATTCACGCATATTACATTCGCATCCTCTTCTTCGCCATGAGCTACACTGTTTGCACATCCCATTATTCTTCAACCTTTTTCTCATAACACCCATTTAATAACCAATACATACGATACAAAAAACACATCGTGATGTACATAAGCTTAATCTACTTTGGTCTGAAACAGAAAGTAACTCTCTCAGATTAGTATTCTGCGTGTATACTTTGTTTACAAGCGTTTCTACACAAGCTTTACTCGAAGTAGGCCTAGTCCCGAAGCAAAAATCCTGAGATGAAGAAATACTTACGAAACTATTTTTAATGCGGTTGTAGATTTCATGTGAACACATCCTACATCGATACTACATATGAACTAGATATGGGTGGGAAAGACATAATAAGGCTCATAAGAAACCTGTACTGGAAACAAAACGGCAGCAGTAAGAATGGATAATGGATATTTATTATACAATGTTACGTAAACTTAATTAGAAGAGGAGTCTGGCAGATGTGTCTTGTCCCCAGACCTATTCAACCTCTACTGTGAAATGAGAGGGAGAACTCTTGAGAATACAGATTTAAGGACAGTTGGAGGAGTAATTGTAAATAATATGAGATATGCAGACGACACATCATTGATTGCAGAACCAGAGGACAGTCCACAAACTCTACTTGACATGGCCGCAGAGGAGAGTGCAGCCAAAGGTGGTGCAACCAAACAATTAGAGCTAAACATGACATAGAACAAATGGAATGTATTGTTACAACTAAGAAAGAAACTATTCCAACATGCAATATTCAAAGAAACGGACAGGCAATAAAACAACTAGACAAATTCAAATGCGTTGGATACATGATTACATAATCAAGAAGGATGATGTGATAGGCTACAAAGGTCAGGAATAGAATTACAGTGGCAAAAGATGCTTTCTCAAAACTAAATCAGTTATGAAGAACGTAAACTTTATGATGAATACGAAGATAAGAGTTTGAAGGCATATGTGTGGTCAGTGCCTATATCATACATATTATCATATCGTGTCAGAGGCTAGATAGGTCATTTAACCTTTAAATGCACACACAATTATGGAATTTTTAAAAATGATTAAAGTTACAGTAATGAATAGGAACAATGCACATTCATTTATCATACACAAATTTTAAATCATAGAGTTCTGATATCAATAGCATTTGTAAAATAATTAATACTCTTTGATTGTTTTGTTATGAACTGTAAAACGTTCCATGTTTTGACTGTCCTTATAATGAAAAAAATTATGTCTAACAGAAGGAGAACTTTCTGTAATATATATATATATATATATTGAACCATTCTCCCTGAGTAAAATTCACATGAGAATAGTTGAAAAAATATTTAAAATCAATACTATCTCTACCATGAACAATTTTAAACAATTGGATGACACCCCCCCCTCCCCCTCATTTTCTTCTCTATTTTAGTGAGGGAGTCGAAGAAATGTCAATCTTTCATCATATGCCATATTATTACCATGCTCATATTCTCTTAATAACATTGTCGCTCGTCTTTGTCCTTTATCTAAAAGAATTGATTGTCGTTTAAAAGAAAGGCTCCGTATTGTACAATTTTCGTATTCCAGTACAGGTGGAATAATAGTTTTATAAAGAGAAAGAAACATGTTTACACCCATACATGACAAACTCCTATAAATAATTCAAATCATTCTATTTGCCTTATTATGTATGGCTTTGCATACTGGTCAATGAGGGAACCATTAACGAAGAGAGAAAATGTGGTTTCTCCGAGAAATATTGAGAATGTTATGGAAAGACAAGAAGTCAAATGAAGCGGTTCTCGCACTTACAGGGCAAAAAAAGAACACTTATAAGAAATATTGCAAAAAAGGCAAATGCTGGACATATAAATAGGAAGGTAGGTCAAGAGCAACTAAGTACCTAGATTAGGAAACGATCTCGGGAACAAAGCAGAGGAAGACTAATGGCATACGTCCAAAGTCTTGATAAATGAACCATTAAAAAAATTAACAAAATAACTTCATGAGATCCTCAAATGACAGAGGAGAATGGATCGCTAATCAGGACTTACATGAAGAAGAAGATGCTATATCAATTACATACAGTACGGAAACTTACATTGCATAAAGGAATGCAAGTTGTAAAATTGTGAACGGGCTGAAATTTCGAAGCCACTTTGATTTATGCACAGAGAGAAAAGAAGAAAGAGAGAGAAAAAGAGAAAGAGACAGAGAGAGAAGAGAGAGAGTAAAGAGAGAGAGCGAGAGAGAGAGAGAGAGAGAGAGAGAGAGAGAGAGAGAGAGAGAGAGAGAGAGAGAGAGAGAGAGAGAGAGAGAGAGAGAGAGAGAGAGAGAGAGGGAGGGAGGTTGGGAGAGAAAGAGAGAGAGAGAGAGAGAGAGAGAGAGAGAGAGAGAGAGAGAGAGAGAGAGAGAGAGAGAGAGAGAGAGAGAGAGAGAGAGAGAGAGAGAGAGAGAGAGAGAGAGAGAGAGAGAGAAGAGAGAGAGAGAACATACAGACAAACAGACTGACAAACAGACAGACATACAGACAGAGACAGTGACATAGACATAGACAGAGACGGCGACAACAACAACAACAACAACAACAAAAACAACAACAACAACCCTCACAGTCAAGTCAGAAAGATGGTCACCACAATGAAATTATTGATTTTACTAGGTCGAATTCTAAAATAGAACGACTTACTGATACTAAGTAACATTGTAATGAGTCTGCGCAAACTTGATTAAATCAACGTGTATGACAACGTGTATGACAATATTCATGTTTTGTAGACGTGGGTGCCTTCATTAGTAAAACGGACAATGTTTTCGTAGGGAATTTTCAAATAGTATTCATATAAACATAAATTTAGTATGACAATATCGGTATTAGATTTTTTAAAAAACTGAGAAGGGCAAAATGGGGTCTTTTGATAGCCGTGATTATTTAATAATACGGTTCAGGTAGAACTAATGATGACATGTAGCATGTTTGATCTTGGTTCGATCATCATTATTTGATTAACATGTTTTTTACCCCAAAAAATTTCCGTTGCAAATTTTATGATCAGGATACAGAGACAAAAACATGGAAGCACATCGGCATTTGCAGGATTTCGCCTAATGATTAAGTTATTGACTTCGGCTTCGACCCTAGTGGTTGAAATGAAAAAGAAAAAACAATCCCCCCCCCCCCCCCCCCCCCCCCCACCAACAAAACAAACCCAAATCCTAACAAGACTGGTAATTTGATGATTTTCCTCATGGGACGGATTCATTTGTTACTTAATTCATTGGAATCTTCCATTCTTCCACCGTAATCATCCAATTAGCAACCGCATTATACGAACCCCTACCTCATTATCAAACTCGCCACTATGCCTGTCCTCCGTTACATCATCCACATTCCCCTTCACATTCCTCAATCCATCTCCTGACCTATCCATTAACCTCCTGATCTGTTTACAAGTCCCGCCCACCTATCAAATGAATTCATCATGTTTTCCCTAATTTCATTCATATGAATAACCCCATCCCGCTTGTATTCTCTTATTGCATCTGTCTCTCTGCCTCTGTCTGTCTGTATGTCTGTCTCTCTGCCTCTGTCTGTCTGTCTCTCTGTCATTGTCCCTACTCTCTCTTCTCTCTCTCTCTCTCTCTCTCTCTCTCTCTCTCTCTCTCTCTCTCTCTCTCTCTCTCTCTCTCTCTCTCTCTCTCTCTCTCTCTCCCCCCCTCTCTCTTATTATACTTTTTTTTTTTGTATCCGAAAGGAATGATGGAACGATACGCATATTATGCTAGAAACGGTATAAGGTTATTGTTTTGATTGCTATTAGTTCTTGCATATCAAATTTAGCTAAAATTAAAGAATTAAGCACACAGCTCTATTTTTCAACAGATACATATAAGACGAAAACCTCATATATTATATCTCTGTAATTTCTATCTCCCCTCCCCACTCATTTTCATCCCCTCATGCTCATATTAAAATTTTACATTGGCGTATACTTTTCCGTTTTTCCTCTCTTTTTTCCCCCTATCACGCCTTTCAACTATCGACCGATCGATGCATTCATCACATTAGTATGTTCATTTTCAACAGTACCGGTATTTCCACAATGTTACATAGCATGCATTTCAAAATTATTATTTTATACACTTGACAAGTGAACGATCCGAGCGTATCAATATCATCAGAAGGATTATAAGAATTGGCATATGTTATAAGATGCAATGTTCTTCCTCTTTATGTTATAAAGAAGATTCAATCGTATGTAGCCTAATTATCGATAGGCCTAATTTTCATGTTCTCCTCAAGCCAAGTCAGTCACCACTCCTCACCTCCGCGCTAAATTTGGCTGGTCTTGCTTGACCTGTCGAAAACCGCCTACAGGTCGAGCAAAATAAGAGATCGTCTTCCACCATCCCCCGTTACATCTGAGCCCTTCCTCCTTGCCAGGACTCTGCGACGCTGTTGTAGTGTAAGCTGCATGCGAAGGCCAGATCGATATTAGCGATCGACAACACTGCGTTGAGCACCCCATCTCTAACCCTCCTCACGTGCGTCAGACTCCAATCATTTTTACACACACACACACACACACACACACACACACACACGGCATCGCTACCATAGGAGAAGCAAAAAAACTCCAAAACAAAACAAAACGGACGCGAGTAGATCCTCTTGCTCTCCGATTTTGCTTTCATTTACGCTCAGTGCGAACACGAGAGATTGGTTTTCGGATAACTCTGCAGCATATTATTAACTCGTGTTGTTATTTAATATTTTGATTAAACAGGGAAATCTACTCATAGAAGATGGAACATTTTGCTGTTGGCTTCTAACACATATTTTCAGTAGTCAAGATGTGAGCTTGACATTTCTTATTTTGATAATAATATTTCTATGCTTAGTCTTTGAGGAATCGCCGTTGGAATGGAACGTGTTCTGAAATCTGTGTAAGCTGATGGTGCTTTTCAAGGTAAGCATGTTGGTTGTCATGTAAGTTTATTGCATTGGGAATCTAACTAAAATACACAATAATTAATCGCATTTTAAAACGTGCACATTGTAACTACTAGATCTAGAGATCTAGTTAGATATTTTGCATCGATGTGTTTGAGGCAATCTACAATAATAATGATATTATGCAGTTATAACACATCGATACATTGTAATAATATCTTGATGATATTCTCTAAGCAAAGCTAGTCAATTGTTATCATAAGTATGCTACCCCTAGCTCTCCCCCTCCCCTCCCCTATTTAAACTTGCTATCACGATGTGTCAGAAAGGTTGATGAAGATTTCAAACCGTCAGTCAAGCAATATCTCGATAATCTCCCCTTTATTAGCCTTCTCGCCACGATCTTGCGCCTAATTTTGAAGAAAGGATCTTGGTATCGTTTCATTGATTTGCTTTCCCGTGTCTGAAAAGCTAGATGTACACAGTGTCATACTAAAATGTAATAATGTGTCAAAATGCATGAAACCGTTCCAGATGGTCGCCTTACATTCTTCCTATGGTTTACTGTTTCATTCTAATGTTTCATCGGCTTTGTTCGTTGATTTGATTATTATCTTATCTTTCGTTACTTAATATAAGCCAATACAGTTGTTACTTAAGCTAGTATAGACTACATTATCATTATCTCTGTCCTCCTTTACATTGTAATCAATATTCTAATCAGTTTCAAACATTATCAATAAGGCAACCCCTCATTGCCACACCAGCATATTAATCACTGCATTATTATCTTATGTGTGGTCATTACTTATGCACGGCTGTGTCAGTGAACAAACAAACAACGAAAAGATTAGCGGCAGTAGAAATGTAACTCCTCCTTGACTACAGAAAATTATATCATGGAAAGAATAGAAGTCAAATGAGAATGTCCTGACCTTTGCAGGGCGAAAAAAAGGAACACTT